>JAPKLW010000083.1:884106-904385 GCA_026898455.1 Plectranthus barbatus
TTTTAGTTAATTTATTTATTTATTGTGGTTTTTATTCATTTATTTTTTCTTCACTAGAAGAATATATTTTGTGCATTTATTATTTTTATTTCATTTTGTTGTCATTTGTTTTTTATATTTAACAATTTTTTAATTTTGATTTTTTAAATAAATGTTAAAATAAGAAGGGATCAAATTAAATAATTGTTAATGATTAATTATAGTATAATAACTTATTTCATTGAATTTAATAAAGATATCAAATTGTAAATTTGATAAATATATTGGTAGTATTTGAAAAGAATAAAAAGTTGTAATAAAAAGAATATGTTGAGAATATTCTTTTGGGTATGAGTTTGGTGTTTTGGGTTGGAGATAAATTACTATTTAATTTGATATTTACTGTATTTTGGATATTGTTTGGTGTTTCGGGTTGAAGATGGCCTTAGTCAATAAGTCACAACTTAGACAGATACATTTCAACTACTTTGAAATTTGTGTACATACTCACACCTCAAAATATGTGCATGGAAAAAAAAAGGTTATTACAACTAAATTGTATGTATAAAATTCACCAACTTTCACTATTGTAAAAATCAATCCAAACAATTTTGATCCGACCAATAAATCAATTTTAAATATTTTTGAATTATTTAGTGTCTAAGTGCGACCAAAGTGGACTAGCACGAGTTTTATCAATTTATAATCCGAAAGATAATTTAATTATTGATTTGGGATTCGAAAAATTACTTCTCAATTTAGGACTTGAAAGATCACATAAATTTTCAATTTAGTTCTCGAAATTATACGTTTGTCAAATTAGGACCTCAATATCTGGTCCTAGATTGAGAATTGTTTGATCCGCCTAAATTGAAAATTTATATTTTGGGTCTTAAATCCACAATTAAACTATTTTTTAGACCTTTAATCGACAATTTTCCAATTTTTAATTATTTCTTAAAATTAGATCTAATTAATAATATTTATATTTAAAATAGCAACTAACACATTGGTGAATTTCACAACCATATTATATGCAGTAGCGGCCCAAGGCTGTCCCACAATTTTCTATTTTCTATATTACATAATGTATTAATATGTTATTAATTTGTTTAATTAAGATCCTAGAAAAACTATGTTAGTACGAGTTTAGACAAAATATAACTTTATCACAATCAAGTAAAATATATAATATAGTGTTAAATTTTTTCTTTGCAACATTATATTCATTAGTTGACAAATATTCATTATTCAAAATTACGATTAGTCTAATCTAAAAAAACTATTTGAAGAATTGAGAATTACTCGAATATATCTATAATTTTTTATTATAAGTGGCTTCTCTTAAAAACAAATGTAGCATAAGTCTTTTAAATCAAAGTTATGCATTTGATTAATATGATATTACATAAAATTATTTATTTTATTTGGGATTTGTTCAAAAATAAAAAAGAATTCAATGTTCACACTGTTGAGATTCAATTTTGAAGTAAATATTATAATTTTTATTTTTATTTTTTGGGAATGTGAAGTCTTTGAATAAACTTCAAGTCACAACTATAATTTTGAAATATATTTTATATTAATATCATAGTGTATTGATATTTTTAAACTTAATTACATAATCGACATTGAAATTCCATTTAAATTACTTGTCGCACATAGCCCTCAAAATAAGAGTTGTACGGTCTTTTATGTAGATATTGTAAACATTTCTTACAATACTTTATTTTATCGAGTCAAAATCTTAAATGATCACTTTCACTAAATAGCAATTTTTCAATATCACCCTTAATTTTACAAATGTGATTCTTACAATTAAAAAAATAATTACATGCTACAATTTAAATGCCATATTCAATATTTTCTTAAAAAGAATTAAATAATAAGATTGCAAATGTTTTTTTAGATTTATTGTCCAAATTATTTTTTTATTTTAATATCTAATCGTAAATGTATTGCAAATAATTTTATACTAATCATACAAAAGGTACTTTGTAATTTAATTATTTAAAATAAATAACTAAATGTAATCACAATACATCGAGTACCAATTATTTTTATTTATAAAAATCCAAATCACAAATAATTATATTTAAATCACAAATAACATTACATCATCACCCATTTTTTTTTAAAGTCATTCTTTTTTTTATCGCAAATTAAATTGCAAACAATTTCACTTAATTTCTTATTTCAATATTTTACTAAATTGCAAACCACTTATTCCTAGGAACAAATTATTTAAATTTAAATTGCAAACGACCATATTTCAATTTTACTTTGAATTTATTAATTTTATTAAATTTATGCAAAAATAAATTAATAATTTTTTAAAAAAAAATCGCAAACTTAGAATTTAAATTTTCTAAAAAGTGGTCATTCAAATCTCAAGCATCATTCTATTATTCTTAATATATTATTTATAAAAATAAATTAAAAAGGATTGAATATCGATCTGAATTAGCTAATATACTTTTTTCAGTACAAATTTGAGTAATAAGATTGTAATTATTATATTAATAATTGCTTAAATTAAAAAACCTGAAAAAAAAGTAGATTAATAGTAGGGATATTTCTGAAAATTCACATAATTTTGGCTATTACTTACATAGTTACATGTATACAAATTATGGCCATTTAAGATTTTTTTTTTTAATAATGAAAATGACTAATTTTTTTTTTTTTTTAAATATAGAATAGTTGATGATTATGTTAGGCGAGGGTTGCACATCAAGATTTTGCCATCACTGCAGGGTAGTGTAGATGTGATGTGACTTCATAAACACAATTTTAGATAATAATTCAACCACCGCAATAATTTAGTGGATTAGATAAACCACTGCATTAATTAGGACAGTAACAATCCCAAATTGTAAGCCCCAAATCAAGTAATTGTGTTGCGATACATACAACGTTGTCTTAGACAATCCACAATGGTTTGATCTCAATTTTAAGACACAATTATAAATGGTCGGTACATCAAATTTAATATTATAAGACTTCGACAATCACTCTTGTTTTTTAATCATTAAATATATGATAATATTTCATTAGTGAACATGTTGGTTATGTATAATACAATTATACGAGTATTATATTAAACCCCATTATAATTGACTTTTAACACATATATAAATAATATATACCTTACTTAATATTGTATAACATACGGCCTATAATTAATTGGTCATTAATTCGAAGACGAAAAAATAGCATTCCCTATGTATTTACGTTATGTGCCCCAATTTTAAATAATCGAAACCAAATTAAACACAATAATAAGAAATGAGTTTTATTAATTCAGGAACTAAAATATAGTTTAATTATCGATTCAGAATTTAAAAGATTAATTCTTAATTCTGAATTTAAAAATTCACAAAAATTATCAATTCAGAACCCGAGAAATCATACAATTTTCAATTCAATACCTCAATATGAGGTCCTGGATTGAGAATTATTTGATCTTTCGAGTATTGTATTGACAAATCATCTTTCAAGTATTGAATCGATAATAAAAGTATCATTTAGATCATAAATCGATAACTCTCCTAAAAAGTACTCCCTCCGTCCTAGCTTAATTGAACCACTTTCCTTTTTCGTCTGTCCCGGCTCAATTGTCTCGTTACTAAAAAATGTAATTTTTTCACACTGAACAATAAAATATTAAATTCACTCAACTTATTCTATACTCACACTATTTGGTTATTGTGCCCAATCAATCGGGACAATTAAGTCGGGATGGAGGTAATAATTTCAATTTGAGTGGAATGGGCATCTATAACTACCATACTAATTAGTAATTAGTGCTGCCGGTGGCAAGCTGACCCAAAAATAGATAATTCCTCAATCAAATGCATGAATTATTGAGGTGGATTGGATATATCAATCAACATATACATACACACAAAATCATATATATATATATATCTCACAATAAAACAACACTACCACAAGATATTCATTGTAGCAGCAATATAAGCAATTATTGAAGAATCACATGGATTGTTTATTATATAAATTTGAAGGAAAGCCCAAGTGTTCACACAATCAAAAATGTAAACAAAATAAAAATAAATAAATAATAATAATAAAAAAAGAAATTCAAATTTTGAAATAATCACTTAGTGTTAGTATTCAAGGTGGGTTATGTATGTGAATTTTTTGAATGTGCATAATAATCAAGGAGTGTGAGTGTAGAATAAGTTGAGTGAAATTAATATTTTATTATCGAGTGTGAAAAATTTACTTTTTTTAGTAATAAAACAATTGAGCTGGGATAGACGAAAAAAAGGGAAGTGAGACAATTAAGTTGGGATGGATGGATTATTAAAAATTGAATTGTTAACTCACATTCCACTTTTTA
Organism: Plectranthus barbatus; assembly: GCA_026898455.1. NCBI lineage: Eukaryota > Viridiplantae > Streptophyta > Magnoliopsida > Lamiales > Lamiaceae > Plectranthus > Plectranthus barbatus. The sequence goes on from JAPKLW010000083.1 coordinate 888,452, forward strand.
AATTTGTTTTTATTAAATTCAATAGGAAATTAGTGAATGAAATAGCTGTCGAGAGAACTGTTTAGTTTCTTATAACAAATCACACTCATATCTTAATCAAACAGTATTATTAATATAATATATATTAATAGCTTTTAACAAAAATTATCTCTTGGTAAATATTTTATTATCAAACATCTTTTACAAGAAAATATTTTGAACAAGAAGTTCAAACGTTTTTTTTTTTCACACGTATGAAGACTATTGACAAATGCTCTGATATTTTAATATTAGTAATAATAGTTTAGTTCTACATATTCTTTTGGATTCCAAATTTGTTTGCAAAAGTATACACTCTTTGTCCCGATTTATTAGTCCCAAACCAAAATGATACAATAATCAATATTTGTGAGTGTAGTGGAATTAATAATTTACTGGTGAGTGTGAGAAAATTAGTCATTTTAGGAAACGAAATTAAAAAATATATTTGAAACAAATGTATTTTAAACTACTCGCATTCTGTTCGGAATGCAAATGATGTATTCAAAATAATATATGAAGTATTTATAAATATATTATTTATTATGCTGAGATATACCATTTAATTTATTTGCAGACTCACTTATCATGTTTGGGTACACTTGTACCCCAAATTTTTTCCTTTTATAAAATATATATATTTATTATTATTTATATATATATATATATATCCCAATTTATTTATAAATTGTACCATTAATTTAAAAAATTTAGATTCACCTTTGGCTTAACATAAAATAAATTAAAATATGCTTAAATACTTCACTATCACAAAAATATATGTTTCACATTAGTTTCATTCAAACTAAAATATTGAAGGATTTTTTCCTGAACTCTGTATAGACAAGACAGCAAATCAATTCACATGTTGGAAAAAAAAAGAAAAAAAGTAGGGATTTAGATTAATTACTACTGGTTACATAAATTACATATAATATTTTATGTTAAGATTATCATATATCAGATATTTTTAATATTTTCGAGAAATTAATTTAAGCAGAAAAATCAGACAAAAAAAAGTCACTGCTATTTTAATTTGTTTTTTAATCCAATTTTCCGCGTTGGGCTGTCCCGTCAGGTACAGATGGGGGTACTATTGGTACGGAAACAACACGACAACATCTTCACGCTTCTGTTTACACACAAACACCAGGGGCATTCCCGACATTTCACATATCAATTTAAAATTTTATTCTGTTGATTATTTTCCAGACACATACATGTGATAGGTGACCAAATAATGGAGGTCCATGCTCTGGCACCACAAATTTCTAACAGATAAAAATTCGAATAATTTTTTTTTTTTTTTTTGGATAATTAATAAAAATTCTTGAATTGTATTTGTAATAGTGCAGTTACAGCTTACAACAAAAACTGCCCATAACATTTCCCCATGTAATAAAGCTTTTGCATATACAGAATTACAGATATGCTTATGCAAGAATCTTGGCTCCCTTTTTCCCTAAAATATAACTAGGCATCAAAAAAGTTTTCCAGACTGTCTTTGCAAATACTCATTTACAGCCTGCACATATTCCTACTCCATTGGTTTTCATTTTTTTTTTTCAAGAAATTATAGTTTTATTTGTGGAAAGATTGCATCTTTGCAATCTCGAGTTGCTAGAATAGAGTAATCTCAAATGCCCTTATTTTTTTTTCCTTAGCTAAGATCTGATTTGGTGCTGCTTGTTTCAGCATTGGAGGGGTTTCAATCTTGCCTTGAGTTTGACTAAGGTAAGTGTTTTGAGTTTTTTTAAGTCAATAGTGTGTGATTCAAGCTTGGGTTTTTCTTCTTCTTGTGAGAGAAATTGGAAAAAAAAAAAAGGGATTCTTGATTTGTTCAGACAAGGGTGAATCATGAAGGACCAGTTTGGAGGGATTGTGGGTTTATTGTTTCATTTGATTTTATTTAAGTTTGCTCTGTCTGTGGAGGCTCAGACATTATCTATTTTAGTGAATTGTGGGGCAAATTCTAGTGTGAATGTGGATGGGAGGAGATGGATAGGTGACATTGCTTTAGGGAACAATGCCACCCTTAGTTCCCCTTCTGGGATTGAGGCCTCTGGTGATTTGATCCATGGTGATGGAATGTATGAGCCATTATATCGAACGGCTAGGATTTTCTCTGCAAGTTTGAACTATACATTTCAAGTCCCAAATGGGAATTATTTTCTTAGGTTTCATTTCTATCCATTTGAGTTTGATGGATACAATGTTAATGAGTCTAGCTTTTCTGTTGAGGCCAACAGATTGAAGCTGGTTTCCAAGTTCAATGTTCCCGGTGAGATTGCGGATAAGAATCTGAATCTGCAGGGATCTGGGGCTAATTCTAGCTACTCCTATGTGTTGAAGGAGTATATTCTTTCTGTGGATTCTAATTTAGTTGTTGTGAGCTTCGTCCCATCCGAAGGCTCTTTCGGTTTTGTGAATGCTATTGAGGTTGTTCAGGAGGGGAAGAATCTGTTTGATGGTCCAGTGACTAGGGTTGGTGTGAGTGGTGGGAGTGGTGGGAGTAGCTCGTTGAACTTGGGGAATCGAGGGATGGAGACGATGTATCGATTGAACGTTGGTGGCTCGTCGATTAGGCCGTCTCAAGAATCACTCTTGTGGAGAACCTGGGAGATGGATTCAGGTTACATGATCAATGCTGATGCTGGTTCTGAAATAAGGAACTCTTCGAGTATCTCGTATGCGAATCCGAATGATACGGCTGTGGCTCCTCTGGCTGTGTATGAGACAGCAAGAACTCTGACAAATGCTGGGGTGATGGAGAAGAGATTCAACATGTCATGGAAGCTGGCAGTGCACCCGGGATTTGAGTATCTTGTACGGCTGCATTTCTGTGAGCTGAGTTTCGATAACCCGAATCAGAGGGTGTTTAGGATATTTGTGGACAACAAGACTGCTGCAGACAACTTCGATGTCTACGTACGAGCTCGAGGGATGAACAAGGCGTATCATGAGGATTACCTTGACTCCATCTCCTCCGGAAGCAACACGATATGGATACAGCTAGGTCCGGATCCCACGACGGGGTCTGCAGGGACGGATGCTCTGCTGAACGGCTTGGAGGTTTTCAAGCTCAGCCGCGATGGGAATCTTGCTTACGTGGAGACGTATGGGAATGTGAGAGAGAGCAAAGGTTCAAGAAGCTTGCTGCTATGGGTGGGGATTGGAGCAGGTGTTGCATCTGTAGTGATTCTTGCAGCTGTTTGTGTGATTGTGTTTATGTTTTGTAAGAAGAAGAGAGAGGAGAGTGACACCAAGAAGAGCCCTCCCGGGTGGCGGCCGCTGTCTCTCCATGGCTTCAGCACTGCCAATGCTAAAGGCTCGATGAACTACCAGAACGCGAGCGTGCAGAATGGGACGGTTAGGACTGGTAGGCGCTTCACCCTAGCCGAGATTCGAGCTGCAACCAGTGATTTCGATGACAGTTTAGTGATTGGAGTGGGGGGGTTTGGTAAAGTCTACAAAGGGGAGATTGATGACAGCACCCTTGCAGCGATCAAGCGATCCAATCCGCAGTCTCAGCAGGGGTTGAAGGAGTTCGAGACAGAAATCGAGCTGCTGTCGAAGCTAAGACACCGTCACCTGGTCTCCCTGATTGGATTCTGTGATGAGCAGAATGAGATGATCTTGGTGTACGAGTACATGTCGAATGGAACCTTCCGGAGCCATCTCTTCGGGAGCGACTTGCCCCCGTTGAGCTGGAAGCAACGTCTCGAGATATGCATCGGTGCAGCCAGAGGGCTGCATTACCTCCACACAGGCTCAGACAGAGGGATCATCCACAGGGATGTCAAGACAACCAACATCTTGCTCGACGAGGACTTCGTGGCGAAGATGGCTGATTTCGGGCTGTCGAAAACCGGCCCTTCGTTGGAGCACACGCACGTGAGCACTGCAGTGAAAGGGAGCTTCGGATACCTTGATCCGGAATACTTCAGAAGGCAGCATCTCACTGAGAAGTCGGACGTCTACTCATTCGGTGTGGTCCTCTTCGAAGCTGTCTGCGCCCGAGCTGTCATCAATCCAACGCTGCCTCGAGACCAGATCAACCTCGCGGAATGGGCCATGCGTTGGCAACGCGAGAGGTCACTCGAGACGATTCTTGACCCGAGGCTCAAAGGGGGCTACTCTCAAGAATCACTGATGAAGTTTGGAGAGATTGCTGAGAAATGCCTTGCTGATGAGGGGAAGAGCCGGCCGACGATGGGCGAAATCCTCTGGCATTTGGAATATGTCTTGCAGCTCCAAGAAGCTTGGCTGCGCAGCAATGCCGGAGAAGACTCCGCCTCAGTCTCAGCACCTGATCAGGGCTTAGCCTGCATCGATGAGGCGGGGTCCGAGGTCGTGCTCGATGATGCAGAATCATTGAGGGATCCAATGGATCCAATGGCTGTTGGTGCTGATGAGTTCTCTCAGATGATAAACCAGCAAGGAAGGTGAAGATGCAGTAGCCATAGGCAATCATAGTTCATTATCTTGCAACTTGTGAATCTTTTTTTTTTTTTTTTTTTTTTTTTTTTGAGGTTTCTTGTAATAGGGTTTTGTGAGGAGGTCCAATTCTTTGATTCTTGTTTTGATGTCTGAAAATTTTAAAAACAGTTTGTTTTATAGTGTTTGCTACTTCTTGTATTGCAATGGACTTGTTTTTTTCTTGCATACTGCCAAATGTTGCATCACTCAACTCTTCTAGCCACCTACTATTATCGACATCTTCCTTTTATCTTTTTACTTATTGTGTATTAGTAGGAGTGTGCAATCGGTTCGGTTCAGTCAAACTCGACCAACCAACCCTAAACCCGAACCATCCGAAACCTGATCACCTGATTGTTCACTTATATCATATGATCTGAATTTCGGGTCGGGTTTCACCTTATTTTTTTTAAAAAACTCATATGATCTATAATAATAATTAATTTATATTAGTAATTTAATATATTTTTCAAAAAAATAAAATGGGAATTTAGGATTTAGATTTATAATATATATATATATATATATATATATATATATATATATTTAATTTATATTAATAATTTAATTTATTTTTGGTTCGATCGGGTGTCATCTGAAATTGGGAGTTGAGACCCGACTAGGGGTGACAATTCGTGTCATAATTTTCGTGTCCAGTTATCGTATCGTATACAATATTTTTAGCTCTAAGCGTAGTACTAATAATTCATGTATGTTTGATTATTATCGTGTTTCGGATCGTGTTCGTATCATTAATATCGTGTCGTATAAGTAGTTGCTACCCTTAAACCTGACATCCCTAATCTGCAATATATGGGAATTGGAATCTCTTTAGTTTTTGCGAAAAAAATATTTGATATAAAAAATTCCATAATATTTGAATTAAGAAAATGGCTACTCTATCTTCATTATTTGGTTTTCCACTAAAATTTTGTTTGGACATAAAATTATAACTGTCAGGATTTGTTGGGCCGGTAGTGGGCCCTAGTCATGTATTAATGGGCCCACAATTCAACAGGCATCAGTTGTGTATATGGTTGGAAAGTGGGGCCATTTCCAACTACTCAAATTACAAATTCACCTTTCAAATTATTCTCTTTTTTCTTCCTTTTTATCCCAACTTTATTTATTACCTGTGTAGCATGTGAATGAAGCTGAAAAGTGAAATCTTGCATGAAACATAGTTAAACTAAATGAAAAAAGAATACAACAATTAATTAGGTAAATGTTATTCAAATCATTCTTTAGTGGTCAAATAAGCAAATAGGATCAACAATTTTTTACACGATATGATAACTCAATATGAATTTGTACGATAATAATAAGTTTAAACAAGACACGATTCGTTAAACTCTAAACATAATAACACCTGATACGATAAGAATTTGTCACAATAATGATACTATGAACATGAATTGTTAGCATTACATTAGGACTGTCAATTTTTGACACGACACGATAACCTGACATTAATCCACGCCATAATAATGGATTTAATACAACACTACACATTAAAAAGCTCTAAATACGAACACAATAGCAATCTAACACTCTCGAATTACCAACTATATACATAAATGTAGTTCAAATTATTCAACTTTTTTAAAATTCTTGTACAAATAATCAACTTTTTTTTTAAAAAAAAGGTCAAACTATTATAATTAACAAATATTTAATTAAAATCACCAAATTTCATGTTGTTACTAATTTAATTTAAAAATACGCGTATCATTTTATTTTATAGTGTAAAATTTCAATAAATCCAGTTGTATTTTTAACCCAATATAAATGTGTTTCTATACTTTCAATTGAAAATAATGATAATATATACTCCATTCAGTCCGGGTAGAATTGACTCATTTATCTAATCAGGTATTTCAATCGAATTGATCAATTTATAAAATGATTATTTTTTCACACTTAATAATAAAATATTACTCCCTCCGTCCCATTAGATTAGTCCAGTTTAGTTTTGGCACAGAAACTAATGTTTGTGAGTGTAGTGGAATTAATATTTTATTGATGTGAGGAGATTTTTTTCCATTTTAGGAAAGTGGACTAATCTAGTGGGACAGACGAAAATGAAAATATGGACTGATCTAATGGGACGGAGGAGTAATTTTTTTTATAATACACTCACTCACAATCCTTCATTCCCGTACCGAAGAGAAGATGGCCATTTCATATCAAATTTGAAAATATATGCATGATTTAAGTTGTCCAAACATACGAGGCTAATGGAAAAACCCTAGTCAAAGGGTAAGAGCAATTAGGTGGGACCCAAGCTTGTCCTGATTCCACCATTGTCCGAATTCCGATGTTTCTGCTGCTGCTGCTGCTCTGCTCGGTGAGCTCACTCCTCGCACCAATTCCCATGGAGAATTGGACCCCATCCAATCTTAATAAACTAGATCTAATGTTTCTCATTGACGTCCGCCAAGATTCCCTCCCTCCCACCCTTTATGGCGGGCATAAATATAATCACGCATATTTAAGTACTCCTTTTCCATTTCCCGCTACCATTTACTCCTTCCCTCCGCTACAGCCTGCTCTGCTCCCTAGTTTTTGTTTTTTACTCTTTTCTTTTTTCAGAGATTCTTGAAAAAACAATTCATTTATTCAAGGGTTATACGCATATTTAGGTGCCTGTTGGGATAATTAATACATTGCATTTAACGTGTTCGAAATAATGATTATGAGAAAACAAAAAAAAGAAAAGAGAAGTGGGTGTAAGAGTTTTGCAATTCCAAACAATGGAACAAAACATAATTAATGGGGTTGTGCTGGATGGCTTTTTTCCCACTTGTCTTTTTTGGAGCGAGAAAGTGATGCTTTGGTTGAGGGATTAAAAGTAAAAAAAAGGAGAATGAAAATAATCAATTAAGAAGAGACAAAAGGCGTTGCCTTTTTGGTGTTTCAATAAGCTTCTCACACCTTTGCTGTATAGAAAGAGAGAGGGGTTTTCTTTTCTAATTGTTACTGCAGATTACCTGAAAAGCTCTTAATCCTCCCCCCCTTCGCCCACCCCACTTTGTTTAGGGTTTTGAGAGGCCAAAGCAATGCATTTGTTATGCTAAAAGAGGGTCGTTTTTTTTCCTTTTTCTTTTCAAAACCCCGTAGTCGGTTGTAAACTCTACTGAAAGCAAAAGTGAGAAATTGTTGCTCTTTAAACTACATTGTTGTATTTGGATAGTTTTTTTAAGCTGTCGTTGTCGGAAGGGAGGATCTTGAGTGACAGTATCCAGCATTGCCATGGTAATAAATTGTTGAACTCTCCTGTGTTTACTGCTTAGATCTCCGTTTATGCTGTCTGAAGAAGATTTGTCTATGTGTTTGTAATACTTGAAGAGAACATTGTTTCATGCTGTACAGCATAGTACATTTTCCATAAAACCCAAATCTTGTGGTGGATTTTTTTGGAATAATAGGATTAGTTGTTGGATTTGGAATGAAGATATTTGGGTTTCTTGTTGTGGGTCTTTGTTTCGTCTCCTGCTTGGGGCAGCTTCCCTCTCAGGATATATTAGCCCTACTCGAGTTCAAGAAAGGAATCAAACATGATCCAACTGGTTTTGTGGTGGACTCTTGGAACGATGAGTCCATTGATTTCAATGGCTGCCCTTCATCTTGGAATGGAATCATGTGTAATGGTGGGAATGTAGCTGCTGTTGTACTCGACAACCTAGGATTGTCGGCAGAGGTTGATTTAGGTGTGTTTTCCAATCTTACACTGCTGGTAAAGCTTTCAATTGTGAACAACTCCATCTCTGGGAAGTTCCCACACAGTGTAGGCAGCTTCAAGAGCCTTGAATATCTGGATATTTCTGATAATTTGTTTTCCTCATCGCTGCCATCGGAGATTGGCAAGATTTCAACCTTAAAGAACTTGTCTTTAGCTGGAAACAACTTCTCTGGTGCAATCCCGGAGTCAATTTCCGATCTGGCCTCAATCAGGTCGTTGGATTTGAGCCGGAATTCGCTTTCGGGTCCATTGCCCTCATCCTTGACGAAGCTGGGAGGTTTAGTTTATCTGAATTTGTCTTCAAACAGCTTTACCAAAGGCATACCCAAGGGTTTGGAGCTGATGACCCAACTTGATGTGCTAGACTTGCATGGAAACATGTTTGATGGGAAGCTCGAACCCGAACTCTTGCTGCTCACTTCAGCTAGCCATGTTGATCTCAGTGGCAATTTGCTTGTTAATTCTGCTGAAGATCAGAAGCAGTTTCTAGGTGGCATTTCTCCATCTGTGAAGTATTTGAATCTCAGCCAAAACCAGATAACAGGATCACTCGTTGGCGGCGGCGATGCTCCGGCTTTTGGGAGCTTAAAAGTGTTGGATTTGAGTCACAATCAGCTCTCTGGGGAATTGCCTGGCTTCAACTTTGTGTATGATCTTGAAATCCTTAAACTTGGCAGCAACAAGTTTTCGGGTTCGGTTCCTAACAACCTTCTGAAAGGAGATTCTCTGGTTCTAACCGAGCTGGACTTGAGTGGGAACAACCTTTCAGGTATACATTATCTATCAAGATTTCTTGTTTTATGGTATTGAATGAATACTTACCTTGTATTTATATGATTTAAGGTTGTAATAACTATTACTGAGACCTTGTTTTACTTGGCAGGGCCTATAGGCATGATCACCTCAACCACATTGCATACACTTAACCTCTCCTCTAATCAGCTCTCCGGTGAGCTTCCTCTCTTGACCGGAAGCTGTGCTGTTATTGATTTTTCGAAAAACGGTTTCGAGGGGAACTTGAGTAGGATGCTTAAATGGGGGAATGTTGAAGTTCTTGATCTGAGCCAAAACAGACTAGCAGGGACCATTCCAGAAGTGACTGCTCAGTTTCTTCGTCTGAACTACCTTAACCTCTCCGGCAATGCCTTGAATGGCTCTCTTCCGAAGGCCATCGCGCAGTTTCCGAAACTCACAACCCTTGATCTCAGCTTCAACCAGCTAGGTGGTCCTCTTTTAACTTCCCTTCTAACATCAGCAACTCTTGAAGAGCTTCACCTACAGGGGAATGCATTATCCGGGAGCATTGAGTTCTCACCTCTTTCCAACATTTCGAATTTTCTTGTTATTGATCTTTCTGACAACGAGTTTTCGGGTGACTTCCCGGATGGATTTGGATCGTTCACGGGGCTTCAGGTGCTCGATATTGCAGGAAACAATTTCTCCGGGTCTCTCCCTGGTTCGGTTGCTGACATTACTACCCTAAAAGCAGTAGACATATCGCAGAATCATTTCACCGGGCCTCTGCCTGAGAACTTGCCCGATAGTCTTCTGAGCTTCAATGCTTCGTATAATGATCTGTCTGGTTCTGTTCCTGAGAATCTGCGGAAGTTCCCTCTGTCTTCCTTCTACCCCGGCAACTCGGACTTGCAGTTCCCTAATCCACCTCCGGGTTCTAGGCCAGGTCCAGCAGCAAACTCGAGTAGAAAAAAGTCGAGAACCATAGTTATAGTGGCAATAGTGGTTTCTTGTGTGGCTGTTCTGATCATTCTGATCCTACTTGCCCTGTGTATTCGTCACAAGCGAAAATCGAAAAGGCCTTTGCCACAAGTAACAACCAAAGGTGTCAGCCGCCAGCCTTCGACGAATCCATCCAGCTTCGGTGGAAGAGACCGCGCCAGCAGTGGCTTGGTTGTTTCAGCAGAGGATCTCGTGAGATCTCGAAAAGGATCTTCGTCCGAGATTATTGATCCCGAAGAGAAAATGGCAGCAGTTACCGGTTTCTCCCCATCGAAGGCCAGCCACTTCTCATGGTCGCCTGAATCCGGTGACTCATACACCATGGAGAGCCTTACTAGATTAGATGTCAGATCTCCCGACCGACTTGCAGGCGAGCTGTACTTTCTCGACGACACTATCTCGTTTACAGCCGAGGAACTGTCGCGTGCCCCAGCCGAAGTCCTTGGGAGGAGCAGCCATGGGACATCTTACCGAGCCACCCTCGAGAATGGGCTGTTCTTGACTGTCAAGTGGTTGAGGGAGGGTGTTGCTAAGCAGAGGAAAGAGTTTGCTAAAGAAGCTAAGAAGTTTTCCAACATCAGACATCCGAATGTGGTCGGGTTGAGAGGGTACTACTGGGGGCCGACGCAGCACGAGAAGCTCATTCTTTCGGACTACATATCTCCGGGAGGCCTTGCGAGTTTCCTCTACGGTAAATCCTAAACTCCGTTCTCATTATAGAGCTTCTGTCGAGTCGAAAACCGAGTAGCTTTGTTTATATACGCATATTATGTAGAGATGGCCATGGTTCTGGTTCCGATTCCAAAAAAATGGAACCTTAACCGTCCTGTTACTGTAGCGGTTCCGGTTCAAAACCCTAAACCCCGGTTACAATACGGGCGGTTCCAGTTCAGAACCGGCGGTTTGGTCAAAATTGTTTTTAATTAAAAAATCTCGATTGAACTGCCGGTTCTGGTTCAAAAACGCCAATTCCGGTTCAGAAACCCCATATCGGGATGATGTGGCGTGCTCTGATTGGTTGGTTTAAAGTTTTAAAATTTCAAATTTTGTCGCCGGTTCAACTGTTCTAAACTGGTTTTCAATTTTTTTTAAAATTTTGGCAGTTCAACGATTCCGGACCTTCCGTTTTTTCAACGAACCTGATCCGGCCCTCCTAAAAGTGGTTTGGTGGCCATATCTAATATTATGAATCTTGTTTCTCATTGAACTGAATGTGCAGATCGGCCGGGAAGAAAGGGTCCGCCCTTGACAGATCGGCTGAAAATCGCGGTCGACGTTGCACGTGGCCTCAACTATCTCCATTTCGACAGAGCTGTTCCTCATGGCAACCTCAAAGCTACAAATATATTACTCGACGGGCCTGATCTCAACGCCCGAGTGGCTGACTACTGCCTGCACCGGCTGATGACGCAGTCGGGCACCATAGAACAGATTCTTGATGCCGGAGTTCTAGGTTACCGGGCGCCGGAGCTAGTTGCATCCAAGAAGCCCCTGCCATCTTTCAAATCAGACGTGTATGCCTTCGGAGTCATAATGCTGGAGCTTCTGACCGGAAAATGCGCCGGCGATGTGGTGTCCGGTGCCGACGGAGGAGTCGGTCTCACAGACTGGGTTCGGTTTAAGGTTGCAGAAGGCCGGGGATCAGAATGCTTCGACGCTGCACTGTTGCCGGAGATGAGCCTCCCTGCAGCTGACAAAGGGATGAAGGAGGTGCTCGGGATCGCTCTCCGGTGCATCCGTTCGGTATCGGAGAGGCCAGGTATCAAGACCGTATATGAAGATCTTTCTTCCATTTAGCTTTTGCAAGTTTTCTCCCTTTTTGCCTTTTTTTTTAGTGAAGATCAAGATATGAATGAAGTGGAAGTGAAATATCTCATTGATATCCATTTTGCTTTGTTGGAGTAGTTGTAGTAGGAGATTTAGTGTTGCTTTTTGCTCTTCTTTTGCAACCATTGTTGTATATTTGGGACATACCTTGTTGTATACCACCTTCTTCTCCGACTCCGACGCCTCGTCGGAAAATTCGCCGGTTGTTTTTGGTCGCAAAAAGATGTGTTCTACCTATTGTTTCGGATTTGGAAGGCAAAAATCTTTAAATTTGAATAATTGAGTTAACACAAAACTTACTTTGATTCTTCTTACATTTTTTTTTTGTGAAAGATTCTTCTTACATTGAATGAATGGGTAATTACATGAGAAACTTGTAACAACCAATACATATATCGATCGAATGCAAAATATGGTAAGTTTGAGTTAGATTAGTTGGTCATTAATAAATTATTTAGTCCATTAATTTTTGTGTGAACAAGTTTATATATAAATTATTGGTCCTGAGATTAGAGTTGTAATGCACATCGGAAATTTTAATAGACTAGCACTTATCCAAATTAATTATTCTTAGCTTATAAGGTCACAATATTAGTTAATTAATTTAGAAGTATATATACTTCAATATTTGAGTGTTGAGTTTTAAAGGTCTGGAAAGTGATAAATAAAAGCTATGAAAGACAAAAGGTTTAGTGTTTCGAATTAAGTCTCGAAATTCACTAGGTGTCGGATTACAGGATCACTAGATATATACAAATTCAATGCACAATAGAGAATAAATGGCATCAAGAATTATGTAAGATTAACTAAATCTTTAACGGTAATAACGAATTTACATAGATGAAGAAGGTGAAGAATCTACTTCTTCCTCAATTTCTCTCTGCAAAAGCTCCTCCATTTTTCTAAAACAAACACACGAAAATACCATAAAAATGGAGCAATAATTCATTACGGTTGTTTATAAATAACAAGATCAAATATGATTTTGGAAGGCCCGGACCGTAAAGACTCAATTTTTATGTAATAAAACAGTTTGTACGATTGCCCCCTCAAAGCATAAGAGGCTCCGCCCCCTCAGTTAAAAAAGTAAAGCCACCCCTCTCTTAGCATTCAGCCCTGAAAATTCTGCAGTAATTAATGGCTGCATATAGATTGAGATTGCTCTTCTCCCTTAACAGAGGCAGCCATGGGATGCCTTCACCTCCATTCTTCCCCTCTCGCAGTTTCTGCTCATCACTTCTCCCCTCCTCTGAAATCGAAGTAAGAATCTTTCATTTTTACGTTTTTATCTCATGATCACCAAAATGATTTTCTCTTTGTGGGGTTTGCTGTATTTGTCTCCTGCTTTCCAAGATTGTGAATATGGGCAAGAAATTCAAGTTCTGTTTCTATAAACAGATATAAATTATAATCGTATCTACAGAGAGTTGGATTCGTGGGGCTTGGAAACATGGGTTCAAGAATGGCAAATAACTTGATCAAAGCTGGATACAGTGTTGTGGTCCACGATATGTAATGCTATTCAAAATGCTTTCAATCGAGTTTGGGTTTTTACAGATTTCTGAGTTGATTTTCTACTATGATTTTTTTTTTTTGGAACTGTCTCAGAAATGATGATGTGATGAGGGAATTCTCCAAGAAAGGTGTTCTTACAAAGGACTCACCTCTCGGAGTTGCTGAGGAAAGTGATGCTGTAATAACCATGCTCCCATCTTCAGCCCATGTAAGCTTTTGACAGTAATTGATGCTAAGATTAATGTTGCAGAGGCTAAGCTTCCAACCATTTGGTGATTGCTTGTGAAATGGGCTGAGTTGGTTGTTTGATGTTTGTAGGAGATAAGTTTAGAGTTAGGTTTACTAATCACTGAAAATGAAGTTGCTTTCTTAAAATTTGTTGAAATTTGACTGCTTTTGATGGTAAAAACTAGGGTGAGCAACTATTGGTTCTGTTTAAAAAACCGAATCGAACTGTCCGAACCACCAAACCAAATTTTTTCAAAATTCAGACCGAACCGGTTAATATTGTACAAACTGTACCTACTGAATAGGCGGTTTCTGTCCGGTTTAACCAAACTGAACCAAACCAGCGGTTTCGGTTTTAACCGAAATTTCCTGCAATTTTTTCAACATACTTGAATTAAAACATATATTTTATGTATTAGGTATTTTAATTTAGAGATTTAAAATAAAATAAAGATTTTATAATTTAGTTTTATATGTTTTATTATTTTTATATATAAATTTTATAAATAAATAAATATATATATATATATATATATAATATGTTCGGTTCAGTTTAGTTTAAAAATCGAACCGAAAACTCTAACTCTAAAAATTGCTGACCGAATCGAAACCGAATACACTAAAAAACCGAACAAAAACCGACCAAAACCGCCGATTCAGTTCGATTTGACGGTTTCTGTTCGGTTTTGCTCACCCCTACTGAAGATCTTTGTCATTTCATCCGAAAGCAACGAACCAAACTACTCATCTTGCTTCTTGTATTGCAGGTGATGGATGTTTACACTGGACCAAAAGGTATCCTTAATCATAGGGATCAACTCCGGTCGTGGTTGTTCATAGATTCCTCCACAATTGATCCTCAAACATCCAGAAAGCTCTCTGCTGCTATTTCTACTTCCAATTTAAAGGGAAAGAAGGGTAGATTCTCAGTCTCATATTTACAGACATTATGCTCATCTTTCCATGTCTGAATTTTCATTGTCTTGTCACTTGTGTAAATCATGTATAGCTCCTGCAATGTTGGATGCTCCGGTGTCTGGAGGCATCATATCGGCTGAAAACGGAACTCTTACGTTCATGGTATGGTTTCGAGCCATTTTTACTCAAGTTGAAGTGTTGCGATTATCTTAGTACTACACTCAAATGTTCGCGGGTCGATTAGGTTGGTGGTTCTGAGGAAGCTTTCAACTCTGCAAGGCCTTTGCTGCTCTCAATGGGGAGAAACATCATATACTGTGGTGGTGCAGGAAATGGCTCGGTATGTTCTTGCTTTCCGAACTAGTTTTCTTGTCTACGTGAGCTGAAAATGGTTTTGATGATAGCTTAGGGAGTCGAATCATTCGATCTTGAGCTTTTACTTGCTATAGGAATTTGTGTGTATCTAGACAGCAAAGATCTGCAACAATTTGGCTATGGCTGTGAGCATGCTTGGGGTTTCAGAAGCTTTTGCTCTTGGCCAGTCATTGGGCATTGGAGCAACTACTCTGACCAAGATATTCAACTCGTCGAGTGCTCGATGTTGGAGTAGGTAATACCCGATTTAGTCATTGTTGGAACTGCAACTTCGACATTAGTATGATATTGTTGCACTTTGGGCCGAACAAGTAAAAAAGATTGCTGAGAGCCTGAGAAACTTCTTTAGCCTAATTACAACGATCTTCATTAGCGTAGAACTAACCTGTCTAAATATGCACACTTTCCTCGACATAGAATCCTAGACACAGACAGTATCTGTAACCGGGGTAGTCCATTGATGTTGATGACTAAGCTCTCCGTTTTAATGGCAGCGACACATACAACCCGGTGCCCGGAGTGATGGATGGGGTGCCGGCTTCGAGGAATTACGATGGAGGCTTTTCTACCAAACTCATGGTATGTGGTTGAAATTGAAAACACTTGCCTTTGAGCTCATTTCATGATTTCAAGAAAACATCTCTCATTCAACACCCTAAAAAACAAAACATAATAAAATGTTGGTATCTGAAACCATAACTAGACAAGAAAGATCAGTTTCATAGGTGATGATACACCATTTTGCATATATATATATATATATATATAGGGATGCATTTATATATTAACCACTCTCAGATATTACCTACAGACCTCATTTGGCGGTGCATTATCTAGACAAGCTAACTACATTATCTAGGCAATATATGGTACATTACGAAGATAATGTAGTACATTATTTGCATTACATTATCTATTACAATTTGTACATTATCTTTCGTAATGTACCATATATTGCCTAGATAATGTAGTTAGTTTGTCTAGATAATGCACCGCCAAATAAGGTCTGTAGGTAACATCTGGGGAGTGGTTAACATATGATTACAATTATATATATATATATATATATATATATATATATATATATATATATAT
>JAPKLW010000083.1:904395-919517 GCA_026898455.1 Plectranthus barbatus
TATATATATATATATATATATATATATATATATATATATATATATATGTATGAGCATTATAGCTGAGCTCATCTCTCTGAATGAACTATGAACATTCATTATAGTGTGTATGATTCCTTATTACAATATCATATACACTACAATGAATAATTACTCACACAACAATGAAAAGTTCATAGTTCATTCATTATGTATAGGTCGGATTTGAACGCAACTCTATTGATTTCTCTTGTGGTGTAGGCTAAAGACCTCAACCTTGCAGCTTCATCAGCCGAAGAAGTCGGGTCGAAAAGCCCGATGACATCTTTAGCACAGCAGATGTAAGTGCCATCAGTGACTTATCCAGAAATTTAAAATTGGGGGTACGAGTATAATAAATTCGGGTTATATTATGTAAAATATTATAAATAATTATAAAAATATATAAATTTATAAAAGAAAAAAATTATTTTGGGGTACAAGTGTACCCCAAAACACACCCTAGATCCGCCACTGAGTGCCATAACCTAGTCCAACCAAACTATATATGATAGTGAAACTAAACTAACTTGTCTCTGAATTTACTGTGTAGATTTACTCAACTCTGTGATGAAGGGTGTGCAGCCAAGGACTTTTCTTGTGTCTTCCGCCATTATTTTCATGGCAAGGATGAGCTTTAACTTGTCTTCACCTCATTGTTGTGACTATTTCTAGTTAATTAATCCAGTGATGTCTGTAAATTATGTTTTTGTACCATCATTTAATCTAAAAAGCTTTTTTTTCTTTTTGAGTTGGGATTGTGTTGCATGGTTTCTTTCCCACCTTTGATTATGTGACCTATTAATGTGAATATTTAGTGGATGGCAAGAACTTGTGCGAGAGACGGTGAAATATTTATGGGGAACGTGTTTTACACTACGCATGACGCTTTCCGAGTATAATGTAAATACGTCATTTAGTTTATGTTCGGAATGCACTTACCAAATGGAATACGTTGTATTTAAAATGTATTCTAAAAAAATACGTACAAAGTAAAATTTTTGATACGGTTTTTTCAATTTTTGGTCCGGTTAATTTTTTTTCTTTAATATTTCGATTTTCAATTCGTTTTGGATTGAAATAATCGAATTTATATAAAATAATAATAATAAATATAATATATATATATATATATATTGAAATATTAAATATATATAATTTTAAATTTTATTAATTTATTAAATTTGTATTAAAATTCACTTATAACCGAAAAACGAATAAGAGTTTTTCAGTTCGGTAATTTCGGTAATTCAGTTTGATTTGATTACCTCCTATATAAATTTGATTGTTTCAGTTCAGTTATTTTACAGGCAAAAATCAAACCGAATAACCGAATACTCACTTAGATAAGAAAATATGATGATTATGTTTCATATCTGCTAATCTTCTGGAATGGTTACTGCATTTTGCAACTACAGCTGGTAGAAAAGGATCCAAGCAAGGCGATTTCTCTCTTCTGGGCCGCGATAAAGGCCGGTGATCGAGTTGATAGCGCCCTCAAAGACATGGCTGTGGTAATGAAACAGTTGAACAGATCAGATGAGGCTGTTGAGGCCACAAATCATTTCGTCACCTCTCTCCCCCCGAGTCTCAGGAATCCATCGACAACATCTTTGTCGACCTGTTTAAGGTAATCCACCTTGCACCAATCTTGATATTTCGATCAATTTTAAAGCTCAGAAACAGAGTTCTTGTCTTTGTCAATGCAGCAATCTGGAAGGATAGAGGAAGAGATCGAACTGCTTCGGCATAAACTGAAGCAAGTCGAAGAAGGGATGGCTTTTTCGGGGAGGAAGACGAAGGTGGCTAGATCTCAAGGGAAGAAGATACAGATCACAGTTCAGAAGGAGTATTCGAGGTGATTTTATCTTCATCGCTCGTAATCTAATCACGGACAGTCTCGTGTTTTTTCTTCACTTTTCGGGTTATATAACCTGCAGGCTGTTGGGAAATCTTGCTTGGGCGTTCATGCAGAGGGGTGATTTCAAGTCTGCTGAAGAACACTACAGGTATCTTTGTTGTGTATTTTTGAAATAAAGTGGAAATACTTTGAAAAATACCAAAAGTATAATTTTTTTAACATGGGAATTTGTTTAAGCGGAAAACCGATGAAATTATTGTTGTAATGACGATGAGATTATTACTAAAAATATATATTAAATGTATTTTTTACTGCAAGAATATAATCTAAATCTTAAAAAATAAATTAAAAATGTGTTGTGGTCGGAATATCCCTAAATTCAGTTTATTTGTATCAATATTAGTAATTATTAAGATAGGAATGAGGTAAGAATCGGGTAAAGGTCCATAGGAATCGAGTCAAAATCAGGTTTAGGGTGGTTGGAATCGGATTAGAATCAGACCAAAAATGATGTTAGCTACTCTGCTTATAGTAGTGTTCATGATGAGATGCCAAAGATATTTCCTCATTTCTTAGAGAGGAGATGAGAAAAAGAATTCAACCTTCTCTGCATACAAAACGAGTTGGGCAGATATAGTTGAAGACAGTGGCGGATCCAGAAATTTTTTCCGAGGGGGGCTAGAATTTTTTTTTCGCCTTCACCTTAACTTCAATCATTTTATATCATTTTTTTCTTTATTTTCATCCATTTTTTCTTCTATACGAGGGGGGCTATACCATAAAAAATCGGATCATAACACTACAAAAACGAAAAAAAATTCGGGCTAGGGAGTATTACTTACAGAAACCTTCATCTTCTTCTGTTGCTGCAGTGAATCAAGAAGTGTTGAATGATGAGAATCTGGACTCTAACATAATTGCTGAGACTCATAAGCAGCTGCATGATCTAACTGGGGCTGGATTGACTGATCTTGGAGGAGGATATCTAACTCAGCTACATCCACATAAAACCGAGCTATCTAAGAACCAACCATTGAAGAGGTCTCTGTGCTTTGATCAGAATCACAACCCCGACTCATCAAAACTTCGTTCTTCTTCTTTTTCTTTTTCTTCTTCTTCTTCTTTACCGTTGGCATCCAAGGTTCTGGATTTCGAAGGCCAAGCTGGAAATCACAAGAACCGGAGGAGGCTGCAGGTATTCCGGGATATAACACGCGATCGCGCAAGTCCTAGATCTTGAGATAGATCATCATTATCATGTTTTTTCTTTTTTTTTTTTTTTTAATTTTTTATCTGAGCTTCTGTTGTATAGGTGATGTTGAGTTACAGTAAATAAATATTGCTAATTGTGCATCAGTTTTCATTTTCATTTTGACTCTTTTTTCAATTGATTGATGCAGTTATTGGAGATGCTTATTTCTAGAGTTAGCATACAATGTTTGCCTTCTACTATGGACCAAATTTAAGTAGCTTTCCATTTATTCCATGGTTTTGGTCTTTGATTATGATGACAAAGTATCCTTCAAATTTAATTCTCGAAAAACTATGAAAAATACTCTAAAGTATGAAAAATGTCCTAATATTATTTTTCCTTGAATTATACCCTAATGATTCATAAATACGCTCTACTATAAAAAAAAAAAAAAAAACCCAATATTTCTCTTATCAGAATTATACCATAATATTTAATTTTGTCGGTTAACGGTATTAAAACTTTAATGAATCATACATTAAATAATATTTGACATTTCTTCTTCTTTTTTTAGTATATAAGTAACATATATTATATTAAAATTAACGTATGATTCACCGACTTTAACAACGTTAGCGAAGTAGGGTATTTTTAATTAACAAAATCAAATATTAGGGTAAAATTCAGTAATATGAAAAACTTTAGAATATTTTTATGATCGAGAGTATTTTTAGTTAACGAAATGAAATATTAAGGTATGATTCAAAGAAGAAAAAAAATTAGGGTATTTTCATAATTGATCTATATTTTAGGGTATTTTTCGTAATTTTCCTTTTAACTTTTTTTATTTATTATTATTTTATTTTTTTGGGGTGAGATTCTTTTTGTTAAGCTGTTATGTATATGAAGATTTTGACTTCAACTTCACATTCCTAGTTTGACTGTAATTTCCTCCCAACACAACAACGACAATCAAAACACCTGCCTATATAATACCACAACATTTGCAGATAAAAAAAAACACAGATTATTGCAAGAACTAGAACAACAATAAGGCCTTAAAACAACACAGTTTCATCATGAAAATCACAGAAAGCAAGCAGAGGGGGCTTCTGAGGCATTACATCCATGCACCAAAGCGATTCCTTCGCAGGGCCAGAGATTTATACGTGGACAGCCTCGTCAGCATCGACAGCAAAGTCGGCAGCGCCAACATCATCACCTGCCCCGCCCCGAATGCATCCCAGATATCCAAGAATCACTGCCCGAACAACATGAAAGACGACGAGGAGCATCTCGAACAGATGTACAGATCGATCTGCAGCAAGTATAACTGGAGCGGCATGGAGTTTGATCGAGGTGGTTGTTTTAGAGAGAGAGGGATCAGTGGATATGGCGCTATGGAGAGGAGTTACAGCATTGCGCTGGGCAAGATTGGAACCATTGATGAAGATGAGGAGTGTGAGTTTCAAGAAAATGTTGGTGGGAAGAATGATTTGTTTCTCAGAAGCAGAAGCCATGCAGTTCCTAGGAATCATGGTTTTTATTAAGACACCAAGACTCTCTCTTTCTCTCTCTGTCTCTGTGATTGTACTGTTAATTTTTTCATGAATTGAATCTTCTGTTTTTGGATCAAGAAACGGTGATTAGCGGTGTTCGTGGTTTGGCTGAAACTGGTCAAATCGGCCAGACCGTATTAATTTGGCGGTTTGAAATTTAATTTTTAAATTGGTGGTTTGAAAATTTCAAACCGATTAAAACTGATTTGGGTAAGGTTTGGAGACCGGATCGGCCGTACATGTGCATGACCCATGTTCAAATATCTTCGCCAATATACTCTAGTATGAATTTTAAATTATTTTAATTTTAAATCAACTAATGAATATTGTGTATTAACATTTAATATTATGATTTTATTATAATTTTTAAATTAAATTAAATATTAACATCGTTTTATAATTTTACATGTTTCTTTCGATTCTATATTTGAATTTTAAGGTTTTAAATTTAATAGAACTGACCCACATGACTCTTTGATTTTACATTAAATTATAAAAATAAAATTTTAAAATTATATTGTAATAAGCAATAACAAATAATAGAAATCAACAAATTTAATATACTATTGTAGTTTGTTAAAAATTAAACATATTTTATTTCAAACCGCTAAATCAGCCGAACCAAACCATTGGTCGATTTGATTTGAAAAAAAAAAATCTCAAATCATACCTATTGATTTGACCGAGATTTTGCTTCCAAACCAACTAAAACAGACCACGAACACCCCTAATGGTGACAATCAA
Organism: Plectranthus barbatus; assembly: GCA_026898455.1. Lineage (NCBI taxonomy): Eukaryota > Viridiplantae > Streptophyta > Magnoliopsida > Lamiales > Lamiaceae > Plectranthus > Plectranthus barbatus. Next base: position 909,770 of record JAPKLW010000083.1, read on the forward strand.
ATATGCATGCGATGCAAGAAAGAAGCACTTTTTAATTATCACACAGCCCCATCTCAAACATGATGACCCACAAATCATATTATCATATACATATATAGACAAACAAATTCAAGATATTCCTAGATTCTACGGCACAACAAATCACCCACCAATAATATACCAAGGAGCTCATGAGATTTAGACAAACCGTGGGAATTCATGAAACATATCAAGAATCAACTTCCTCCTTCTTCCACATCGTACTCGTTTGCATCCTGGTATTGCTGATACTCCGCGACAAGATCGTTCATGTTGCTCTCAGCCTCAGTGAACTCCATTTCATCCATTCCTTCACCGTTGTACCAATGCAAGAAAGCCTTGCGCCGGAACATTTCCTGGATTGAGGTGGAGTTGCCGATGAAGGTGGAAGCCATATTGAGGCCCCTAGGAGGGATGTCACAGACACTGGACTTCAAGTTGTTGGGAATCCATTCGACGAAATAGGATGAGTTCTTGTTCTGCACATTGATCATCTGCTCATCGACTTCTAATCTCGTGCTCATCTTGCCACGGAACATGGCGCGGGAGAGGTCAAGGGTGCAAATCCAACCATGAAGAAATGAAGCCATGGGAATGGGATAAGATTGACTGCTAGTTTCCTGAGGTCGGAGTTGAGCTGCCCTGGGAACCGGAGACAGCATGTAACACCGCTCATGGTGGACGAGAATAAGGTGGTTGAGATCACCAACTGAAACAGAACAGTCATCACAAATTTCATCAAAAAACACTAAACTCACTTGCCAACTACATAATACAGTCAAGATTGAACAAACTTACATGTAGAGAGCCTCATTATCCAAAACCATACACTCATCCGCATTCTCAACGAGCTGATGAACTGACAATGTGGCATTGTATGGCTCAACAACAGTGTCGGATACCTTCGGAGATGGAAAGACAGAGAATGTCAGCATCATTCTGTCCGGATAGTCCTCCCTGATTTTGGAGATGAGAAGGGTTCCCATACCGGAACCAGTGCCTCCCCCCAAAGAATGACAAACTTGAAATCGTGTTGAGGAAATGCCACAACATATCACAATCCAATACGGTCATCATTCACCTTTCTGCATTATAATACATTATCAGTCATCTTTTCTTCAATAGATACTTGCAATTCTACAGAGAAAAGGATATAATCCAGAAAAAGAAGCAGATTGAAAAAAAGGAGTTCAAAATACATTCTTCCAAATGATAATCAAAGCTAGTAAATTCAACAAGCAAACATGGAATTGCATAACAACAAATACATAAACTGCATTAAAATTGGATTGTATCACTGACAAATATGAACTGAAATTTACTACAATTGAAAACGAAACACCAATCGAAACCATGGAGATTTCATGAAGAAATCCAGCAAATAACGGAAAATTAACCTTGCAAGCAATCACAATTCTCGGCCTCCTTGCGAACGACATCGAGCACAGAGTCAATCAACTCGGCTCCTTCGGTGTAATGCCCCTTCGCCCAATTATTCCCCGCGCCGGACTGCCCGAACACGAAGTTATCCGGCCTGAAGACCTGGCCGTAGGGCCCCGATCTGACGGAATCCATGGTGCCGGGCCCAAGGGACGTACCTACCGCCGCTGGCCTCATTGTAGTAGACGTTGACGCGCTCAAGCTGGAGGTCGGAGTCGCCGTTGTACCTCCCCGAACGATCAATGCCGTGCTCGTCGCAAATCACCTCCCAGAACTTGGCCCCGATCTGGTTGCCGCATTGGCCGCCCTGGATGTGCAGTATTTCTCTCACTTTTGCTGAATTTTGTGGTGGATTTTTGAGCTGAAATTGGATTTGATGATTATGGTATGCTTCAATGAAGCTTCGAGAGTTGAGGATTGACGCCAAAAAATTAAACCGGTTGAGCTCTGCTGTTTGAGGCTTAGACTTCACAAGAATCTCTGAAATGCCATTTCACAGTCCAGTTTTTTTTAGTCTATTGGGCATACCGGAAATTTATGTTATATTTAAAAAATGACAAATTGTAAATAAAATGATGTGGATTTAGGACATGCTCCGTCAACTTTCCGATGTTAGAAAATTCAAGATTAGAATAGTTTTTATAGTCCGGACATAAAATTGAGAAATTAAATAATTGGTACTAATTTTTTTTTATAAAAAAAACGGATAATTTAGATTAAAATTGATGATTTTGTTTTTTTGTTTTTAAATTATTTTAGATTAATTAATTCAAATCAATAAATACTACTTAAACTTTGATTAAATGGATCCACAAACCAGCTTCTTTAAAACCAATTACTAATCCAACTAATTCTTTATCACCTTTTATTAACTCACAAGTCACAATTGCCATAAATTATCTTTCATTAAAAAAAATTGGTCATTGGAATTCATTATCAAAACTCAAAACAAATGCCTTGATATTAAAACTTTATTTTTAAAAAAAAAATTAATATATACAAAGAGAGAAAAAAAAAATTATGATCAAGTTCTATAATTATAGTTTATGCTAAATAGAAATAATTGTCAGTCATTTGATTAATAGTATCAATGGGAGTTTTTAAAACATCAAAAATTGAAAAATTAAGCATATTTTTCGTTCGTGCTTAATTGCTTTATAAATATGTTATTTCACTGAACGAGGGAAAGGGGCACGCCTATTTTCAAAGGCAGATACCTTTTTTTTCCTGAAACATCCTATAAAAGGAGCCCTTTACGAGTAGAATCACGAATGTAGAATTCAATTACTTTGTAATTAGCTCATTATCGACCATCAATAAATCTTTTATTCTTTTTTCGTTTGTAGTATACTAGTATTTAGTTCACTCCAATATACATATTTTCACCATTGTTGTAAAAATCCCTTCCTATGCGCTAGGCAATCACCAACCGAACCGATTATCCTCAAATTTGCGTATTTAATCGGTTTGGCGAGTAATCGGCGTCTAGGCACCGTGTAGATCACATAATCTACCTAGCCGCCGATCTACGTGGCCGACCAAGCTCGCTACGTGCTGCTTAGATGGCCGACTAAGCGGGCTGCGTGCTATCTCATCGGTTTAGGCGACCTATTTTTTTATAATTTTTAAAAAAATAATTAAAATTTATATAATCTTAATTTTTATGTATTAATAAATATATATCATTAAACCGCCTAGACGTTAGACTCTATCCAAACACCCAACTAGTACCTAACGATTTTTACAACCATGATTTTCACTCACAAACATATACAACATTACATTTGATTTATTTTTTTTCATGCTCTAAATTAGGGCCACTTTGGTATTTAATTCTCCTAAAATGAATAGTAAACAGCTTTATTTACACGAGTAAACAGTAGAAATGTGGAGCAGCATGATTGGAATCAAATTCACACTACACCACTTGGTTAATTTATTTAGTTGAAAATGCACGTTTTTTGCATTTTACCCATCTCATTCACTCCATTATTTTTGCTCTTTGTCTGATTATTAATCCCTCCAAAGGCAAGGCCTCGCCACCAAAACGGCCGTCGCCTTCTATGACACGTCTACTTTTGTTGTATTTACTATTGTTCTCTCGCTTACATATATATTATATATATTTTTATATAAATAATAAAATTTCACATTTTTTTTAAAGATTGTAATTGTTGATGTAGATTTTTGAGAGGTTATAATTATAATAGAATACTAAATGTTGATGGGTGAAATTTATGAGATAATAATAAATAAAAAAAAAGCAAAGGAAGAGTATTTAAAACAAAGAAGAATTGTTGTAGAATTTAATTATGTAGAATACAGACATAAAATCAATCTTTTTTTTTATAATGAGAATAGGGGTATTTATAGGAAGAAAATCCTAAAGTTACAAAAAATATAGATTAAGATATGGTAAGATATATTGAATCTTTTTTCTACCTTTTATTCCTATTCAAATCTAGTACATATGGCTAAAATGAACGGGATTCAAATCTAGTACATATGGCTAAAATGAACGGGATAACTTGCGGGAAGGCGGGAGTAGATATGGCCAAGGGCCAGTTCCAGTTCGGAACCGCCGGTTTTGTGGTTCCGAAAATTGAAACCTCAACCGGCCCTTCTTTTTGTGGTTCTGGTTCCTGTTCGGTTATGATTTCGGTTAGGAACCGGCGGTTCGAGGTGATGCGGCGCATTGTCATTGGTCGGTTTTAATTTTTTTTAATTTATTTTTTTTTCCGGCGGTTCCGGTTAGGGGGTGGAACCTGAACCGGCCCGTCAAAATAAGGTTCCGGTTCGAAACCATTTTGAACGGTTCCAGTTCGGAACTGTGAACCGCCGGGCCGGTTTGGCCACCTCTAGGCGGGAGCTCGGTGAAAACAGTTCAAACAAAGTCATCAAACTGGATAGCTCAACGAAATAAGAAACCTCCCTTTGAGAGGAACAAATGAGAGAGAACTGCTTTTGACGAGTTGCTCAACAGTCAGGAGGATGAAAGGATAAACATACGGAAACATCGAAGGTTGTTGAAGGTAGATACGTTGCAACGACTTGCTCAACAATCTCGACGTGCATCCTGTAAACCCTAACACCACTAGATTCTCTATAAACAGGCCTTTGTAAGTCGAAATTCGGCATCTAGCACTCAATACTGATATTATATTAATTAATCTCGTTCTAGCTACTCATAAGTTTATTGTCAAGCTCGGTACTTCTCCGGCTGGAGTTTGATCAGGCTTTCTGTAATATCGGAATAAATTTTTTGTTTCGATTGCGTTGTATTCATTTATTTATGAGCTTATTAGTAACAATTTATTGCGAATCTGTGCTTGCTTATTTATTTCGTATTGTTTCATCATTAATCATTACTCGTCGATCTTCATTTCCTGCACTATTTGAATTACGTGTTCTCGATGTTCCGTATCCGTACGAAACGAACTTCAACACAGACCACCTATTTTTAGCATAACACTAATGAAATTATAAAAACATAAAGTAACTAATATAATTCAATAAAACTTTGCGATGAATATATTATCAATTAATTTTTGTGAAGAAAAGTAGAGGATTGTTCACGCATGTTTATTACACGCTATTGTAACTAGATTCTCAATAAATTAGTTTATCCGTGCTAAATAGGAGTTCATTATTCGATTGATTATCATTTATATACATTTATTTAATTCATTCAAGAGCATTAATTGTTCAAATTGGAATTTCCAATTAAATAATCATCGGTGGCCACGTTTATTCTTCACATTACATCTAGGATTAAGACATCCCACAACAAACTAATTCTTAATTCTAACGTGGAATTTGGTTCGATTGAAAATGACAATTTTTTATGGAGCAAATCAATTATTGGTGATACGAGTAATTGTGGAAATGGGAAGATTATAGCCGCCACCAATCAAAAAGATTGCACAAAAATTGGTCTATCGATTTTGTCTTTCACTATAACTAAAAATATTTATTCTTACCTTGTTGATGCATTCTTTAGTGTTTACACTCCACATTTATCCTTTTATTACTAGATTATATAATAATTTGATTTTGTACATTAGAGTGGTTTTGAGTGTACCAAAAAATATTATTGACCTTCATAGTTTTTCATTATATATATATATAGAGGAGGGATCATGTAAAAAAAAAAATCCCCATGTAAGAAAAAAGAATGAATCATGTCCATCAGATCTAAAAAAATCAATGGTTGATATTGAATCAAGCAACAACTAAAATGCAATCAAGCAACAAAATAATCAAGCAACAACTAAAGCACAATCAAGCAACATTGCAATCAAGCAACGACCTGAATACAATCAAGCAACGTTAAGAGTTTTCTCACTGGATCCGCTCCCTATATATATATATAATACTCCCTCCGTCCCAGGACAGTCGCAACTTTTTCCTTTTTGGTCCGTCCCAGAACACTTGCAACGTTTCCTATTTTGGAAAGTTTTTATTAATTAATTATCCACTAAACCTACTCTACTCCTACCCCACTATCTCTCATATTCCACTATCTCTCCTAATCATTGACCTACTAATCTAACTCCACTAACTTCTCTAATCCCTTTTTCTTAACCTCTGTGTCGGGTCAAACGTCTCAAGAGATCCGGGACGGAGGGAGTAGTAATTAATTTATGCATAGAAACACTTCAATGTTTATTATGAGTATGTGTCAATATAATCACATAAGTCCATTGGCACATTAAATGTACACAGTGGATAGAAATGAGCAAGAAACTGAAAAATCGAAAATTGAATTGAATCGAAAAAATTCCTGTCATTTTGTTGATTATTTCGATTTTCGGTTTGGCTCAGTTAATTTTTTATAATTATTTTAAATTTTCGATTTGATTATTTTTTCCGAACCAAAATAATCGAATCCATATATATAATATTAAGAAATGTATACATTTATATAAAATATACTTAATTAATATTTTTACTTAAGTGTACACTAAAACTTAATTATAACTAAAATAACCATAAATCGAATATGAATTTTGGTTAAGTTATTTCGATAATTTACTACGATTTGTTGTATAAAAAATAATTTAATTATTTCGATTCAATTATTTTATCTTAAAAATCATTCAAAATAAACAAATACTCACTTCTAACCGTGGGCATTGGAGCATCGCTAAATTCATACAATCAAATACGATAGTTTGATGAATATAAATTATATAAAAATATAAAGTTAATTTTAAAGATATACTCCCTCCATCCCGCAAGAGTAGTTTCATTTCTCAGTTTTGTTTGTCTCATAAAATAGTTTCATTTTTTTAAAATGACTTTTTCACACTCACTAATTAAATTTTAATTTTACTACACTTACAATTCTTGATTCTCATACCGAAAAGAAATGAGACTACACTAATTAGACGGAGGGAGCATTTAGTAGATGGTTAGAGAAACATAGGTAGCTGAATTGAGTTTTTGAAATGAAATACTTCCTCCGTCCCAGCAGAATAGACCATCTTACCAAATTGGGTGTCCCAACTAAATTGACTCCTTTCCAAAAATGGTAACTTTTTCACACTCAACAATAAAATATTAATTCAACTAATTCATTTTATGCTCACAACTTTTAATTTTCGTGCAAAAAAAAAGGGTTTAATAAACCTGGACGGAGGGAGTACTATAAAATATTTAGTGTTTATGAGATGAATTATGGCAAAAGCCGACTGTAATAAAATTACATTAATTAATCCGGCCAAGAACAGCAGGCAGGCCTTCAACCGACAAGGCGACAACCATTACCATTACAATCTCCATTAATTTCTCCGATCTGATTATTGCAGTTCGCACGCGCCATTTCCCTTTTTTCTTCCATATATAATCCCATTTTAGGGTTTCGGAATTTTCTTACCGTCTTCCATAATTAGGAGCCAAAAAGGGGGAAAAAAATGAAATAGAAAAATCAAAGATACTTCCTTTATTTATATATTGACTTCACCTTTGTTTTTCACCACCCTCCCAAATCCCATTTCGTTTCTCTGAAAGCAATTTCTCCCGTGATTCCTCGATTCTGAACAAGGGTTTAATTTTTTTTTTTTCTGCAGATATTGATCTGTTTTTGGAATTTTCCGATGAAGGGGGATTTCGGCGAAGAAATTCTCTGAATGTGTAGGGATTTGAAGGAGCCCTTTTCAGAAGGAGCTCTGTTTCTCGGATGTTGTAGCGGAGGGATCAGATTCAGTCGGTTTGATCTCACTCTGTTTGGGTTAAAGGATTGGATTTGGATTTGGATTTGGTTTTGGTTTGATTTGATCGCCTCTGTGAATCTCTGCCATGCCTTTCCCGTGGAAGAAGGTGAAGAGCGCGAGGATTTCTCAATTGGTGAACGATCATCTCCACATCTCGCAGAAGCGGCGGGGCGGCTCGTCGCTGGTGGTGGAGACCGGATTCCCGACGTCGCTGATCGATCTCTTCTTCAAAAATCGCGAGAAATTGAAAAAACCGTCGAAGAAAAAGCGTCGTGGTCAATCATTCACACCTTCCGATGATGCTCGTGATCCGACGATTTTAGGATCGCCCATCTCTTGCCCCTCCCCTCCTCCGCCGCCGCCGCCATCGCCGTCTCCGTCGCTTGTAGGATCGCCGATTCCGCCGAGATATTCCTCAATCCTGCCTCCGCCTCCTAGCTGCGCGGACGAGATTTATCTCGCAGGATCGAGCGGCAGCGACGCCGGCGGCGGCGCAGTTGAGGAGCACCGCGGCGGCGGAGACGACAATGAGGTTTTACTGGCTGTTGCGAAGGTGTTTGTTGTGGTGGTTTTGGCTCTGGCGACGAGGAGATTGACTGTGGGAATCACCATCTCGGCTATGTCGCTGCTTTTTCTAGAGTATGTAGCGAAACACTGCCGCCTACTGTCGACGCCCTGCGCGGCGGCGATATCGACGGCGAGAAGATGCGTCAAATTGTTCAGGTGCAAGGAATCAGAGCCGCATCTGCAGCAGGAGAGTTCACTTTCATCAAGATTTCCCCATCAAGAAATCCAAGCCGTCGAATCGACGGCACCGGTCGGAATTCAGCCGGAGAAGGAGACTGCCTGCAACTATCCAGAAACTGAGTTGCTGGAGATGGCGATGAAGAGGGAAGAATCCATGCTCGACGCAGCAGATCCAAATAAGAAATCAAAGAGAGCTAAGCTCAAATCCAAGATGCAGAAAATATTCCCAAAGAAATTCAGGCGATCAAGAAAAGATCAAGAACTCCAAACCCCTTCACTTATCAAAGATGAAGAAGCAGATCAATCCGAGATTGGAAGCGTATCATCATCATCATCAAATTCAAACGGAAGTTGCAGAGAAGAATGCAGATTATCTGATGCAGCAAACGAAGAACCAGACACAAAGATTGAAGACAAGGGAGGAGCAGCTGAAGCTGCATTAGCTCGGACATACATGCTGCTACTCTGTCTCATCGTTCTCGTGGGCCTCATCGGAGGCCGGCCGTTCGCGCTCGCGTTAACCTCGTCGTGGCTCTTGCTGGTGAAATTAGGCCAGAAACTGCAGCCAAGAAGCATCAAGTTGCCTATGATCAGTTGCTAAGTTTAACCTTTTTTGAATGGCTTTGCTTCTCGTGAAGTCCTCTTTTCAAGTCTTATCATAGTTCTTGAAATTTCTTATACTGGTTTTTAACCTCTGTAAATCCATAGATGGAAATCAAAGTTAACTTATTTGATCTTTGTTATGTTTTTTTTTTTGTCTGAATTTGGTGGCATAATGAATCTTTTCTTGCAAGAGATTAAGGCATGCAGATGTTACAGAAGAAAGCTAGTGAGCCAATGAATGTGGCAAAAGTTGTAAAGTTGGTTGCTTTTTTTTCTTCACTTTTTCAAGTATTTCACGATATTCCCATTTTGATCTAGTATTTATCCATTTTTTTTTTTGAAAGGAAGTATTTATCCATTTGATATAAGAGGGTAGTTGAATTACTCTTTTTCTAGATGAATTTCATCTCTATCTTGGAGAGGGGTGTATTTGAATCAAACTGTTCGTGAGTTATTTGGATCTCGACTTGATAAAAGCTCGTTCGAACTTGTTTATTAAACGAACCAACTTGAGCATTATAATATTCGATTTGTGAGCTCACGAGCAAGATTGTTAGCTAATTTAGTAATAAATATAAAATAATTAATGTTATAAAAGTAGAATTTTCATGATTTAAGAGTAAAAATAACGAACAACCTTGAGTATCATAGTAATTGACTCGTTAGCTCGTAAGCAAGCGATAAATCCCCCTGATGTAACCGAAGGAAGAGTGTAGCTTGTGATG
>JAPKLW010000083.1:933235-956858 GCA_026898455.1 Plectranthus barbatus
ATATATATATATTTAATTTAAGAGAATAATGTGACGAAGTAAACATCACACTTGGGCGTGCCGTGAAGACTCAAAATTAAAGTTATTTTTTTGACCAAAATTAACTGGATGGAATCTCCATTTTTTAATACTTGTTTATTCTCCAATTCTAAAAGTGAAAATGTAGATTTTCATTCTTATTTTATCTGACACTTATTATACAACAATATAAACGATATATTGAAGAAGAATAAAAAATACAAATTTTATAAAAATTCAATTAATTATATGGAGCCTGCAGCTTTTTCACCACCGTCTCCTCCACCTGAAAAGCTTTGGCCAGCACATCGGCGGCGATGGGGGGATCGGAGCCGAACACGGCGTTAGCAACGGCAATAACTCCCGGATTCTGGCTGCTCAGAAACGCGATCGTGACGGCGTTATCCTCTCCGACATTCTGCTGAAAATGGATCAATCCGAATGGAAAAGCGAAAACGTCGCCTTTGCGCAGCAGTTTGGAGACGAGCTTGTTTTCGGGGTCCGACGTCACGAACCCTACGAGCACCGTCCCCTCGAGCACCGTCAGTACCTCGGAGGCTCGAGGGTGGCGGTGGGGCGGCACCACCCCTCTGGGCTCGTAGTCGACGCGCACGGTGGAGATGCCCAGGGTGTTGAGCCCCGGGATCTCGAGAACCGTGGGCCGGTTGACGAAGGAGCCCAGAGGGTTGGTGGTGTTTCCGGGGACGTTGAGTCCCCGGAAATGGAAGTGGTCCGGCGTCACCTGTTTAGGGTCTAAGCAGGTGAAGCCGTTCACTTTCACTGTCGATAATCATGAAATGAAATAGAAAATGTGAATATCAATTGTTGTAATAAAAGTTATAAGTTGCATGAAAATGAATCATGATATATAGTGGGAAATAAATTGATTGAAACCTGAATTTTTGAGATCTGCCACGCAAAAATCTTGAAGAGGGCTAGGTTCATAGGCTTGGACTAGATTCTTAGCGCAAACGATTGCTACAAAAGTAAGAAATATCATTAAATTTGCCATTTTTTTGAGTATCTTGTGATTGAAATTCAAATGATTTTTTCAGATGTTTGGTGTAATATCCCACGTATATCTATACCTTATATATATACTGTAATAAAACTGGTGTAAATGGGAGACCAAGTCATCTTGATAGAGACTGCGGCCGTCTGAATCTGCACGAGTTAGTCCAACTTTATCCGTTCAAAATTGCAAAATCTTAAATAAAAGAAAGATTCATTGTTCCCTTAAAAAAAAGAAAGAAAGAAAGATTCATTGAAACTAAATTTGATTGGATAATGAACAAGGTTAAAAAAAATCGGTAAGCGCTAGTCGGGCGTTTGGATAGGCCTAGCGCTTAGGCGGTTTAGGTGGACTCTAGGCGTTTTCTCGGCGGTAGTTAATCAATAAGCTATTTTTTTATATTTAATATTTATAATATATATTTATCAACAAAAAATTTAAATTATATAAATTTAATTATTTAAATAAAAAATAGGTCAGCTGAACCAACTAGGCGACACCAAGCCAACTTAGTCAGCCTCCTGAACCAACTAGGCGACGTCTAGCCCGCTTAGTCGCCCACCTATATCGATGTCTAGGCAGATTAGGTGGTGTTTAAGCACCGATTACTCACTAAATCGATTAAATACGGGGATTTGAGGATATTCAATTTGGTTATCTACTGCTTAGCGTCTAAGCGGGGCCTAATCGGCTCTTGGTGGGAATTTTTACAAAAATGATAAAGGAATATTAATTTGAGCATGCAATAACAAGGTTGCTGGAGGGCCGAGGAAAAGACAGTATAACTGAATGAATGGGAGCACTAATAATTAATTAGTTTTTGTATGTATTGAGACAGAGGTTTAAACCCTCCGATGTAAAATAATGTGTCTTAACAACTGTTGCAGACCACGTAAACTATATTATAAGCGAAATTTGGCACGATATAGTTAGGTTACAGAATGCATGCATGGATTGGTCAGTTCAACGTGAGATCACAGGCTGTTATGGAATTAATTAATATATATTTTTTTTCTTTTGTAATATTAATTTGGATACTAGTATAGATTTGACCTTTTCTTTTAAATTTCTCATTGTTTTGACTCCTTCAATTTGGCTGTGACACATGCAAACTCTATTTCATTAGAAAAATAGGATGATTTCCTAAGTTGGTATTTGTTATTCTTTTAGTGGGCTGCTAAATTTCTTTGGGCTATATTGAATGTGATTGAATGGGCTTATCATGATTTGGTCCTTTCATATTTAGCTACAATCCCTTTTGGGCTATTATTTCATTTTAATTTCTTTGTGAGAAAGATAATATACTCCCTCCGTCCCACCTCAATTGTCCCACTTTCCTTTTTCGTTCGTCCCACCTCAATTGTCTCATTACTTAAAAATGCAACTTTTTCACACTCAACAATAAAATATTAATTCCACTCAACTTACTTTACACTCACACTCCTTGGTTATTGTGCCCAAAGTCACCGGGACAATTCAGCCGGGACGGAGGGAGTATTAATCATTGCCGTTCGAGTCAATGTGAATTAGTCATTCTCGAAATTCAGAATGTCATATCACTTGACTAGATATATTATGCTAAATTACGTGCAACAAGAGCCACGCTACAGTAGGCATGATGAATACTTAAGACAAAATGAAAAATAAAGGGCAATAATGGTCCATAAAACTCACCACGAATAACAACAACTTGACTTTCTTCTCTGGACACAACTTGGGCGGTAGAAATAGAGTCTGAAAAGATAGTGATATGTTTGATGCACTTCTTAAAAAAAAAAAAAAACACAGCTCCAACAAAATTTGTCATAACTTCAGCATGAAGTATTGTTCTCATTAGTGGTATCATCCTAAACAAAGTCACAACAATCTTTCATCGACATTAACAAACAATAACTCTAACTCCTAATTCTCATTTCCCGGATATTATCAATTTATGACCTAAGAGTTTAATTATCGATGCCAAACGATAAATTCTCCATTTAGGATCTGGAGGATCTAAGAACTTCTCAAATCAGGACTGAAAATATATGAAAATTTCAATCCATGACTTTATTATCAAATTTTTGATTCAAAGTTTTAATATCTTTCCAACCTTGAATCGAAAATCTATCTTTTAAATTTTGAATAGAATATTAAACTATCTTTCAAGTCTTTTTATGATAATGCTACTAAGTTATTTTTTAAAATGGTTGATGAATTTGAATTGAAAATCTTGGTAATGAGATATTGACTAATAAAATTAAGCAAAATTAACAATTATGGACAGCTACTATTGGGATTGTGAAGCAACTAAAACAGATTATAAATCATTATTTTTAAATCATAAAAAATTAATAAAATGGTGTCGAACAAAACAAATGGAGAGAGGGAGTTGGGGTGATGATCATAAACTTTATGAAAAATTATTACTCCCTCCGTCCCACTTCAATTGTCCACCTTTCCTTTTTTGTCTGTCCCATTTAATTGTCCACTTACTTAAAATGGAAAAATAATACCCACTCATTAATAAAATACTAATTTCCTCTATCTCTATTCGCATTGGTTATTGTGCCAAAAACAAAGTGGACAATTCATATGGGACGGAGGGAGTACAAAATTAATGGAAAAATTAAGCGTCAGCACCACATGATGATATTTGTTGATTTTGTTGAGTTGTGAACATGGAAACGCCAGTCTGTCAGCCGTTGGAATCCAAAGCGAATTTCTGCTGGCCGATTCCCTCCATTCTGCGGCCACGATCTTCTCTCCCCAATCCCATCTTTCCATTTTTATTTTATTATTATATATATTTTTTCGAATATCCAATTATCACTAATCTCTCTCATCGACTACATTTTCATTTATTTGAATCGCCTCCCACTCAGTAGTGTGGCTCAACTTCGTCACTGCTGCAGGCGGTGAGTTTGAGGAGACTCCCGCTTACATTATCGCGATTTTGATCCCGCATTGTTCTGGGTTCGTGTCTCTTTCTTGAATCTCGGTGTAAAGTTCGTTCCTTTTTAGCATTGGATCTGTGTTTTCTAGCTGAATGTGTGCGTGTGTTTTGGGTTTGGATCAGATTTTGATGCCGATGGTTTAGTTTTAATATTTCTTTGTTTATTCATTGTGGGTTCTGTCGAGAAACATGTGAATCTTGGTAGGTTTGGGGTTTGTCAAGAAAAGGGCACGATTATGATTTATAGCTTTTTTTTTTTTTATTAGTTTACCTTCACATCTAGATCCATGTTTGTTTGCATTCTTTCTTGAAGTTTGAATTCACCTTCATTATTTTGTTTCTAGCCTATGAATTGTCATTTAATTTGTTTATTCAGAGGCTCTGCAGCAGATAGGTGTTGCTAAATTGTTTGTTTTATACGAGTATGGTTGTGTTCATAGTGCTTCAAAATCGTTGCTGAAGTTGATCTGGAATTGGGAAGATGATTTTTTGGTTATTTTTAAGCTTGTTTTAGAGTCTAGGGAGAGTGATTCACCAGTAAAACTTGCTTTGTTACTGCATTTTCTCTTCTAGTGAAGACTATGGTGAAATTTGATGCCAAATGCCTAATTCTTATGTTTTCATCTTCTCCGGACAGGCATATTTACGCGACTGAGATGGTGGCACAAGGGTTTTCTGTCGATTTGAATAAACCCCTTGTCTTCCAGGTAAGAGTGATGTATTCCCTTTTGCATTGCATCTTCTGTTTCAATTTGAAGTGTTCGACTTTTACTCGTATCTAAGACTGTTCAGTACCTATGATGATGCTATACATGAGTATTTCCATATTATAGGCAGTGCAGATTTTTATGTAAAAGTTTTATGATGCCACAGTTGCATACTTTGTCCAATTAAAAAGCATTTTTAGTTTCCGATCCCATTATCTCAACTCGTTTTGTTTATGCACGTCGCTCATTCAGACTCATTCGTCTCATTGTTACCCATTTCTCTGACTTTCATAGGTTGGCCATCTTGGTGAAGATTATCAGGAGTGGATTCACCAGCCAATTGTTTGCAAAGAAAGCCCTCGATTTTTTGAAAACGACGTATTGGAGGTATTGATCTTGTAGTTTATGACTCTCTGAGGAGGGCATTCCACAAGTTACTCAGTTGCTGATCCTTTCTTGAACAGTTCTTGACGAAAAACCAATGGTGGGTCATTCCACTCATCTGGCTCCCCGTTGTTGGCTGGTCCCTCTCGAGGTCCATCAACATGGGCCATTCCATTGTTGATGTGTTAATAGTGTTAGCACTCGGCATTTTGTTGTGGACGCTCCTTGAATACTCCCTGCATCGATTCCTTTTCCACATTGAAACGAAGAGTTATTGGTGAGCTTGCTCTTACACCTTTCTTAACTTCTCACGAAAGATGCACTGTGTTTGCGTATCTCAATCTTTACCGGAGACTTTGAATCATTTTTCAGGGGCAACACGCTTCATTATCTTCTGCACGGCTGTCACCACAAGCATCCTATGGATGGTCTGCGCCTTGTTTTCCCTCCCGCGGCCACTGCAATTCTTTTATATCCAGTACGTATATATCTATGTTTCTCTAGCATTTATGTTTCTGTTCATGTGATTGTTTTCTGGATTCTGCTTATAGAATCGTGAGATGGAACCTTTATTAGAACGTAAAGAAGACTCGATAACACTCCCCCGAAGAGGCCTCAGCTAGTTGCTGCTAGATGGTCTAAACTGATGCTTACCTCTCCTAGTTATAAGACTCTTACTAACTACTTTTGCTTACTCCCTTAGCTCCCAAAACCAACATTACTCATTGCTAACTTCTTTTTTCTTTTTTTTTTGCAAAATATGTTACTTCTAAAGCTCAAGCTTTCAACTTGTTCACCATTGTTGATTGCAGTTCTGGAACTTCATCAAATTATTGTCTACTCCCACCACTGCTCCTGCTTTATTTGCTGGTGGCCTTCTGGGATACGTGATGTACGATGTAACTCATTACTACGTTCACCACGGGCAGCCAACGCGTGAAATCCCTAAAAATCTCAAGGTAAACACTCTTACCAGTTCCCAACTTTGGTAACACCATTACTCGTAAGAAAATGGGAGGGAATGGTCCCTTGTTCGGAGTACAATGGTGAAAGCACTCTACCTATTGCTAAAAAGTTACGGGTTCGAGCTTCTATGGAGACATGTAGGGTTGGTTTTGTGCTTAAATTAATGTAAAAAAAAAAAAAGGATAAAAATGGGAGGGAATGATTTCTTGTAAGTGTGGCAATGACAAAAGTTTCTTCCTCTGTGATGCAGAGATATCATCTGAACCACCATTTCCGCGTCCAAGATAAAGGATACGGCATCACATCCTCCCTCTGGGACAAGGTGTTTGGGACTCTGCCCCCATCAAAACTCACCGGGAAGAGCAGATAATACTTGCAGCAGATCGATTCTCGATCAAGTTAGTCGCGATCAATACTGCCTGCTGAGAATGCTTCTCGATCTACGTCGTGTTTCCTCAGCCAGCTTGCCTTTTGAATTTAAATTTATTTGACTCCATTGGTTGATGTTGGATCCAAATGTACAAGTGTTATAGAGTTGTGCTTAGCTCTGCCCATTCCCTCTCCTCTGTTAGGTGCTTCTTGCTTTTTTAGAAACTGGTATTTATATATACAATTTGAATTGATTGAACTTCCACTTTTGGGTGAGTTGAGAGAGGGAGAGGGGTTGGAATTGATCTGGAGAAGGAACCAGCTTCATCTTCCCGGCCATGGTGACGGAGAAGCTGGCTCCGTTGCCGCCACTGGCGGCCCAGAATGGACTTACAACAAAGGTGAAAATAGGTTGGACTATTCGACAAGTATCTTCGACCAACCTATCTCAGGTCAGATCAGTCTTGTTTTGTATGTATATAGGCCAAACTTGATTCGTTTATAAAGTTCATTTAGTTAAGCAGACTCGGGATTTAAAAATAGATTTGCGAAGCCTATTTAGACTGACTTATTAAATAATCATATATTATATAATTGATTATAAATAATTATTATTTTAAATTGAAAAACATGTTTATAATTTAGACTTAAAGAAGTATATCGAATAATTTATCTATTACCGAATAATAGATTTATATAAATCACTATATATATTTTCTATTGAAATTATATTATATTTATAATTTTTTTTAAAAATTATTATAAATATAAATTAGGCTCAAATATTTATTTAATAGGTAATGAATCAGACTTATTTAAATAAAATTCACGGGCCTAAAAAAAACTTACGAAAAATAATACGTCGACTTATGCCTATTCAAATTATAGCAAACTCAAATCTACCGAGCTAAAGTCCAACTTAATTTGGTCTATTTTCACCCCTAAGTGACGATTAAGAGTTTTTATTGAATACGTATCAGGAAAGGCTAATTATATATTATACATTATGTAATTGAGATTTATTACAAAACCAAACTACCCACTATATATTTTAAATAGAATGCATTAATTTTTAATCTCATTTTACTCAAATACTTTTATTGGAATTAGAAATAATTAATAATCTATTACATAGAAATAAAGTATTTAAATTACTTTTAAACAAGTGATTCTTTTAAAACCATCGACGAAACTCACATTTTCGGAATAAAAATGATTGCAATTTGTGACTAGGAAATGGAAGTCTCTTAATCTTCCATCCTCACCATTAAATTTCTATCTACTTCTAAATAATTCAAAGTGAATAATTTGATGATAATTCAAATACACAAATTTATATAGGAAATTAATTAAAGCTAGCGCCACACCACATATCAAATGCGTGGTCGTGGGCATATTCATTTCCACACACAAATCACTACTACATGCATACATGAACATGATATATACCAAACTTCTTAAATTTTATCAAACTACAATCTCAAAAATTTGAAAATTTAAAAAAAGAAAACATGGGATATATAAATATAAATATATAATCAAGATTCAAGACCAAAAAATTTCTATAACCAATCGACTTATTACAACTACCAATAATATAAACGACGATACTTCCGGATTTACCCCTCTATTCTCCCGTCTTTCTCCCTCCACGAAAGGGCAAAACCGGAATGCTCTGTTCGTTTCTAAAAACGTTGTCGGGATCCACGGCGGTTTTCACTTTCACGAGCCTATCGAAGTTGCTCTTGAAGTATTTCACGCCGTAAACTTTGCCGTCGCTGTAACTGTTCTTGCCGTTGTCGGTGGTGCCGATGTCCAAGTCCCGGTAGTTGAGATAAGATTCCCTCGGATTCTTCGAAACGTACGGCGTCATGAATCTGTACAGCTCTCTTATCTGGTCGATGTAGTTCTTGTCGGCGGCTTCGCCTTCCTCCTCCCAGTTGACTGAGTACTGGATCTTGAATATGTTTCCGGCGCGGTGGGGGAAGGGAGTTTCCGATTCCGGGATCTCGCTCATTCTCCCGCCGTAGGAGTTGAAGACTAGCCCCACTTTCCCGATTTCGACCATTTTCTTGGTGATTGCTTCGAGGCCGGAGATGGAGATGGGTTTCTTGACGTAGTCGGATTTGCGCTTCAGGAAGTTGATGTCGTCGGAGGATCTGCTGAGTAGAACGGAGGGAGAGGTCGTGTTGTCGAAATTGGCCCAGAAAAGGACGGAGTTTATCCACGACATTTCGCGGCAGTCGGATTTTTTCAGGGCTAATTTCGGGAATTCGGAGGAGGTGATGGAGAGGAGGCGGTCGGCGCCGCCGAGGAACTGGCCGATGAAGGTGGCGCGGACGCTCCGCTTCTTGTTGCGTGTGATGGGCTGGAGGAGGACTCTGATGAAGAGATCGTCGTCGATCTTGTCGGCGATTTGCTGGTACTGAAACACCACGTCGATCGGATTATCAACCTCGTATTTCTCGACGCGGAAAACGGTTACAGTCGCCGGAACTGGGACGAGCTTTATCTTGTACGAGAGAATGACTCCGAAACTGGCGCCGCCGCCGCCGCGGATGGCCCAGAAAAGATCCTCCCCCATGGATTTCCGGTCGAGGACTCTCCCGTCGGCGACGACGATTCTCGCGTCGATGAGATGATCGACGGTGAGGCCGTATTTTCTGAGAAGGTTACCGTATCCGGCTCCGGCTATATGGCCGCCGGCGGCGACGGTGGGGCAAATGCCGGCGGGGTATCCATGGACGTTACTTTTCTCGTAGATTCTGTAATAGAGCTCGCCGAGGTAGGCGCCGGAGTCCACCCAGGCGGTCTCGTCGGCGATGTCGACGTCCACCGAGCGGAAGTTGAACATGTCGAGGATGACGAATGTGGTGTCGGAGACGTAGGAAGTGCCCTCGTAGTCATGGCCGCCGCTGCGGATCTTGAGCTGAACGCCGAGGTTCTTGGCGCAGACGACGGCGGCGCTGACTTGCGCCTCCGTGGTGGGGGTGACGATGATGCTGGGCTTGGGGGTGGTGGAGACGTTGAAGCGGCGGTTTCGGATGTAGGATTGAAGAACGTCGGTGAATAAGGGGCTGTTTGGGCTGTACACTATTCTTGAAATATCGGATTCTGGGATTTTCGTTTCGGTGAAGCACTGAACAAACGAGTCGTAAACAGTTTGTGCAGCAGCATTATTGATAAAGATGTTGAGTAAATTTATGAAGATTAAGACAAAAAATATCTTCATTTTAGAGAGAGAGAGAGGGGGGTCTGGTGCAGTGAAGAGGTGGAGCATCTATTGTATACATGCATGTATATATATAATAGTACAAATTGAGAGAGAGAAAAAAAAAATGATTGATTGAGGGGAGGCCGCCTAATGTCGCGTATAGAAAATACTAAGAAAAATATATGTCATGAACGAATCTAGTACTCCTCATTTAATTGTCATTACATCGGACATAATAATCAAGGAGTGTGTCCGTAAAATAAAGGGAAAAATATCAACCATATAAACAAATTATCCTGATTTTCTCAAATATATTACACCCTCCGTCCCATATCATTAGTCTTATTTTATTCCGGCACAGATACCAATGAGAGTAGAGATAGAAGAAATTAATATTTTTTTAGTGAGTTTGTATTAATTTTTCATTTTAGGAAAGAAGACTAATGTTTGAGACAGACAAAAAAGGAAAACATGACTAATGTTATGGGACGAAGGGAGTACAAACTATGCATATTATCAAAATATATTACAAACTATCAGTTTTGTTCCAAATTTACGACGGGAGCAATTTTTTGGCGACGGAAAGTTGATGTGGCTCGCCGGATGACACATCAACGTTTAAAATTACACGTCAACGTATAAATATATTAAAATTGTACGATGATGTGTAATTTTAAATGCTGAAGTGTCATCCGGCGAGCCACATCAACTTTCCGTTGCCGGAAATTTGCTGCCGTCACAAATTTGGAACAAAACTGATAGTTTGTAATATATTTTGATACTATGCATAGTTTGTAATATATTTGAGAAAATCAGGATAGTTTGCAATAATTGATACTTTTCCCTAAAATAAATTGAGTATAATCAATATTTTGTCGTAAAATGTGAAAATTACTTTTTTTTAGTAATGAGACAATTAAATCGAGATAAACAAAAAAGGAAAATAAGATAATTAAGCTGGGACATAGGAGTATTAACGTTTGAACTAATATAATATTGACTTTTTCACAAGTTTTAGGGTATTGGATTTTCTAGCGATAGTTTGAAATGAATATGCTTTTCTACTACTATTAATGATGCAAATCAAACGTATAACTGTATGTAATTGAATAATTAGAGCAACTAATTTTGGGATATTCATAAATAGGAATGTGAATCGAGTTAACCGAATTTTGGCCCCAACGTTTTGAGGGCTATTTGGTTTGGGTTGATTCAGGCTGAGATTTTTTTCAGCCTATGTCTCGACCCTAATCCTAACCTTCAATTTTTGAACTAATCCGTCGGACCAACGAAATTACAAACTATGATTATTTATTAATTTTTTAAAAGATCTTTTGTGTAATTTAATGTTTTTCTCGATTTTTTAATGTTCTAATTAAAAAAGGATTTGAGATATTTATTTTAATTTATAAAAAAATTTCAATATACATATAAATATCATATACTAATCGATTTAAATATGAAAAATATATTATTTTTCAC
Organism: Plectranthus barbatus; assembly: GCA_026898455.1. Taxonomy (NCBI): domain Eukaryota; kingdom Viridiplantae; phylum Streptophyta; class Magnoliopsida; order Lamiales; family Lamiaceae; genus Plectranthus; species Plectranthus barbatus. Next base: position 944,323 of record JAPKLW010000083.1, read on the forward strand.
TTTATCAATGTATTAATTTTGTGATTTATTAACTTTTAATAATTTAATTATTTATTAAAAATTATTTGTACTAAATACAACCATATAATTAGAAACATAATTAAAAAAAATTTAAATATTATAAATAGAATTTGGTAATATAATTAATGTTGGGGACATCCTAGCGACCAAAGTCCAATCAACTTCTCAGAGGCCCAAGTGGCCCAACAGACTGCAGTTAACGTATCTAACCGCATGCTCAAGACTCAGAGCATCAAGGAATGAGGTCAACACCGAGCCCAAAACGAGTTCGCTAGCGAGGATGGGCGACGGTTTTCCACGAGGCCTGGCAGCGCAAAGCCATTGCTAGCTCTAATGGACTCCGAGAATCACAGACTATTGCAAGATTCTCGGAGATCACGTGCCCCTCGGTGGCTAGGGCATCAGTTAGAGTTTTCTCTCTTCTCTGCTGTTTATAAAAGGGGGACTTTACTCATTTTTCGGATAAATTAATATCTCTGAAAGCTGTGCCAAAACTCTATCAAAATCAATGCAAAATTGCTGTCATTTTTCACGTTTTTGTTCATTTTCAATAATCGATCTATTATTCGTTGTCTTGTTTCCATCCCATTATTTCAAAAGATGATGTTGAGTACGTACGTATAGCAAACCCAAGTCTCACGTTGTAAAAAAATAAGGAATGATTTTCTTGGATATAAGAGTCCGCACAATCTCACCAGTGTGAGACATTTTGCAAGATGCGGAAAAATAAAATTATGAGGGCTGTGATTGTTGGAGGTCCGGACCTGATCCGACTCGGTTAAAGTACCGAACTGGGTTCAAACCACAACCCGAACCCATTATCGACCCAGACACGGGAAAAGCATCCGCCTAAAAGCTGAATAGGATCAAGCTCGGAGCAGTTCGAATAGTACCGAAAGAAGTCCAATCAGTACCGTCCGCAGCTCGATCAAAGTCCGATACGATGAAGGAAGGAGCTCAATGAAGAACCATGCACTTCACTTCCCTAGCAACCCAACTAACGGCTACGATACGAAAGATTCGGAACTACCAGACTCCCACGACCTGTCAAACCGCCCCGATGATTGCGGGCTCGACTCCAGGCAGTTGAGAACGGCGCGGAAACCCTAAAGAGATGCGGCTCCTATAAATAACTCCTCAATCCATTGTAAAAAGGACGGCGACAAGAAAGAAAATAGATATATGTTCATAGCAATCTCACTGTTATTTTGACTCATAGAATAGCAAATAGATTATAGATTAGTCAAACACTTTCCTTGTATCTCATCAATAACGTCTCTGTTCGTCTGTTCCTTTGATATTATTCAAATAATTTATCGTTCTCGGGGCTCCGATTCCATATCAAAGTCGAACCTCAACAATGATCAATTCAAAGTGAACAGTATCATACTAATAGAGGAGATTCAGAACAAAACCTTTCTAAATGTATTTATTTGAGAGAAATAATGAGTTCTCTACAAAAATTAGTAAAGCATGTGATTCTTTATTTTCACATCACTCGAAATCCTCTGTCACACTTTTCATGTTCCACTCTCTATTAAATTATTTGCACTAAATACAACCATATAACTAGAAAAATATAAGTTTAAATATTAAAAGTAGAATTGGTAATATAATTAATGTTGGGGACCTGATCTAGCAGTTAAAAGTCCAAACGACTTCTCAGATGCCCAAGTGGCCCAACAGGCCGTAGTCGACGAATCTAACCGCCCGCTCAAGACTCAAAGCATCAAGGAACGAGGTCAGCACCAACCCCGAAACAAGTTCGCTACCGAGGACTGGCGACGGTTTTCCATGAGGTCTGGCAGCACAGAGCTATTGCTAGCCCTAACGGACCTCGAGAATTACGGGTGGTTGCGAGATTCTCGATGACCACGTGCTCCTCGACGGCTAGGGCATCAATTAGGGTTTTCTTTCTTCCCTGTTGTCTATAAAAGGGGTACTTTACTTATTTTCCGGATCAATTGATCTCTTTGAAAAGCTGTTGCTGAAACTCTGTCAAAATCAATGCAAAATTGCTGTCATTTTTCACGTATTTGTTCATTTTCAATTTATCAATCTATTATTCGTTGTCTTGTTTCCATCCCATTAATATTCACGCTTCCATATTACGTCTCGCATATTTTTGTGGTTATTTCGCTGTTCCAGCTAACGTACTGTAAATCGAACCTCCACAATTAAGATTAAAATATTAATAAAATTATTTCGAACAATCGGATCAATCCGCCAATTTTCGAATGACCTATTAAACACACTTGAGTCGGAGATCGACGTCGTGGTGGACTTGTATACCCGACATTGTTTCCATGTGAGGGTTTGACAAAACGCGTGTGAAAAAGTAGGGAGTAAGAGGATATATTGGTAGTGGATTGACTAAACATAAACATGCATGAAACCGATGTTTAATTCTTTTATAATGTTTGACTTGTTCTCTTCGAATCTGTGGTCGCACCATGCATTTCATATCTCAATCACCTTTAACTACATACAATTTACATACTTTAAAAAAAAAATTATATTAGATAAGAACAATCATATTATTTTATTCAAGAAATGCATGATATTTATTACTTAACGTTATATATATATATATATATATATATATATATATATATATATAGGGCTGTAAATGAAATAAATTGTTCGTGAGCTACTCGATTTCGACTCGATAAAAGTTCGCTCGAGTTCGTTTACAGATATTAGTTTATTAAACGAATCAAACTTAAGCATCGTAGTATTCGACTCATGAGCTCGTGAGCAAGCTCGTTAGCTAAAAGTAGTAAGAAATATAAAATAATTAATTTTATAAAAGTAATATTTTTCATGATTTAAGAGTTATAACAATAATAATAAGTCTTTCTAATAATGAGAAAATTTAGAATTTTAGCATGAATATGATAACAATTTGAAATAGATAACTTTTTCTTTTAAAATAATAATAGATATTTTTAACAAATTTAGAAAATTCGTTTAGGCTCGATAAAGTTCGTGAACTTCAAAATGTTCGACAAAAAAACTCAAAGCTCGACTTGATACTAAACGAGTCAAACTTGAGCACGACATTACTCAGCTCGACTCGGTTCAATTACACTCCTATATATATATGTAATTAAATAATCATGAAATTAATGATTTAAAGTGGGGAAGGTTTGGTTAGAGACTTTGTCGTCAAATGATTTTTCTAGACGACGATTTGTGATTTAAAAAAGTATTCATAAAAAGAAAAGTATATATGGAAAATAAAGAAGAGGTATCAATAAGTCATGCATTAGCTAGTAAAAGGCTAAATGCATACGAAACTTGGTCGATTGCAGAGACAAATACAAAATTTGAGAACTATATACTTCTCCTGTTGTAACTTTTTCATGGAAAATTCCAGCCTAATACTTTTATTAGAAAAATAATTGATGGAACAAGAGATTCTTAATCCTTAATGTACCTTTAGTTTTGGGTTTAACAAGTTTACATGATTTTATTTTTGGTATGTCCCAAGAAACCTCATATTAATGGAATTATCACTACAAGAAATACAAGAAATAAGGTTATAGACAATACAGATATCAGTAAAATTTGTTCGATTTGGGTCTAACAAGTTTACACAATCTTATTTTTGGTATGTCCCAAAAAAAACCTCATACTAATGAAATTGTGTACTCATATATTCCTTAAGTGGGAATGAGAGAGTGCCATATATAGTAATCATCTCCTCAAACCAAAGGACCACATATCCATTGCCTCCCGTTGACCGATCCAATCAAATCGATTTCCATTGAGGATCTCCTAGGCTTTCATGTACACCAGAGTCCACCACAAACTTGATCTCCAAGTATGCCCGAACCTAGGCGGTCATGGGTTCACATTCCCATAGATCAGGGCCGGCCCTGACAATATGGGGGCTCGTGGGCAAAAATAAATCGGGGCATCATGATTTTATATTTTAATCATAAAATACAAGTTTTATTATAATTAATAATTAGCACATTCCTATTATGATTTTGAGTATTTCATTATAATATATTTTAACTATTGAAATTAAACAGCTTCATTCATAATAGAATTCCTAGTTGATTCCAATGAACAATCCACTATTTCTTTTTATTTTCTAGTAATTCTCAATCAGTTATTTTATTTAAGCTTTATTATATAAATCTTAGGGCCCGTAATAGAAATCTATACATATATAATGAATTACATATTTTAGAGGCCCCCAATATCAATATATATATATATATATATATGATAAACAATAAATTTTAGGGGCCAAATATCAATTAATACATACTTATAATTACAAATTTTAGGGCCTCAAATATCATAGAGTATACACAAATTTTGGGGCCCCTAAAAAATGGGGGCCCTAGGCCAAAGCACTCCCAGCCCACTCTCAGAGCCGGCCCTGCCATAGACGACGCCATTTGTTTGGACCACAGTTCGGACAACAGTATAATATTGTTTGCTTTGGGCTGAACAAGCCCACACAATATTGTTTTTACTTTTCATGCTATTTTCAAAGTACTTAATACTAATAGAGTTGCGTAAACTTTTATATATAAAAAAACCTTTCTTGTGGTATATTAGGTGGGAAATTTGAGTTCAACAAATATTGGGCTAAAAAAAACACAATTTATATTTATGAAATGGGCCGAGGCCCATTTCCAACTGATGTGTATGAATAGGCAACTAACATATAAAGTAACACCCAATTACCTAATTCAATTCTTCTATATATTGAGCTACAAAATATAATTTTGTCTATTCTCCTGCAAATTATTATATACTCTCTCTCTCTCCCATTTAATTTGTCTCATTTTTCATTTTATTTATTTTATATAATTATTTCATTACCTAAAATGACAAACTTTTTACACTCACGAACATTGATTATTGTGTCATTTCAAAATGGGACAACTTAGATGGGACAGAGGAAGTATTAAATACTATATATATATCTGGGAGAATAGCTCACCTACCAACCATGAGCACGGGTTAATGTGTTCACGCACTAATGTAACAATATAATATTGAAGGTGGATCAATTATATATATATATATATATATATATATATATATATAAACAACTTCAATTGTGGATTGAGCTGTATTTCCTCAGCTAGTAAATAGTAATGCAAGCTAGTCTTCTCTAAGATTGTTACATTGAGTTGGTTTTTTTTTTTTTTTTTGGTAACATGTGTTGAGTTAACCAAATATATTCAAAATCAAACTTTCTCTATGTATGAAGCCAATGTTTTTAGAAATGATGTGGATATAGTGAGGAAGACACAAACATCAATGCAAAATTTGTACATTAATTTAGGTGTACCGGGTAGTGACGAAACATTTTACTTGTGATTAAAAAGTTATGTGTTTGAACTTTTCCATAAATATCTACTACTCTCTCCGTTCCAATTATTTGATCCATGTTACTATTTTGGGTGTCCTATTTATATGTTCTCATATCCAAATTTAGTATTATTTTTTGTATTTATTTACAAATTTATTCTTAAACAACATTATAAATTAAACACAATTAATATGGTTATTATTAGTTGTTATTATTAAATAAGGGTAATTCATGAATTTTGTTAAGATATTTAATACATTCATAAATGAGTTTTGACATTCGTACAAGTTAAAACAGACCAAATAATTGGGATGGAGGGAATAAAAAATTAAACTTTAATTATCATATATAAACTGTCGGAGAAATTCATACATACATTTCTGATCCAGGGCTTAAAATCAACAAAACAATGAGATTCGACCTAAGCAAATCAAGAAAAACAAACATATGCTTATTCTTGCCATATATAATCACAAATCAATCAATCTACTATTTATATATATTCAATCGATCACTTCTTCCATGGATAAACCGGGATGCTTTGCTCGTTTCTGAAGAAATTATCTGGATCAACTCTGGTCTTCACCTTCACCAGCCTATAGAAATTCTCCTTGAAGTAGCTCAGCCCGTAAACCAGCCCTTCCCGGTAACTGTTCCGGCCGTTGTCGGTGACTCCGATGTCGAGATCTCTGTAGTTCAGGAACGACTCCCTCGGCGCCGCCGATACATACGGCGTCATGAACTTATACAGCTCTCTCGTCAGATTCACGTACCGGTTTGCTGCTTCTGCGCCGCCTTCGTTCCAGTTCGTCGCGTATTGCAGCTTCGCAATGTTGCCGGCTCTGTGCGGGAACGGCTTCTCCGGCGGCGGAATCTCCGCCATCCTGCCGCCGTACGGATTGAATGTCAGCTGCGGCGCCTGCAGCTCCGCCATTTTCTTGAATATCAGCTCCAGAGATTGTACGGGAATGGGTTTCTTCACGTAGTCCGATTTTCGTTTGAGGTATGTGAGGGACTGCGGCGTCCGGCTGAGAAGGGCTTCGGCCGGCGTTCCGGCGGCGAAGTTTGTCCAGTAGAGAACGGATTGGACCCAGCTCATTTCTTGGCAATCTGTCTGCTGCAATCCCAATTCGGGAAAAGTGTCGTTGATTAGGGTTACGAGCTCCGGCGCTTTTCCGAGGAACAAGGCGAGGAAGGTGGCTCGGTTGGTGCCGTTGACGACGTCGAGCGTTAATCGGAGGAACAGATCGTTCGGAAAAACATCTGCTGCAACTTGCTGGTATCTGTAAATCAAGTTGCTGAAATTCTCATCGTAAGTTCTCGAAATTCTGAAAACGGTGACGTTTTCCGGCACCGGAACTAGGTTAATCTTGTAGGATAAAACGACGCCGTAGCTGGAGCCTCCGCCGCCGGTGACGGCCCAGAAGAGATCCTCCCCCATGGCTTCCCGGTCGAGGAGACGGCCGTTGACGTCGATAATCTTAGCATCGACGATGTTGTCGACGGAGAGGCCGTACTTCCGCATCATGTTGCCGTACCCTCCGCCGCTGAAGTGGCCGCCGACGCCGACGGTGGGGCAGACTCCGGCGGGGAAGCCGTAATTCCTGCTTTTCTCCGCGATTCTGTAGTAAACCTCTCCGAGAGTCGCGCCGACTTCCACCCACGCAGAAGCGACGTCGTTTTCGACGCCGACGTCGATCGCGCGGAGATTGAACATATCCAAGACGAAGAAGTCGGGATCATCAGACCAGTACGAGACTCCCTCGTAGTCATGGCCGCCGCTGCGGATCTTCATCTGCATGCGGTGCGCCCTCGCGCAGAGGATCGCGGCTCGGATGTGAGAAGCGTGTTTTGCAGTGATGATGAGTCGTGGTTTCGGGGTGTAGGTTTCGTTGAAGCGTAGGTTTCTGATGTAGCTCTGCAACACAGATGAATACGAAGCGTTGCTTTGGGTGTAGAGAGTTGCAGAGATGGGAGTGGAGGAGTTGCTGTCGGAAAAATTCTCGAGGCATTGGATGAATGCTTGCTGGGAGGTGGAGGTCGCCGGTGATGAGAGAGAAAGCAGGAGGAGGAAGCAGGAGAGAGAGAGGATTCCGATTCTGAGAGAATTCATATTGTCTGAAGATTTGATTATTGAGGAGGGATTTTATTCATATATATATAGAGGAATAATGCGGCTGTGGGCAGACACGTTTGATTAAAGGGATGGGATCAGAATTAGATAATGCAAGATTTCTAACATTTGACCTTGAAAAATTCAAATTAATTAATAAAGAAGAAAAGTAAGAACAGTAAAGATCATGGATCGACTTCTGACATTAATATACTTGCACGATTCATATATGATTCCATGTCTCTGCATTATGTATGAGAGAGTTTGCTGGCAAACATCAACTCTTAACTTCGTTTTCCTTTTTTTGTCTGTCCTATTTTCTTAAAATGACAAATTTTTTCACACTTACCAATAAAATATTAATTTTACTACACTCACAATTCTTAATTTCCGTGACGAATAGAAATAGGACTACTTCACCGGGACGGAAGGAGTAAGATTTACATTGAGCAAGATTCAGACCTCAACTCCATGGGTGCATATAGCAAACCCAAGTCTCACGTTGAAAAAAATAAGGAATGATTTTCTTGGATATAACTATATAAGAGTCTGCACAATGTGATCATCGGTACGAGACATTTTGCGACATGCGGAAAAATAAAATTATGAGGACTTTGATCAATTAAAAGTGAACGGTGTCATACTAATAGAGGAGATTCAGAACAAAACCTTACTAAATGAATTTATTTGGGAGAAATAATGAATTCTCTAAGAAAATTAGTAAAGCATGCGAATATTAATTATTTTTAGATCACTCGAGATCGCCTGTCACACATTTCATGTTCCACTATTAAAATTATTAATTTTTATTTAAAATTTTAATTAATTTTAATTTATTATAGTTTGGATTAATTTCATAAGTTCAATCGTAAGGTTTATCCCATCTAATTAGGGTATATAATATTTTAATTATTTTTCAGTTTTTAACTAAAATTTGATTATTAAAATTGATTAAAACATAACTATAATTTGTATTCTTATAAAATATTACTCCCTCCGTCCCATTAGATTATTCCAATTTGGTTCCGGCACAGAAATCAATATTTGTGAGTGTAGTGTAATTAATATTTTATTGATGTGAGGAGATTTTTTTCCATTTTAGGAAAGTGGATTAATCTAGTGGGACAGACGAAAATGAAAATATGGATTAATCTGGCGGGACAGAGGGAGTACTTTTTATTTTAGTAAAAGTATTAATTAAAATTAATAATCGAGACAGTGGAACACTAAGTAAGATAATATTGTGGGATTGAGGATTTGATTTGATTTTCAGATGTAGAAATGGTTCCCAATTTACATGTACGTTCTAGATAAATTTAATATTTATGTAAATTTTAATCACATTAATTGCCGTGCTATTATTATAGAGATGGGATAAATAATTAATGAATAGTGCGTTAATGAGAGAGATGGTTATCAAATTTTATAATATGTAAGTGGATTTGGTTGGTTTAAAAAAAAGTAAATGAAATTCTGGGTTGACTAATTTGATGGTCAAATATATATACTGCTGCGCAGATGCACCAATAATTGAAAAAAATAATTTAATAAAAACAGGTAGAGAAGAGGTAATTAGAAATGTCAAATTCGAAAAAAGAGAATTTCAACTCATTATTAAAAAAATAAACAAAAACAATAAGTGTGAAATGAGCCCTAGATCACCCTTCGAGAGATGATATATTTGACTTCAACACACTTTTAATTCCTTTATAATTAATGAGTTACGTGATTAAAAGATTTAATCAAATTTGGTGAAATTGTCTCTCATGAATTCATATCTTATAATTTAACTCATTCTTTTTTATAATACAAACTACAATTACTTGAATTAGGCGCATTCTCTTCTTAGTTGAAGGACGAATCGGATCAGTTCGGGATGCAAACGAATTAATCGTATTGTTTGTGCTTTATATATTATAAATTCGAGCTTCAACGAGGAGATTTATACTGGATCGATGAGGCGATCTGCAAGTGAATCTAGGAGCCGATCTGCCAGTGGCGGCAGAAGGCGATCTGCCAGTGGCTGCACGAGCCGATCAGCTAATGGCTGGGCTATGCGATCTGCAAATTGGACTATGCCATCCTCGGGCAGCTCGTGCACCTCGAATCATGGAGGTCGTCCGATCTGAAAAAATAATATAAATATTACAGTAAAATATAATTAAATAAAAATTATAAACCAACAAGTTGTGAAAATGAATTGAAAATAATAATAAAAAAAATGATATGAGGGGCTGAAGATGAAGAAAAATTAGTTTTTTTTTTTTTGGTATTTTTTTCATCATATAAAATTAAATTCAATCCCTGCAAAATTTTTTGGATCCGCCACTGAATTAAGGTGGAATCCATTTAAAAAGAATTGTAAAATGGGTGAACAATTTATAGATGGTTATATGATTTAATAAGAACAAATATTAGAGGAAAAAGTTGAGGACTTGGACCAAAATAAAATTAACTTTAGTTAACGTGTATATAAAATGAATTTAAAAAGGTCTACACAATATAGAGATCCATCATTTTCTAACTAGAAGAGGAAATCAAAAGTCGATCACAAATATCAGAGAAATTATTAATTAATGTAAGAAAGAAATACGTATACTATACATAATAATCGTCGATGATATAATAAGATAGAAGGTCAAACATGCACTCTAATTAATCACAACTATATCCCAAATAGAAACACGTATCATATATATTATAGATTAATTGCTTTTAATGTTTTCATTATTTACACCAAATTATATTGTGATGTTATATTTGAATATTGCCATGACGGATACAGGGAAAAAAAAAATTATTGACAATAATGTGGATATAGGGTTTTTAATTAATTTGTTATTATCACTGCTTCGACAATATACATTTTTATAAATATATAGAGTAGTAAATGACGAATATGATTATTGATTTTGTTGAGCTCAGACCCTCGAAGTCCAGGTCCACTAGGCTCAACGATCCAAATGATCGCCGGCCTGAAATCCATCTGAAGTGAAAGAAGACCCGAAATTGTCTAAGTACTAGAGATCGGTATCGACCACGATCAGGGATCGGTGGCGAGGAGGATATGAAGCCCTAGAAGGCCTGGCGGCGCACAATCGTTAGCAATCCTAACCGAATCCGAGAAATCCGGAGCTGCTCCGAAAATCGCTGCGGGCACGAGCTCGCCCGTAGCTAGGGTTTGATTAATTTTCTCTCCCCTATCATGTCTATAAATAGGGGCAGAGTACTCGATTTTTATCATCTTTTTATTCTCTGAAAATTCACGCTGTAACGCTGCTAGGATTGCACCAGAAATTATATTCAAAAGCAGAATCTTTTCTCATTTTCTCATTTGTTCTTATAGTTATTTGCATCTCATAGTTCTTTATTTCTCAAATTATTCATTATTTCACTTACTATTGCTTGCTATCATTTAACAAATTCTAAAGGCTCCTTTATCCCGATAATCCGAATCTCAACCAATTTCATAAAAATTGAAATATGAATAATTAATCAAGTATCAAAGTTTGAATAAATCAGTACCATTTTTCTCGAGAATCCGACATTAAAATGCTTTTAATCTGAAATAATAAAATAAATAGATACACATAAACTCAATTTTTTGAACGATAAAGAGAAATGTTTGTTCTCTGGTTTTCTTAATTGATTTACAATATTAAATTGGGACTCGGGTACCATTAGTCTACCATTGATGTAAATTCAATGTTTTTTTAATTAATTCATATTTTTAAATTGGTAAGTAAAGTAATACTCCCTCCGTCCCACGAAATTAGTCCCATTTGCCTTTTTTGTCCGTCCCATCTAATTGTCCCATTTCCTAAAATGGCAAACTTTTTTACACTCATCAATAAAATATTAATTCCACTACACTCACTAACATTGGTTATCGTGCCAAAACCAAATGGGACTAATTACATGGGACGGAGGGAGTATATGAAAATCTATTTGTACATATACACGAATTTAACTTTAGAGCTGATTCTTTGACTTAGTCCTGATCAAATAATCTACTTTGACTAAGTATAATAACTAATATTTATGAGTGGTAAAAGAATTAATTAAGATGAGTGTAAAAAATTTGTTATTCTAGGAAAGTAAGCTAATATCACAGAATGGACGAAAAAGAAAAATTATACTAATAACGCGGGACAAAGGGAATAATAGTTATGTGAATCTTGATTAAGTTTGGGGCAGCTTGTGAAGCTCTAATCAAAAGGCTTGACTGAAGGCCCAATAAAAGCCCATTAAGAAGTTATGCAAATTGGGCCAGGTCGAATGGATTTGGCCCAAAATTGTTGAATTTTTTTTTCTAGATTAATTCTTATGCAGACTATTATAATTTTTTAAAAATATCGTTTCTCTAAAGAGAGTAAAAATCAACCGCATTTTTTAATGATTAATTATATATGACATGGGTTGGGGCTGCAAGTTAACAGGCCCTCTTAGAAGTAGGCAACGATAAAAACAGAAGTTCGTCCAGGTTAGTTCGATCAAAGCTGCCAGGCTAGGAAAGCAGATCGACACAAGAAACGACCTCCTCTAGGCAGATTGAAAAGTGAAGAATCACTCCGGCCGAACTGCTCAACGATCAAGGTGGACAAGATAGGTACATGACAATCTCGAAGGTTGCTGATTGTAACGACTCTGAGAAAGCCGGCGAACTATGCTCGACCTCCCAAACGCACACCTAGGAAACCCTAGTGCTGCCACGAGCTCTATATATAGGTATTTGTAAGCCGAAATTCGGCATCTATCTTTCTACACTCATATTCACTTCCTTAATCTTGTTCTAGCTGCATATAAACCTACTGTCGAGCTCTGTATCATTCCCGTCGGAGTACAGTTGAACCTTTTGCCGTACTGGAATAGGTGGTTCATCTCTACAGCATTATATTAATTCGTTTTAAATTTATTTACTGTTGTCAACAACAGAGTATTGCACGTTAGTATTTCTTTATTGCCTTTATATCGCTTTTATTATCGATTATCATTCCTCAACCTCTATTGTTGCTGTTATGATAGAATAAATTGAGATTTCTCCTTTATTTACGTGTGTAC
>JAPKLW010000083.1:994450-1012832 GCA_026898455.1 Plectranthus barbatus
CACAGTATATGATAGGCGGGATTTGAGACTCGAGTTCAGGGGTTATAATCACTTGCGGCTTAGGTGTGGATTCTAAATCGAATCTCAGATTCTGGATGGAAGATTTCAAGATGGAAGTGTAAGATGAATTGTTTCTGGTGTAAACAATGTTGGAGATGGAGGAGTAGTTTTTGGACTCTCTAGTGAGACAAGTGAGGAAATCATCTTGGTGGCCATGGGCAGAGAAAGCAGCAGCTTCTGTCCATGACCAAGAGAAGATGATGAGGAGAAGAATGAGAGTAAGATTAAGAGAAGGATTCATGATGATCAGTTTGTGTTTGTGTGGAATGTATCAGCCTCTTTTAAAGATGGAGCATGGACAATTATTGCAGCAAAGCCTGAATTAAAATAACATTGTATGTTTGAATGGAAAACCATGTTTTGAAATCCTATTCTTCTCTCCCAAGAAATGATAAGGTCAAAATAATATATATATGTTGCTTATCATTTGATCTAGTCTAGTTGCTTTGACAAATTGATATGTTTTCCTCAAAAAAAATATGATTAGATGATGATGATGATGGAGGGCAGACTTAGTAATTAATCAAATGCCAGCTCTTATAATTGAGTAAAATATAATAATTAGTTACTCCATATGTGTCAATCAGTTGACTTCATTTATATTATATATGTATATCTATACTTTTTTTTTTTGTATTTTTATAAATATTATATTAATAATTTCTTGATCTACGTTGATAGAATTAATAATATAATTACTTATATCTATATACCCTTGAAAATAATCCTACTTAAAGAAATTTGTATAAAATAATAATACACAAATAAACTATTATCTTCTAATTTATTATGTCATGCTTTATAAAATATGGCAAGTAACTAATCCCCATAATTACGTCTATCACTAATTATAACTAATGGCTGAATTTATGTCAATTTCTAATATTAGAACTGCAACATAGTAGTATAAATTGATGAATTAAGTTGACATCTTTCACTAATATTTTCTATCATACATACATTTGTTTTGCAATTTTTGGGAAAAGTCGGACTGATCTTCGCCGATATATCCATCAATGGTTGTTTCATTGTTACATTCTTCATCAACGTATATTTAATTTCTTTTTCGTTAGTTTTGATTTTTCATAAGAGTTATTTTTTCATTGTATTGTATGAATTTATTTCTAGAAAAATCATTATGAATGTTGTATTTTTCTACAACTTAATATGATATAAAGTTTCTTCATAATTTATCTATTTTGTAATCTTTTGTTGTTAATTATATCCTATGATTATGGATGGTATTTGCTTCAAATCGCATTTTGTATTTAATTTTATGCATATAATATAGAGGAAATAATTAAAAATAGCCAAATTTTATAGTGACATGCAAAAAATAGCCACCCTTATGAAAAACTACACAAAATAGCCAAAGTGTATTTTGTATGTCATACATGTCTTAGTCGACCAATCATTTTTTTCGGTTGTGTGTAAACCCTAATAGAATGCTATTTTTTATTATTATATATTTAGGGTTTCATTTTAAAAGTAATAATACACCAATAAAATATTAAGGAAAATATACTCAGCTTGAGTTCGACATTTTCATCTTGATTTTGACATTTTCAGCTTGAGTTCGATATTCTGGCCGAAACTCACCATATTTATTTAAAAAAGTATGATTATTTTATTATAATTAATTTATTATTCACCATGTTATTAAGTAATAATACAAAAATAAAATATTAAGAAAAATATATTCAGCTTGAGTTCAATATTTTCAGCTTGAGTTCGATATTCTGGCCGGAATTCACCATATTTATTTTAAAAAGTATGCTTATTTTATTATTATTCATTTATTATTCACCATGTTATTATTTTATAAACGAAATTATAGTTGTAATTAACAAAATTATAGTTTATAATTGGAAGTTGGTTTAATTTTGGCTGGAGTTCGAATAAAATAGTAGATCGAGGTTGCATTTAAATTGGGATTTAACTCAGAACGAATTGGTCTTGAATTCGCAAAAATGAGCTAGATCTCGGTGAATTGAGCTTGATTTCGACAAAAAAAAAAAATATTCGAACTCCTTTTTAGATATTAAATTACATTACATGCTTTGAAAATAAATTCCTCAATTGCGAATCACGAGTATTTTGAATTGAAATCATGCTAATCACAAGTATTTTGAATTGAAATGAGAAGCACGAAAAAATATAAATAATCATTCAAAATTGAGATTTGTTGTCCACACATATTGCAATACGTGATACAATAAAATTTTAAAAAATGTAACAAATTAATTAGGCGGAACTCTTTCCGGACAATCACGTTTTGTGTGACTTGTAGATCCACAAATACTACATTTCTTTGGTGCTCGTCTTCTACTAGTCGATGTTTGTCCCGCCTGTGCTCCCGAAGGACGACGACTATTTCTTGGTCGATCGGCTTGGCGATTCACGATGGGTGGCAAAACTACACATGCTTGTGCTTCGGGTGATAGAATCCACTCATCTCTTGGTGGAAGAGGGTGTACTGTTCCTCCATAAGTTTTTCGCCAGTTGGATGTCTTGTAGTACTCCCAAACATAGTTGTACACACTCGTACCCTTGAAGCTGTGGCAATAATAATTAAAAACATGTACAAATTAATTACCAGCCCTGTGAGGGAATGGAATGGCAGATTCAGAAATTTCACCCATTCTTCCACCGTAGGGCATCATGAGAATAATCCCCTGTTTGGCTAGAGGAATTGGTTTCTGCACATAATTTGATTTTAATTTGTTGTTTTGTATGTTGGGGCTGAGTTCTGTTGAGCATGATTTCTGATGTGTTGTTTGTACCTGAAATTGATCAAAGTCTGCTGAGTATTGGTTAAATGTTTGAGAATGATTGCTCTTTGCATTTTGAGAATAAATCATGTATCATCTTTGATAAAGTTGGTCGTGAGTTAATTCAAGTGAAAATGATAAACAAAAGCTTTCCGACTGTTTGGAAAAATAGAATTTTGCAAGCACATAGAGTTGTAGTTGATGACTCTGAGTTATGACACACAAGATTTGAGTATTTTCATTATCAGCTCTTAAGAACTTGCAAAAGAAAGGTTTGACTCAAGACCTACGTATTATTTGTGATGAAAAAAAATGTGTACCTAGCTTGTCAATTCGGGAAGCAAAGCAGATTGCCGTTTCCCGTTCAAGCAACTTGGGAGCTACAGAAAAGATGCAATTAATTCACATGGATGCGTGTGGGCCAATGAATATACCATCAATGAGTGAAAGTGTATATATCATCTTATTTATAGATGATTACACAAGAATGTGTTGGGTATAGTTTTTGAAGCAAAAGTCAGAAGTAGCCGAGGTATTTCAAAATTTCAAAGCTTTGGTGGAAAATCAAGCTAATTGTATCATCAAGATAGGGTTGCAGAACCCAACTACAGAGATCTCGATATTGGAGTGAATAACCCTGATGGAAAGACAAGTTATGCTTAAGCCAACATCTTGGGCATGAAATATTTCAAGAACAATTTCAATCTACTAATTCAAATGAAAACCATAATTGATCGAGAAAATTTCTTCAGCAAATGAACAGAGCATTCCATCATTGTATTCTAGGCGGATCAACAAATCTACAACAGAAAATAGTAAGATTGAATTTGGATGTTATAATTTAGCAATAGTATGATTATTTCATTTCCATTTTGTACAATGTTAGTTTTCTTCTAATTATAAATTGTTTTTTTTTTTTTTTTTTTTTTTTTTTTTTGACATAGACATGTATTAAACTCACACACCCAGATGTCCCCGGGGAAGCTCGAACCTGTGACCTCTTGGTCCAAGCAAGGTGCTTTAACCACTACACCCCGAGCGAGGGTACATTATAAATTGGTTTATATATTATGTGATGTAATAGTCTATATTCAAAGGAAATACCGGTTTAATATTGTGTTATTTGACTCATACAAATAATTATTGAATTTTAAATGTAATGACTTCTTAACTAATCCAAAAGCCAAACATATAATTACATATGATGAAATTAATTAAAATTATTCTAAATTTACATTTTGAATGTAAATGAAGTCAACTGATTGAGACATGGAGTAATTAATTACTCCCTCCATCCCGCCCGAATAGTCCCACTTTTCTTTTTTGTTTGTCCCACTTCATTAGTCTCATATCTAAAATTAATAACTTTTTCACACTCAACAATAAAATATTAATTTCACTCAACCATTCAACACTCAAAATCCTTGGTTATTGTGTCCGGTAAAACCGGAACTATTCGACTGGGACGAAGGAAATATTATAATTTCACTCAACCATTCAACACTCAATCAGTATCATTTTTCTAGAGAATCCGACATTAAAATGCTTTTAATCTGAAATAATAAAATAAATAGAGACACATAAACTCAATATTTTGAACGATAAAGAGAAATGTTAGTTCTCTGGTTTTCTTAATTGACTTACAATATTAAATTGAGACTAGGGGTACCATTACATATATACGAATTTAACTTTTGGGTCCTAAATTGACAATTTTTGCAAGAAAGAAATATTTAAAGTCATAGTTATGTGAATCTTATTAAGTATGGGGCAGTTTGTGAAGCTCTAAACAAAAGGCCTGAAGGCCCAATAAAAGCCCATTAAAAAGCTACGAAAATTGGGCCAGGTCGAATGGATTTGGCCCAAAATTGTTGATTTTTTTTTCTTAGATTAATTCTTATGCAAGCTATTATAATTTTAAAAATAAAGTTTCTCTAAAAAGAGTCAAAATCAACCGCATTTTTTTAATGATTAATTACATATGACATGTGATGGGGTTGCAAGTTAATAGACCCACTTAGAAGATCCAAATGGGCCCAACTGCACACGAAAAAGACCGGATTATGGGCCAGCCCAAGCTGCTTCGAAGTAGGCAACAGTAAAAACAGTTCACAGGAAAGCAGAAGCTCGTCCAGGTAAGTTCGATCAAAGTTGCCAGGCCAGGAAAACAGCTCGACAGAAGAAAAGACCTCCTCTAAGCAGATCGAAAAGTGAAGAACCGCCCCAACCGAACAACTCAACGGTTAAGAAGGTGGACAAGATAGGGACTCGACAATCTCGGAAGTTGCTGACTGTAACGACTCTGAGAAAGCCGGCGAACTATGATCAACCTCCCAGGTGCACACCTAGGAAACCCTAGCGCCGCCACGAGCTCTATATATAGGTATTTGTAAGCCGAAATTCGGCATCTATCTTTCTACACTCATATTCTCTTCCTTAATCTTGTTCTTGCCGCATATAAACCTACTGTCGAGCTCTGTATCGTTCCCGCCGGAGTAAGGTCGGACCTTTTGCAGTACTGGAATAAGTGTTATATTCATTCATTTTAAATTTATTATTGTTGTCAACAATAGAGTATTGCACGTTAGTATTTCTTTATTGCCTTTATATCGCTTTTATTATCGATCATTGTTTGTCGACCTCTGTTGTTGCGTTATTTGGATTTTGTGTTCCTGGAGCCTCGTATTCGTATGAATCAAACTTCAACAACATTTTTACTAAAGAAAAAAATTTATTTATGACATGATCTTAATTGAATCTATATTTATTTATCTCCAATTTGACCATGTAAAGAAAAATGACTTAACTAAACAAAGCATATCTTTATTACACGGATCACTAGTTAAAAGCAAATATCTAATATCCTTTCAATTGTTTGTCCACTTTGAGTGTAGTGGTGGAATACTTTGTTCGTTCCGGAAAAAATTTTCCGGATCAACAAGAGTTTTCACCCGAACAAGGCGATCGAAATTGTTCTTAAAATACTTGAACCCCCAAATGCTGGCTTGTGCATAACTAGTCTTTCCATTAACGTTGTTGACTCCGAGGTCGAGATCTCTGTAGTTGAAATATGCAGCTCTCGGAGATTTCGAAACATATGGAGCCATGTAGTCGTAAAGCCTCCTAGACCAGCTTATGTACCTTTCTTGATTTTGAGCTTCGTTTTGCTCCCAAAATATATATTGAGCAAACTTATACAGATTTCCAGCTCTATGAGGAAAAGGAATGGCGGATTCGGAAACATCTCTCATTCTTCCACCGTATGGAACCAACACGATCAAGCTTTCCGCCTCATCGAACAGTTTCCAGATGCCTTCGATCTCGTGTTTAGGAATGGGTTCTTGCACGTAATCTGATTTCGCTTTGAAATTTCTCACATCTGGCTGAGTTCTGTTCAACAAGATCTCTAATGGCGTCTCAATTGGAAAGCCTCCGATGTAGACGACGGAGTCGATCCAGCTTGCTTCCCTGCAATCTTCTCTCTCTAGGTTTAGTTCTGGGAAGCTTTCTTGCATCAAGGAGAGCAGTCTCTCGACCCCACCGAGGAAAACCGAGAAGAAAACAACGTTACGAGTCACATGTGCACTAGCTTAGACTTGTTATTCACATCTAAACAACTCCAAATTCCTATACCTGTATATCTTCCTGATGGGAGTATACAACATGTTTCTCATACAGGTAGTTCTCAATTATCTCCCACTCTCACCTTACTCTCTGTGCTCTATCTTCCATCCTTCAAGTTCAATTTGATTTCTGTCAGAAAAGCCTCACGCGATTCACAAATATGTTTCAAATTCTTTGATACTTGCTGCTTGTTGCAGGACCTTAGAACCAACTCTATAATTGCTGCTGGGTTGATGATCAAGAATCTATACATCATCAATGCCAAGTCATTTTCACCCTCCGTCATACAATCATCTCAACACAAATATGCTTCGCACTTTCTTTCTCATTCAGCAAACATCTCATGTACTGTCTTTGTAGATGTATCTTTGTGGCATTCCAGATTGGGCCACCCTTCTAATAAATTTTTAGCACAATTAAAATCTTGTGTTTCCTTCTCTCCAAACCCTAACTTTCATAATTGTGATATTTGTGTTAAAGCCAAACAACATCGTGCTTCTTTCAATCACAGCTTACAACTACTGTTGCTTGTTTCGATCTACTTCATGTTGACCTCTGGGGTCCTTTCCATATTCCTTCTAGATCTGGGGCTAGATTTTTCATTACCTTGGTTGATGATTTCAGCAGATGCACTTGGACGTTGTTACTCTCTCATAAGTCACAGGTTAGCTTGACTATAAAACACTTCCTCCGGTTCATTCATACACAATTTCATAAATCTGTCAAGATCATTCGTTCTGATAATGGTTCAGAATTTATTAACTCTTCTTGCCTGTCACTCTTTAATGAGCTGGTTATTCTCCACCAAAGATCATGTCCTTACACTCCTCAACAAAATGGGGTAGTTGAAAGAAAACATAGGCACCTTACACAAGTTGCTCGAGCTCTACTTTTTCAATCTAAACTACCTAAACAATTTTGGGGGGATGCCATACTTACAGCTACTCACCTTATAAATAGACTTCCATCTCCTGTATTGAACTGGAAATGTCAATATTACATTCTCTACAACCAACTTCCTGACTACTCTTCCTTACGGGTCTTTGGTTGCTCAGCTTACTCCTTGGTCAAATCTCCCAATCTTGATAAGTTTGATAGTCGATCACATGCTGGGGTATTTCTAGGGTATCCTACTTCCCAGAAAGGTTATAAGATATATATTCCAGAACTAAAAAGGGTTATCATTTCCAGGGATGTCATTTTTCATGAACACATATTTCCCAGTATCTCAGAACCTTCCAACATTCCCATTTTACCTGTCTCCAAATCCTCTATTCCTATCACAGATGATTCCACTCCTTATCATGATTCAGCTGAAAACATTCCCTCTGCTGATGCTCGTCCACATACACCTGATACTTCTGCTGATGCTCATCTGCCTACACCTGATCCTTCACCATCACATTCACATCCTCACTCATCTCAACCTATACAGCCTTTACAGCCATCCCTCAGACACAGCAGCAGGTCACATCATCCTCCAGGTTGGCTCAAAGATTACACTACTACTCTCTCCTGCATAGATTCTACTCCTCCTATTTCCTGTCCTATGGCTAGTGTTTTGACTGATTCATTTGCTCTATTGTCTACATTTCATGAACCTAACACTTATAATCAAGCTAGAACCAATATTAAGTGGCAGGAAGCAATGCTTGCTGAACTGGATGCTCTAGAAAGGAATCATACTTGGGAACTTACTCATTTACCAGAGGGCAAACGTGCTGTGGGCTGCAAATGGGTTTACAAAGTTAAGTGTAACTCTGATGGATCGATTGAAAGGTATAAAGCACGGCTTGTAGCTAAAGGGTTTACACAAGTTGAAGGTGAAGATTTCAGTGATGTTTTCTCTCCTGTTACAAAGATTGTCACAGTTCGTTTATTGGTTGCTATTGCTGCATCTAAAGGCTGGCCTTTACATCAGATAGATGTTAATAATGCCTTTCTTCATGATTCTCTTTCAGATGATATCTATATGTTACCACCTCTTGGTTACACTAAAGCCAAGAAAGGACAAGTCTGCAAGCTCATTAAATCGCTCTATGGCCTGAAGCAGGCTTCTAGAGAGTGGAACTCTGAATTGACATCTAAACTTCTTCAATATGGATTCTTACAATCTGAACATGATCATTGCTTATTTACTTTATCTACAGCTGGTTCACTCATCTATCTTGCTGTGTATGTAGATGATGTGTCGCTTACTGGATCGAATCTGGAGCTTCTTGAGCAGGCCAAACTCTATTTACACAACCTCTTTACAATCAAAGATCTTGGATCAGTTCGTTATTTTCTTGGCATGGAGTTCGCTCGATCTGAAGATGGTATTTTTATATCTCAATCTAAATATGCCACGGATATTCTAAGAGATGTTGGCATGCTGGATTGTACACCTGCGTCCACTCCATTTCCTCCTGGGCTGCGGTTTCTTGCAGAGGATGATACTTCTTCTCCCTTACTTGAGCAGCCAGAGAAATATCGACGATTAGTTGGTCGTCTACTATATCTCAACCATGGTTGTAAAACTCGGCCTAGGCGGCCGCCTAGGCGCCGATTAAGCGCTAGGCGGCCCCTGGCCGAGGCGAAAACCCCTTATTCGGCAATCTTAGGCGGCTTTCGATTACTCGGCGCTTAGTCGCCATCTAGGCGGGCTAGGCGGACCGATTAAGCGGGTTATACGGTCTGATTAGGCGGCTTGGTGCAAGCTGGGCGCTATTTTTTTTTTTTTTGTTTGAATTTAGGCAGAAAATACACACCTCTTCATCTCCTCACCCCAGCAGCCAAAAATCTAAACCCACGAAGTGCCCATACTCTTCGCTCAGCCACTACCCAGCCTTTGCCATATGACTTGCTGCCGCCATACCTTGTCCCGCATCTTTCGAGTGCAAGAAGTTGCTGGTTTTTTCATCAATTTTATCAAATCTGCGCAAACCCGTTTTCTTAGTTTTGCCCTTATAATGAATTGTTATAACAAATAATTATAATTTAACTACAATTATGTAGATTCTAATAGATTAAGATTGACTATGAGAAGATTTTGTATTATTTTGTTGCTTTTTGATATATTTAAACTTTGATAAAAATTTTATTATAATAATTTTTTAACTATATAGTATAAAATATAAAAAAATAAATTCCCACCTAGGTTCCGCCTAGAAACCGCCTAGGCCCCGCCTAGACCGCTTAGGCGCTACGCCCTATGTGGCCGCCCGACTAGCGCCTAGCGAGTTTTACAACCTTGATCTCAACTACACGTGACCTGATCTCACATACTCAGTTCAGCAACTGAGTCAGTTTGTGCACTTTCCTCGTCAGTCTCATTGGCAAGCTGCCCTTCACGTCCTTCGCTATCTCTCTACGTGTCCTTCACGAGGAATCTTTTACTCTTCATCTACCACACTTGATCTTCGTGCTTACTGTGACTCCGATTGGGGTGCTTGCAAGACATCCCGACGTTCTCTATCTGGATATTGTATTTTCATTGGCGATTGTATTCTATCTTGGAAATCCAAGAAGCAGCCGACTGTTGCTTGTTCCACGGCTGAGGCTGAATATAGGGCCATGGCTGCGACCGTTCATGAAGTCCAGTGGCTCACTTATATGTTGAAGGATTTGGGCTGCTCACCACGACTCCCTATTTCTCTTTGTTGCGATAACAAAGCCGCCATCCATATTGCTGAGAACCCGGTTTTTCACGAACGGACAAAACATATTGAAATAGATTGCCATGTCATTCGGACAGCTTTTAAATCTGGTTTGATCGCACCTGTTCATGTCCCTTCTTCGGCTCAATTGGCAGATATCTTCACAAAGGCTGTTCTTGTACAAACGTTCTTCATCTTGTTGTCCAAGCTGTGACTTTGGGAAGTGCAGCTTGAGGGGGGGTGTTGAGATTCATCCAAGTACGCAAGGATGAAGCAACGAAGATCACGTGAGTCATCCATGCACAGCTAACCCAGATGGATTCTAGAAGTCAGCCGTATCATGCAAAGTAACTACCTCCATGCAGGCGTAACAAACTTAGATATTTTGAGTTAGTTACATCTAGAATCTTCTTGCTTGTGTATATAAACGAGAACCTTTGTATTCAGATGTTTTGATCTCTGATAATTCAATCATGAAATTTCCTCTTTAATCTTCTGCAAGTTATCCTCTCTCTAAGATTTCACAACTCTTTCTGGAACGTCTACTAATTCTACTTTCCAAGCAACGATCACGCCGAAGCTGGCGCCTCCGCCGCCTCTGATCGCCCAGAACAGATCTTCACCCATTGATTTTCTGTCAAGGATTCTGCCATTAGCATCGACTATTCTTGCATCGACAATGTGGTCCGCAGCCATGCCGTGTTTCCTCAGCATGGTCCCATCGCCGCCTCCGCTGAAGTGGCCACCGACGCCGAGTGTTAGGCAGCCGCCGCCGGGAAATCCAAGAACCGGAGTTTTCTCTGCGATTCTGTAATACAAAGAGCTGATGGTTGCACCAGCTTGATACACTTGGAATGATAGCACAAGCCCACTCTCCATACCCAATGTTGCAGCCCAAATTAATGTAATAGGAGGCCCAATTAATTAGGGTAGAATTAGGTTTGTATATATTTGGCCTTGTATTGAAGAAGGGATATCAATGAATGAAATGAATTAAGTATCGTCTTCCTCCTTCTCTCATCTCGTTCTCTCTACTCTTATCTCTATATTTCTGGAGTTTGAGCCGCTCGAAGTGCTCCCTATCCTTGATACGGTACTAAGATCGTATCAATTGGTGCTTTCATTGAGAGATGACTGCTCAAAATATCTCATTTGCAGTCGATCCATACACCCAAATCTTCAATGCCATGAAATCTAAGTTACCTGTTTTTGAGGGTTGTGACCTTAAAGGATGGCTTTCTCAAATCGAAGAACTCTTCGATTCCTACAATACGCCGGAGGAGTGGCGTCTGCGGCTGGTCTCATATCACATGGAAGGGAGAGCCGATGAGTGGTTGCTGTGTTCTTTGGCGAATGGAGAGCTAACATCTTGGTCAGAGTTTAGATTCAAACTCCAGCTGCGGTTCGCCCATGAATCACGGTTGAAAGAGTTGATGGATGAAGTCTCTGCTCGAATTGAGAAATTGAGACCTAAGGCTGAGAAAACTCTACCCCCAGACGTTGCTGGAGAGCAAGTCGAATTGCAAGGGGAAAACCCGGAGTGTGAGGGTTTCAGAGAGGCGTTGAATCCCACTCCTATTACTACTACATTACTGCACTCAAGAACAGATGAGTCTAATGTCTGTAAGCTGGGCTTGGATGTCAAACCAGAGAGAAAAATGGAAACCCCCAACTTTCAACTGCTCAAGCCTACCAAGTGTTTGAACAATTTCCCCAATTACTGCTGGGACTTCCATGGACGAGTCCTTCGTCCTTGTGCACAAGAGGAGTGGACAGAAGAACCCCCTGGTAATTTCTTATTTGAATCCATTCCCACGTGTCTAGATAAATATGTGGAAATTCCACCATCTATTCCGACTACCCCGCTGAGCCTATCTCCCCTGTATTCCACTTCAATTTTTTTCCCTCCACCCCCTACATCTCTAGAACCCATTTTTAAGCCAACCCAGATATGCCCACCATTCACTCTTCCCCCACCATCCAACCATGTCTCAACTAATACAGTGATATTCCCACATCCTCCATCATCGGATATGCTTCTACTGCCCCCACTGCAAGAAAGTGAAGAAGACAACCCTGTGGCACCCAAACCATTACTCCCTTTTGGACCTGTAGCACCTGTGTTTCTACAGCCCCATGAATGTTCTACAGCCCAAACTCTAGTGAATCCCTTGACACTGAATGTGGTTGATGAATTGTTCAATAGAGAATTAATTTGGTTGGTGCGTAGGCAGCCTCGACTTCTGGCTTTGGAAGGAAGGGCCACTCTTTGTATAATGAAGATGGAGCAGCTGACTACAACCCGGATTGAGAGTTTTGAGAAGAAAATGACCACGTCAAGGCGAGATTTTGACCCAGGAGGTGATTCTTTTGATGTTCCAAGATTTGAGGTTGGTGATAGTATTGTGTCTGCATTTCCTGTTTTCATAAACATAAATCTTGGGAGTGATAGGCTTGCTTGGAAAATTGTTGTTGTGCTTATCATGGACCATTTTGGTATGGTAAACTTAGGGGTGATGTTGAGGCAAGGTGTTTATTGTTGGTTAAACCTCAAATTCAAGAGAACACCACTGCAGACCCATGTCAATGTAGAGAGTTTTTTGTGGCGAAATTGGTTATTCTTTCATATGCCACTTCAAATGTATTCCTGCGGTATTTTTTATGCTGCAGTTATCAAGGTCTGCAATATGCTATTTGAGGTGTTTTTTAGTTGCTCTGACCACAATTTAGAAATTCACTCAATTTGTTGGTGGTTTTATTGGGCAAGAAAAGTGAACTCCAATGAAGTATATTGGTGTAGTGGGAGTTATAATGCAGCTATTGTTGAAGCTCTGGAGAACACAGCTGCAGTGGGTGGGGTTACTTCGTGGTCTCCATTATCTGGTCCACTTCACCTTGTTATGCTAAAACTTCTTGTCCACTTAATTCCATTCCCCAACTTGCACAATTTTATGGTGGTTTCTGCTCAGTTAACACCCTGTGGTGCCCAACAATACCATGCTCTTACTCCTCTGGAGCATCCTAGGCAAATGCGGAATGTCCCGTACAAGATATATGTAGATTCAAGGGACATGTCGCGCCCCCAAACCGGGCCTATAAGACAGTCCCACGTGCGACACGATGCACGCTAAGGGAAGTTGTAGTTTTAAAAGAAATATTTAATCATGCGGAAGCAAGTAAAGATTCGATCGAAAATGAAATAAGAGAATGAGGTTTAATAAATTATTCGCAGCGGAGATTAGAATCAATTAAATGGTTACAAGCATGATGAGGCAATAAGTTAACAATGCTTGAAAGGAAAAGAGATAAATAGTTCGCAGAGGAAAATGGAGTCATATAATTGATACAAGCATGATGAAACAATATTTTAAGTCATGCTTGAAAGGATGTAAAAGGGCATATTTCAATTTAGAATGCAAGTACAATGAGACTATGTATGAAGACATAGCTCGTCGCTTCGATACCATAACCAACAAATTATATCATGCTAGGAGAACAAGAACGATTAGCATGCTTGGGCAAGAATGAACCATAGAATTAATATCAAGATTTAAAGGAAGTGCGAATCAATCATTCAAGTATTTGAGAGCCTAGTACGAAATGAGATTTAAGAAGTTTAGATCATAAATCCAAGTAATCATAGGGGTGCAATACATGCCATTCAAAAGATATGATCAAAGCAAAATGGATTCGAAATGTAGTACAAACCGAACAATTAATACAATTAAGAATCATTCCGGTTTCCTCCTTCGATCCCCTCCTCATAACGTCACCTTCACCTTCATCAATCGGTACCTACATGCAGGGAAAACGCACATAGGGGCTAAGTACACGAATGTACCCAGTGGTCACGGTGTCCCGAAAACAAATACATATATATATATATATCATGAAAACACCGCACACTCATGCATAATACAAGTTTTTATTGAAAGCCTCATGTATATGCACAAAACATTTTCCTCACTTGGGAGCTCCCACTCAAATTAGGCACCACATAATCATTTTCCCAATTATGCACAATTACTTAGTACCGCTAGTTGATGCTTCCTTCTTGGAGATTAAAGTACCTAATTAAAGTTCGAATAAATTACTACAATGTCTTTGACTCAAATGATAATCTAAGTTCTTAAATCAATTTAATTCAATTATTTACCCAATTACAAATTATGCAATTCGAAAGTTATAAAGAACAAGATTCAAAGACTTCTAAGTTTTATCTTATTAATCAAGATTCATTAACTTAGTCAAATTATTAAGCTAGTTAACAAGTTCATACCAAAATGCTATATTAGTTATTAATTAAGGATAATGAATTTAGTGATCTAGTTAACAACTTATTATTCATCTAAAGCAATTATTTTTAATTAATTAAGTGATCCAATTATGCATTTAGGCCTTAGAATATTTTAGTGAAATCTGGAAATTAATCAAATTATTCTAAGTCCACAATATGAGTTATTATCTAGTTAACTAGTTCATTTTCAAGATAACAACAAAAATGATCTAGACATCTAGTGAGGCTGATTTTAACTTTATAAAAACAAGATTTTAATGTGCACGTGCTCGAAGTGATGGTTCGTTAAAATGAATTTCCATCTAAAAACGGTGAAGCCTAACATAAGCAATTTTCTAATTAAGTTTCAGCAGTTTCAGATTTCAGGAGTCAACTTCCCGAATTTTTAACAATTAATCCACTAAGTAAAATGACTTGATTTTTATACATATTACTATTTAACATGTCTAGAGTTCATATTATAAA
Source organism: Plectranthus barbatus (assembly GCA_026898455.1). Taxonomy (NCBI): domain Eukaryota; kingdom Viridiplantae; phylum Streptophyta; class Magnoliopsida; order Lamiales; family Lamiaceae; genus Plectranthus; species Plectranthus barbatus. The sequence continues at coordinate 1,009,306 of JAPKLW010000083.1, forward strand.
AATCAGATTTTTCCAAGGTGCAGAAATATGTTTTTAAGGCCGTGCAATTTAAACTGCCAGAATCTGCCACACATTATTAAAATCCTTCAAACTCGAGTTTTACAACTCGGATTCAAGAAATTCCAAATTCCACAGATTCCTAACTTGTTTTAGTTTTTACAGTTCTAAAATCAACTCAATCCAACCATCACAGAATCATCCGTACTCATTTTAATCTCTGTCCAAAACAGGGCATGCTCTCAAATTTCATCAACACATGATTTTTCAACATGCATGCCATTATCTCATCTCCAAGCTTCATATATGTCATATTCAGATCCATCTAAGTTTGAATATCAACTTTAAACATGAAAGGTCATGATTCTCAAGCTTGATCTAACATGCAATCATATATATGTGTTCTATGCTCATCAATATGCAACATATATCAAGCTTAGGCCTAGGCATGTTCATCTAATTCATTTCCCTTAAAAATTTAATTTGTGACTTCTTGATCCTACATGCAATCACATATTCATAACAAGGAAGTCATAGGGAGTGTAGAAATTGTCTACTTGAAGGGAGAAAATCGCCACAATAGTTCTTTCAAATTTTCGAGTTGCTTCCAACGTCTTCTAGCTTAGATCTTTGCATATTCTTGCTCCTCTCTTCGTGGGGATTACGTTTCTCCTACTTGAAGCTTGATTCCACTTCGTGCTTGAGATCAATGTGCTCCGATCATAGGGCTTCTTACGTCATTGCGTAGAGGAGGTGAAGGAGATAAGCTTTTTGTAAAGATGGAGGCTCAAAAGGTGGGGTAAGGGTTGGATATGGAGCTTCAAAGGGGCTGTTTTAATGGAGGTTTAATGGAGTTTAGAGAGAGAAAGGTTGCAGGGAATTATTGGGGAAGATGGAGTGGAAATGATGATGTGATTTTTGGAAAAATCAACAAAATGAATTTGGTTAGTAAAATGGGGGAGGGGATCGATTTTAGTGAGGGAGATATGAGAGGGTGGAGTGTGATATTAGTCTTGCATGCCTTGATTGATAGTGTATAATGATCACAACCATACTTTCCATGTTTGCCCTCTAATGATTTGAATTTCATTTGTAACTAATTGCCCTTGTAGGTAAATAGCCAAAGTAGGGGCTAGAGCAATCATATCACTACATATATGATGGAATAAATATATCCCATGATCTCTAATTAAATTATATCACTATGGTCTTGCATCTGATAATTAAATAAATGATACGACGATTTTTCTTTCTTCGAACTCTTGTTTCGGCATTTCGAATCGTCTCAATCGGACGTCGTATGAATATTTGGGCAAAAAATAATAATATGGGTCTTCCCATATTTAATTAAATTCTCATCTTTAAAATAGGAATAATATGGCTAATAAAATCAATAAGTAGAGAATTAATTATTCCAACAACTCGATCATATATCCATTGGCTCGCGATTAAAATCGATCATCATCTCGTGTATATATATATGTGTGTGTCGAAAATGTTGGGCATCCCATTTAATGGAATTAAACTCCGGAATTCGCCTCGGAGGTAATATCGGTATAATATATCTCGCCGGTGTTAAAATAATTATTTTCCGGACTATAATCCTCATCTTGATAATTAATTCGATGACTACGAATTAAATAAGGAAATATACATGGACTTGCTAAATTAATTGGTTGGGCTATTTTATTTATTCTCATGTGGGCTCCTACTTAATTTGGCCCAACATATTAAATAATAGAGTCCTCTTAGCCCAATCCTCCAATTAAATAAAATGGCTGGGCTTAAATAATTAACCCGGCCCAATCGCGTCGTTATGATCATAATAAATATTACCGAGTCGAATAAATTATTCCGATCGTCCTCCGCGAGTTATTTATCGAATTACACTATTTGTCCTCGCGGCTATAATTCGGATGTCGTAGAGAAGTCGCTTGAAAATATTAATAATAATATATTGGTCGTAGCGACATTTGCTTCGTAATTTATTAAATAAAAGACTGGAAAAATACGGGGCGTTACAGGACAATGTGATGCCAGGTCCGATCATTGGTCATCAAATTGTGGTCTTTGACCCTGGAGGGCGTATTTGTGATGTCTTGTTGCTGAAGGTTGTAGACAGTCTATTTGAGAACGGAATAGAGCTGATAGCGCAAGGGCTCTGTGAACAAAATGATCAACGTTTTTGTCTCCACCTTGAGGACAAGGTGGTTTTGAAGGAGTGGGGAATGATAGCACAAGCCCACTCTCCATACCCAATGTTGCAGCCCAAATTAATGTAATAGGAGGCCCAATTAATTAGGGTAGAATTAGGTTTATATATGTTTGGCCTTGTATTGAAGAAGGGATATCAATGAATGAAATGAATTAAGTATCGTCTTCCTCCTTCTCTCATCTCGTTCTCTCTACTCTTATCTCTATATTTCTGGAGTTTGAGCCGCTCGAAGTGCTCCCTATCCTTGATACGGTACTAAGATCGTATCACAGCTCCAACCCACGCAGTCTTCTCCTCCACATCAACTGTGATTTCACTGAGATTGATCAAATCAATGATCACGAATGGGAGTTGAGAGACATAAGATATCCCCTCGTAGTCATGGCCGCCGCTTCTGGTTCTGATTTCGAGTTTACTCTTTTTAGCACACTGTATAACACGAGGGATTTGAGATTCGTGTTTTGGAGTGATGATGGCTTGTGGTTTTGGGGTGGATTCGGAGGCGAATCTCGTGTTTTTGATGGAAGATTGTAGGATGGAGATGAAGGATGAGTTGTTTGGGGTGTAGACAACGTCGGAGTTTGCTATGCATTCAAGAAAATTGTCATGTCGGTGGGGAGAAGCTGCAGAGAAGCATGAGAAGATGAGAATAAGGGAAAATATGGTTGGATTGTTCATGGTTTAGAGATGATCCTAATTGGCTAATGCTTATATAGATGAAGGTTCAACATTTTTTCAAAACCCAACAACATTAGTTTTGAATGAAAAATTCATGAAAGTCACAACAAATTAATTTTTATTATATTGTTCAACTTTAGCCGCTGATTATTGAAGAAACAAGACAGGTAGTTTCTGAAAATGAAAAAAAAAATAAAATAAAAAAATGCAACTTTCAAAGAGTTGAAACTCTAGACGATTCATAATCCAAAATGCATGTCTTATATATATATATATATATATGGATTGGATCTCATGCTAAAATATTATATATGTTAAATAGGAATGATTTTCATTCATTGATTTTGATGAAATCTAAGGCTAAGATGTTTCAGATTTATGGTTATTAAATAACTGCAACATTTGAATTCTCTAATTTACCCTTATGTAATAAATAAAAAATAATAATAAAAAACAATTATTATAACCGTCCATCACATCTAATCTAATGGCTCACAATTATTCTCATTTAGCATATTTTAATCTATTAGCATATGATCCCTTCTCTCTCTCTCTCTCTATATATATATATATATATATATATATATCTCTATATAGGGTTTGGATCCCATAATAAAATCCCTTAGATTAAAAATAA
>JAPKLW010000083.1:1022832-1039032 GCA_026898455.1 Plectranthus barbatus
CTCGGAGATTTCGAAACATAAGGAGTCATGTAATCGTAAAGCCTCCTTGACCAGCTTATGTACCTGTCTGAATTATGAGCTTCATTTTCTTCCCAGCTGATATCATGAGCAAACATGTACAAATTACCAGCCCTGTGAGGGAATGGAATGGCGGATTCAGAAATTTCACCCATTCTTCCACCGTAAGGCATCATGAGAATAATCCCCTGTTTGGCTTCTGGTTCGTAAAACTGTCTCCATACGCCATGGAAAGCCGCTAGAGGAATTGGTTTATGCACATAATTTGATTTTATTTTGTTGTTTCCTATGATGGGCTGAGTTCTGTTGAGCATGATTTGCAGCGGTGTTTGAATGGGGAAACCAGCTATCAAGACGACCGATTTGATCCAGCTTGTCTCGATGCAATCTTCTCTCACTAACCCTAGCTCAGGGAAGCTTTCTTGCATCAATAACAGCTATCGGTCGACACCGCCGAGGAAAAGTGAAAAGAAAGAAGCACTGACGGTCGTGTTCTTCCCTTCTTGGCTGGAACTCACCTGGGATACGAGGATTCCGAAGAATAAGTCTTTGTCGAGTTGTGGAGCCACGTATTGCCAGCGGTGAACGAGCTGAGTCGCGTTCTGCTCCAATGTCCGAGCCACTGAGAAAACAGTGACTCGTTCTGGAACATCCACCAGTTGTACCTTTAAAGGCAAACACAGACATTGAGTATTGTGGGATTCGACTATTTTTGGTATATATATATAGAGGTATGATCATATGAGAATAATTGTTAACATGAAAACAAATAATGAAGTAATTTTAAGACAAAATGAAGATAAAAGTGAACAAAATTTTAGAAAAACTGAAGGCTAAAAAGTACAATGAAGAAAATGGAAGATAAAATGAAAATGAAATATTTTGAGGTTAAAATGATGTCTTTTTTTAATGACTGATTTTGATGTTTAAATGAATTATAGTGAAGATATAATGTAGTATTCTTATATTCTGTATTCACCGGTGTTACCTTCCATGCAACTATTATGCCGAAGCTGGCGCCTCCACCGCCTCTAATAGCCCAGAACAGATCTTCGCCCATTGATTTTCTGTTCAGAATTCTCCCATTGACATCGATTATTCTTGCATCGATAACATTATCTGCAGCAAGGCCGTATTTCCTCATCATCAAGCCGTAGCCGCCTCCACTGAAATGGCCGCCAACGCCAAGTGTCAGGCATACACCGGCAGGAAATCCGAGAACCGGGCTTTTCTCTGCAATCCTATAATACAAACTGCCGATGGTTGCGCCAGCTCCAACCCACGCAGTCTTCTCCTCCACATCAACAGCTATTTCACTCAGATTGATCAGATCAACGACCACGAATGGGACATGTGATACGTAAGACAGTCCCTCGAAATCATGGCCGCCACTTCGAGTTCTGATTTCGAGGCCAGTATGTTGAGCACAGTATATGATAGGCGGGATTTGAGACTCGAGTTCAGGGGTTATTATCACTTGCGGCTTAGGTGTGGATTCTGAATCGAATCTCAGATTATGGATGGAAGATTTCAAGATGGAAGTGTAAGATGAATTGTTTTTGGTATAAACAATGTTGGAGATGGAGGAGTTGGACTCTCTAGTGAGACAAGTGAGGAAATCATCTTGGTGGCCATGGGCAGAGAAAGCAGCAGCTTCTGCCCATGGCCACGAGGAGATGATGAGAAGAAGAATGAGAGTGAAAAGAGAAGGAATAGTTGGAGTGTTCATGATGATTTGTTTGTGTTTTGTGTAGCATTTATCAGTCTCTTTTAAAGATGGAGCATGGTCAATTATTACAGCAAAGCCTGAATTAAAATAACATTATATGTTTGAATGGAAAACCATGTATTGAAATCCTATTCTTCTCTCCCAAGAAATGGTATGGTCAAAATAATATATATTGCTTATCATTCGATCTAGTCTAGTTGCTTGGATGAATTGATATATTTTCCTCAAAAAATCTATATATAAATAGAAAGAAGAACCCCTCAAATCTCAATCAAAATTTTTTCCCACGTAATTACCTAAAATAGTTTGACAATAAATAAAGAAAGACTAAAAAAAATACATGTATAATATAAGATTCAATATATGTATATTAGATATATAACTGATGAGTTCAATGTGATATCCAAAATTGTAGCTAAATTACCTACCTAATATATACTTTTATCTTTATATAAATTATAGATAGAAATAAATATTACTCAATCAATAGGTATAATATTACTTGGTTTTAATTGATCAATTCACCTTAAATAATTTGGTTAGAGGTGTATAAATAATGGACAAATTGGATTCGAGCGTCACACTTCATTTCACTTTTAGATGATGAAAGGTTCAAATATAAATAGATAGCGAGATAGCGAGAAATTAGATGATAAAAGGTTCAAATATGAATAGATAATAGTTGGGTTACAAAAATTTTAGGTTCAAATTTTGATTTTTTCATGGTATCAGAGCCATGATAGAAAATAAAAAGCAAATCCAGCCTATGTCCTCACTATCAATAATGGACCTGGATATATCATCACGCTCGTTCAATTGAAAGATAATAATTACGATGAATGGGCACGGGTTGGGAAGAATGGCGCTTCGTGTGAAGAACAAATTAGGCTTCATCAATGGAACTTTGAATCAACCCAAAGTAGAAGACGAATTGCCAAGTGTTAATGAAATTGGTTCCAAGTCAATGCAATGATTGCTGCTAGGATCTTTAATATCGTGGAATCTAGTCTTCGTTCAAAGATCTCTCATGTTGGAATTGCAAAGAACTTGTGAGATGATATAAAAGCAAAATTTGCACAAACAAGTGGACCCTGAATTCAGCAAATCAAGGACGAACTTGCGAGATTGAAGTAATGCGGTATGTCAATTGTTTCATATTTCGATCGAATGAAACAACTACGGGATGATCTAGCGGATTAAGATCAAAATCCGGTGTGTTCATGTAAAGGTTGCACGTGTAACTTGAATGTGAAATATGATAAAAAGCAGGATGAAAAGGTGCATCAATTTATATTTGTCTCTTTAATAGTTTTTTTTTATTTTTTTAATTATTATATTATTTTATTTATTTATTATATTCTTCATTAAAAATTATTAGAAAACAAAAGTGTACGTACCGTAAAATGCATGTCTTATTCATAATCAAGCGCATGCAATATACAGTAAAATGCACGTCTTTTTTATATATTTTTTATTTTTAAATTATTACATTATTTATTATATTATTCATTAAAAATTATTAGAAAACAAAAGTGTACAGTAAAATGCATGTCTTATTCATAATCAAACACATGCAGTATATAGCAAATCTTGATTTCTTAACTAGTCCCCTTTCTTTGTCCACAATGGCGGAAAGCTTTGTTCGTTTCTGAAGAAATTCTCTGGATCAACCAAAGTTTTCACCCCAACAAGTCGATCGAAATTATTCTTGAAATATTTCAACCCCCAGATGCTGGCTTCTGCGTAGCTCGTCTTCCCCACATCATTATTGACTCCGAGGTCGAGATCTCTGTAGTTGAGGTATGCAGCTCTCGGAGATTTCGAAACATAAGGAGTCATGTAATCGTACAGCCTCCTAGACCAGCTTATGTACCTGTCTGAATCTCGAGCCTCATTTTCTTCCCAGTAGACATAATGAGCAAACATGTACAAATTACCAGCCCTGTGAGGGAATGGGGTGGCGGATTCAGAAATTTCATCCATTCTTCCACCGTAAGGCATCATGACAAGGAACCCCTGTTTGGCTTCTGGTTCGTATAATTGTCTCCATAGGCCATGGAAAGCAGCTAGAGGAATGGGTTTCTGCACATAGCTAGATTTTATTTTGAAGTTTTGTATGTCGGAAGGAGTTCTGTTGAGCATGATTTGCAGCGGTGTTTGAATGGGGAGACCAGCTATGAAGACGACCGATTTGATCCAGCTCGTCTCGGTGCAATCTTCTCTCACTAGCCCTAGCTCAGGGAAGCTTTCTTGCATCAGCTCCATCAATTTGTCGGCCCCGCCGAGGAAAAGTGAGAGGAAAGTAGCGCCAATCGTCGTCGTGTTCTTCCCTTCTTGACTCGAACTCATCTGGTATATGAAGACGCCGATGAATAAATCTTTGTCGATTTTAGGAGCCACGTATTGCCATCGATGAACGAGTCGAGTTGCGTTCTGTTCCAATGTCCGATCCACTGAGAAAACAGTGACTCGTTCTGGAACATCCACTAGTTGTACCTTTAGGGACGAATACAGACAATGAGTATCAGTAGGCTAGACTATTTTCGGTATCGACAACTATATATATATAAAGAGAGAGTTATGATCAAGTACTAAAATTAAAGTTTGTGTTAAACAGGAATAAATCTCAGTCATTGGATTGATAGCATCAATGGTTGAGATTAAAACATCAAAGATTGAAAAATTAAGTATAATTCTCCTTCGTTCTTAATTAATTAAGCATGCTATATAAAACAATTAAGCATGAAATCTTGAAAAAAATTTAATCTCAACCATTGATTTTTTTAAGATAAATGGTACTCTCTCCGTCCCACTCTATTAGTCTCATTTGTCTTTTTGGTCTGTCCCACTCCATTAGTCCCATTTCCTGAAATGGCAAACTTTTTCACACTCATCAATAAAATATTAATTCCACTACACTCACAAACATTGGTTCCTGTGCCGAAACCATATGGGACTAATAGCGCGGGACGGAGGTAGTATTAATTTAAGCCCTATGCTGGCTTCACCAGTGTTACCTTCCATGCAACGATTATGCCGAAGCTGGCACCTCCGCCGCCTCTAATAGCCCAGAACAGATCTTCGCTCATTGATTTTCTGTCTAGAATTCTTCCATTGACATCGATTATTCTTGCATCGATAACATTATCTGCAGAAAGGCCGTGTTTCCTCATCATGAAGCCGTAGCCGCCTCCACTGAAATGGCCGCCAACTCCAATTGTGAGGCATCCACCAGCAGGAAATCCAAGAACCGGGCTTTTCTCTGCAATTCTATAATATAAACTGCTGATAGTTGCTCCAGCTCCAACCCACGCAGTCTTCTCCTCCACATCAACAGCTATTTCACTCAGATTGATCAGATCAACGACCACGAACGGGACTTGTGATACGTAAGACAGTCCCTCGAAATCATGGCCGCCACTTCGAGTTCTGATTTCGAGCCCTGTATCTTTAGCACAGTATATGATAGGCGGGATTTGAGATTCGAGTTCAGGGTTTATAATCACTTGAGGCTTAGGCGTGGATTCCGAAGCGAATCTCAGATTCCTGATGGAAGATTTCAAGATGGAAGTGTAAGAAGAATTGTTTTTGGTGTAAACAATGTTGGAGATGGAGGAGTAGTTTTTAGACTCTCTTGTGAGACAAGTGAGGAAATCTTGGTGGTCATGGGCAGCAAGAGCCGTAGTTTTTGCTGCCCATGACCAAGAGAAGGTGATGATGAGGAGAAGAAGAATGAGAGTAAGATTAAGAGAAGGATTCATGATGATGAGTTTGTGTTTGTGTAGAATGGATAAGTTTCTTTTAAAGATGGAGCATGAGCAATCATTGCAGCAAAGTTTGATTTAAAATAACAAGCAAGGTTTAGAAATACTATTCTTCTCCCCTAAGAAATGATTTGGTCAAATAATGTATATTTTGAGTAACATTTGATCTAAAATAAAAAAAGATGATGATGATGATGGAGAGCGAGATTATTAATTAATGGATCGTTTTCATGATTTATTGAACTAATCCTATGCCTCTCATGCGAGGTCAAATGCCAACTCAGTTAATTGAGTAAAATATAATTAAATGCTCCATGTCTCTATCAGTTGCTATCTAGATCCTATTTTTCATTGTCAAATTTTGTTTTCATTTACATTCAATATGTAAATTTAGAATAATTTATGAATTTTACAGTTTTATTATATGCAAGTGTCACGGGGTGATAGTTTGGCCCTAGTTCTCGGTCCCAGTTAGTCACATGTGTGTTGGCTCCTTAATCTCAGACGGTGTACTAATACGACTATCTTTGATGTGAGTTAGTGGTTTGCTTGCTTATCTCCTAAAATATTTCAATGAATCTCGGGACTTTTGCGCACAAGAGATGGTTGACCTGATCTTCCGAACGTGAGACCTAGGTGACGGGCATGTCATCCGCTGGACACGTTACACAAGCATATGTTTGCTCTTTTGGACTACTATGAGTGTAAAGATTCTCATTTCTTCCTACAAAACTATATGTGAGATATTCAACGTACATCCCTCACGCACAGCGTGGAGCTTCACGGGATTCATTATCGGGATAAGTCAGGTCCTATCATCGGGAATTGGTTCCCACATCAAAAGGACCGGCTCTGATACCATGTAAAAATCTCTATTTCTCTCCCTACAAAACCGGCTTGTAAGGTGAGGGATCTTTACTATTATATATTGGTATACTCCCAGATCCACATCCAATGTGATTTAATTCAACAATGAGTGACGAAGTCTTTAGTCTTAACATTAAAAAAACTAAACGATTATTTAATTTGTAGGAGTCAAATAAGAGAAGATTCAACTAGTATTTTCTTTGAATATAGAATAACTAATTTATTAGTAGAAAAGGGACTAACATTGTACAAAAAAAAAAAAGGAAATTCAATAATCAAAACTATTGCCAAATAATAACATCCAATCAAATGATTGTTAGACCAACGGTGGAATGCCCTGTTCATTTCTGAAGAAATTTTCAGGATCAACAATGGTTTTCACCCGAACAAGTCGATCGAAATTATTCTTGAAATATTTCATGCCCCAAATGCTGGCTCGAGCATAACTCGTCTTCCCATCAGGGTTATTCACTCCGATGTCGAGATCTCTGTAGTTGAGGTATGCAGCCCTCGGAGACCTCGAAACATAAGGAGCCATGAAATTGTAGTATCTCCTGCTCCAACTGATATACCTGTCGGAATTCTGAGCCTCGTTGTCTTGCCAATACACCGAGCTAGCAAGAATGTACAAGTTTCCAGCCCTATGAGGAAACGGGGTGGCGGATTCCGAGATCTCATCCATTCTTCCGCCGTATGGGATCATGAACACGATGGCCTCATCGGCTTCCGGTTCAAATAATAGCCGGACCACGCCTTCGAGCCCGAATTCGGGCACCGGTTTCTCCACGAAGTCTGATTTTGTTTTGAAGTGTCTGACATTGCTCTGAGTTCTGTTCAGCAGAACTCGGAGTGGATCCTCCGGTTTAGGTTCCGATCCGGTGATTTGGGCGAAGAATAGAGCGGATTCGATCCAGCTCATCTCGGTGCAGTCTTCTCTTACAACTCCCAACTCGTGGAAGTTTTCTTGCATCAGTGGGAGTAACGTATCGACCCCGCCGAGGAAGAGAGAGAAGAAAGTGGCTTGCACCGTCGTGTTCCTTCCCTCTTGGCCGGAATTCACTCTGTACATGTAGATTCCGATCACCAAATCTCGGTCGATTTTAGGAGCCACGTATTGCCAGCGATGAACGAGTTGAGTTAGGTTCTGATCCAGAGTCCTATCGACCGTGAAAAAGGTCACTCTCTCTGGAATATCGACCAATTCAACCTTCCATGCAACGATCACGCCGAAGCTGGCGCCTCCGCCGCCTCTGATCGCCCAGAAAAGATCTTCACCCATTGATTTTCTGTCGAGGATCTTGCCATTGACATCGACTATTCTAGCATCGATGATGTGATCGGAAGCAAGACCGAATTTCCTCACCATCATGCCGTAGCCTCCGCCGCTGAACTGCCCTCCAACGCCGACGGTGGTGCAAAGGCCGGCAGGAAACCCTAGAACACGACTCTTTTCTGCAATCCGGTAGTAGACAGAGCCGACGGTGGCGCCGGCTTCGATCCACGCAGTCTTCTCCTCAGCATCAACCGTCACTTCACTGAGGTTTATCAAATCAAGAATCACAAACGGGACTTGAGATACATAAGATAGTCCTTCGTAGTCATGGCCGCCGCTTCGAGTTCTAACTTCTAAACCACTCTCTTTGGCACAGAATATGAGAGGCGGGATTTGGGATTCGTGTTCCGGGGTTATGATCACCCGCGGTTTTGATTCTGACGCGAATCTCAGGTTCTGGATTGAGAAATGTAGGACGGAATCGTAGGATGCGTTGGAGGAGGTGTAAACAACGTTGGAAATTTGGGAGTAGTTTTGGAATTCTTGAGATAGACATTGGAGAAAATGGTCGTGGCCATTAGCAGAAGCTGGAGATGAGAATGAGAAGATGAAGAGAAGAATATGTATGAGAGAGAGAGTGGAGAATGAGAAGGTTTTCATGATTGAAAATTTGTTGTGTTTGGCACTCCATGCATAGCTCTATATTTATAAGCAGCAGTGAACATCTAGGTTAATTAAATTCCTTAAATTATTTCCACAGCAGTTTTATTTGAAGTTTTACTTTTCTACAAACTACATTTTTGGTTATCAACATCTTGGGAAATTTTGGCCTCTTCATCAATTACGCGTATGCATGCATGCAGTGGCGGATCTACATGGGGGCTAGGGGGGCTGAATTTTTTTTCGTTTTTATAGTATCGTGATCCGACATTTTATGGTATAGCCCCCTTCGTAAAGATGAAAAAAATGATGAAAATATGACATAAAAAGATTGAAGTTAAGGTGGAGGCCAAAAAAAAAAAAATTCAGCCCCCCTTACGACATTTTTCTGGATCCGCCACTGCATGCATGTGTACTGATATAAATGAGTTCAAGTCTATGAATATGCTAACATTTGAATATTTGCATATTCAAAATGTTTATTGTAGCATTTGTTTGCAATCATAATACTATGATTAGGTTCCATATCCATTGGATGAAGGTTTGTGCCACCTTCGGCCCCCCGGGTTGCCCCTCCCTCTACGTCGAAGCGAAAGCGAAGAACTCCATTGAGCCCAATCGGCGCAGTGAATAATTGAATCAAGACTAAAAGGCTAATACTTGTGATTCGATCCTCCGTTCCATTTTGTATATTTTACTATTAAAATTATTAATTTTTATTTAATATTTTTATAATTTTAATTATTATAATTTGGATTAATTTAATAAGTTTAACGGTAGGGTTCATCCCACCTAATTAGGGTATATAATATTTTTTTAGTAATTAATGTCCAGTTTTTTTTACTAAATTTTGTTTATTAAAATTGATTAGTTCATAATTTAATTTAATTTTTGTTCTTAAAAATTAATTAAAGTATATTGTATTATACTAAGTTTTAATATTTGTAATAACAATTATTAAAATTAGTAATTGATATAATGGAACACTATTGACATAGGATTTGATCCGATCTTAGGTTATTGACATCAGTGGCCACTTTAATTTAGTCACAACATATGACAAAATAAGATTTTTTAAAAAAAAGAAAATTATTGAACTTGGCTGGTTGTGGATAGCCGACAGTCCCTGAGCAGCCATCTTCTTTTTGGTAAAAATTGAACACATGGCACACTTGTGTCATTTTATAATATTTAAATTTATATAAGTTAATTTTTAAAAATACAGTTTGAGTATGTTATTTATATTTTATAGTACTTATAATTTAAATTTTTATATGTTATATTTATATAATATCAATTTATAGTGTATTTTATATTTGTTATCATAGTTATTATTTGTCAAATAAAATATATTTTTATTTTGCATGAATTATCTTAACTTTTATTTTCAAGTAAATTATAAATACATAAAGCATAATAATTTATTTAATTATCTATTTAAAATATATTTTTAATTTTTTTAAATAATATTTTATTAAAAAATTGGATCATGACCGATTACTGATGATGATAGTCTTATAATAATGAAACTTCTCTCTTACAAATTGATTTTGTAAGGATGAACTGAATCCAGTTTGAGATTTGAAAAAATAATTATATGCTGCGAGTGTAAGTGTTAAAATGTATCTCACATCGAATATTAACAAATGCCCTGAGTCACCTTTAACGGTTGTTTTTCTAAGAAGAGATGAATTTTTATAATATGTTCTGGATTGCTTAGATAAGTCGAATGGTCATTAAATTGAATGATAAAGTTTTATTTAGGGGTGACAATTCATGCGGATTGGATCCTTATCTTGTCGATCCATTATTAATTTGATCCGTTACGGCATAATTCGTATTCGATTTATTAAGAAAAAAATATAATTTGTATCTGTATTCGATGATCCGCTAAGCTCAAATTCTTATCTGCATGAATCCAATTCGTATTCGTTAAAAATCCGATATGTATCCAATCCAAATAATTCGATATGGATCTGATCCCGAATTATCCGATAATGATCCAATCTGGTTGATACGATAAAAAATGTTTCAATAAAAATAATTATAATCCAATAAAATTGATATAATAGTACAAAATATTCATCTTTGGTTTTTAAATCTTGTGGTGGATACATAAATAAAATTGCAGATTTTAATTAAGCATCCGAAAATACCTAATAAATCAACATATAAATCTTAAATTTTATTAGTTTAAAGAAAATAAATAATAAAAAAATATAATAAAGAGATAAATAAAAAAATTTCTTTTTGTGGTGAATGAAAAAGAATGGATAGGACAATGAAGAAAAAAATACATAAATATTAAACTCAAATTTGAGGGAAAAAAATCTTAATCCTAACTTTAAAATTTATAACAATAAATTAAATTATATTCCATAATTATCTTTCATCAATCATAGTAAAATGGTAAGAATTGAGGCAATGAGAATTAGACAAATTTAGATTTGAGTTTTTGAAAAAAAAAACTAATACTAAAGTAATACATTAAACTCATTTATTAATTATTATATTTAAATAAATAAATAATAATAATTTTTATTAATTTATTAATGGATACCCGTATCCGATCCGTTTAAGAGATTATTTGGTCGATCGGTATTCAGTCCGAGTCTATTCCGGATTTTTTTTGTCCTAAACGTGTTGATCCGATAAGGATCCATATCCGGTAAACCTCAATCCATATTCTTTATTATCGTTCAAATTCGTGTCGGATTATTAGATTGGATCTAAAATTACCTCCCCTAATTTTATTACTCTCTCTGTCTCACTTAAATTGTCTACATTTCCTTTTTCGTCTGTCTCATTTAATTATCTACTTACTAAAAATGGAAAGTTAATACACACTCATTAACAAAATACTAATTTCCTCTATTTCAACTCGTTAATCGTGTCCGAGTCAAAGTAGACTAACAAAATGAGAGGGCGTTAGTTGAATTAGTCAATCAAACAATTCAAATTAATTTTCAAAAACAATAGAAGTCCATTTAAATTGCAGTTAGATCACGCAGTTTACTGTACAAATTTAACAATATCTTATTGCCTCAATTATCTCTAATCTTTGAATACTATTGCTAAATTGATTTAATAAAATATGTTAGGAAGTATCCATAGATTTTATCGTTTATCTTGCTACATTAAATAATATTGCACCCACACAATGCATGAGATTTCAATTATATGTATTGAAATAGTAATATTTAATGTTTTGTTCATATGTAAATAATATGAAATTTCAAATCGTGTAAATCATAAACTTGAACGATAACACATGTAACATAAATAAACATATTATTCATATAGTGTATAATATTAAATTTCATTTCATAAGCCTCATATTAGTTTCTAATTCAAAATAATATTTAGATATTATTTTTTCAGTATGGATGAGTTCCACTTTTTAATTTTTAATTTCTAATGCTAATGTGTTATAATTTCAAATATTTTAATTTTAGAAGATCTTGAACTTTAGAACTTGTACTTATCTTTCTCTCTATAGCATCAACTCAATAACCCTCATTAGCTCTCTTACATATTCAATAACAATATCACCAGGGGCAGATGCAGGGTCTGAGGGTCGTGGGTGCTCAACACTTATTTCGTAGGATCAATATTTTATAATTATTGGTTCCGATTTGTGAGAGTATACATAGATTGCACAACAAAAATAAGTTGATTCAATATACTTGCGCTTATCTAAGCTGATATTGACATGTCAGCTTAATTTGTCAAATCTTTTGTTCTGATATTTTTCTGTTCAATTATGCTTAGTGTCAGTATTCAATATATACTACATCACTTGTGTGTTGAGTTTCAAATTAAAGTAAGCTGACAACAAGTATGAGAGAGATAAAAGACAAAAGGACTTATAGTGGTTCGTACTCTCAAGGTCCTACGTCCACTCTTCAGACACAAGTCTGAGAATCCACTAAGTGATGGAGTTTACAAGGTGCTCCTACGATCTATCGTTTGCTGAAGAATGCCTCGTCCTTCAGTCCACAAGCTCACTCGCCTAGTCTTTTGCTCGTTCTTCACTTTGTAGCTCGTTCAAGTGTGGGCACACGCACAACCTCCTCGTTGCCGAAATGGGGTGTTTAGAGTTTCTCCGAAACCGTTAGTTTGTGGAAGTAATGCCCATGAGAGTCAGAGTACAAGGCGTACTTAATTGTTGTAATCTTTCTTGGAGAGAAAGATTACCAAAAGAGATAACTCTAGAACTCTGAGGTTCTGAGTCTCGTATTCATAGACATCACACAAGGAAAGCTTTAGAAAGCCTCGAACGTTTGTGTAAGCTTAATGTTCGTTCGGTAAAACGTAAGTCGTTAATCGTGAAAGCGGCGGGCTTTGGTGTCTAATCTTCTTCAGTTGAAATCTTTGATAATTATATTCGTGAGGATGAAGGTTTGAAATAAATGCCCGTTAGAGACATATTGGATGATGTCTAATCGGATGTCTCTGTTGACTGCTGCAACAGACGGGTAGGTGTTGTTTTTCTAGATATTATGCGCCTGCTCCGCCTTTATCTGACATGGACAATGACTGCTCACTTTTTATCCGAACAATAATTTTTGTCAATTTGAGGAATCTTCGGACTGACTGTCCTAGGTATCATGACTGAAGTCTCATGCTTGCAGACTTTAAGGAATCTCCAATTCTTAATATTTGTACTTGTCAGTACGTTCCTCAAATGATTCTAAGTCTCTTTGCGCTTGGGCCTAGGACTTAGGAATCCATGCTGGTTCCGTTATACTTGCAAGTCCATGCTGGTGATGACATCTGTAAGTATACGTTTGGTCCCATGCTGGTAAGTTTGGTGTACTGGGTAGTCCCGTGCTTGATGTGTTCCAAACTTTATTAGTCCAAACTCGTGAATACCTGACTTTTAACCTTAATTTGTTGAGTCTTGTGCATTCTAGACTGATTCATCAGACTGGTCTTCAGAATAGCTCCAGATTACAACTCGATACAAAGACAATACAGGATTTTATATTTTGAAACTAATCTAGAGATAAATAAAGATGACTTTTATATACTTTGACCCACTAAAATAACATAAGAAAATTTCAAACAAATTTCCTAATAATAATTTTATTATTATTATTATATATAAATTTTAATAACCAATTTCATAATAATTATAAAATATATAAATATTATATAAATGAAAATAAAATTTATAATAAAAGAAAGTAATTTCTAATTTGATTTGAAGTAAATGTCTATGTTCTACGTACATAAATAAAAGGCCAAAACATCAAATCTAGTCCCAACTATCCGCCTTTTTTCAATTTTAGTACGAACTATACCTATTCCCTAATTTATGTCCAAACTTTCAAAAATCATTCAAATCTAGTTTGTAAAATTTTTCCGGCGACGGAAAGCTAACTGGGCAACCGGAAATCCTAATCATATTTAAAAAGAATATCAATTAATTCCACATCATAATAATAAATTCCAACTCATAATAAATAATAATTATTTTATATATCATATTATTAAAACAAATAAAGAAAATCAATTAAAATCCCTATCTTCCAAAATCGTTCGTCTCCCTCCTCCCTCTTTCGTTCGTTCTAAACCCTTTCCCTTTCCCATTCCTTCGACGAACGGACGGCATTTGGGCTGAAGACCCAGGGGCGGCGGCGAAGACCCAGGCTCGGCGGCAAAGACCAGGCGCGGCAGCGAAGAATCCTGAACCCGGCGGCAACGGCGAAGAATCCTGAACCCGGCGGCGGCGGCGAAGAACCTGAACTAGGCGCGGCGACGACGATCTCCCCAGCCCCAGATTCTAATATATGATGAGCAGCATTTCACAAATCGAATTCCCTCTCCTCCACTTTCACCCATGCTCGCAGCTCAAAGTGCTCTCTCACCGATCCCTCCTCGTACACTACTCGAGCTAGTGTTGTCTTCTCGATTCTACAGCCCCCGACAATAGGAATGGCTGAAAGTTGAACATCTGAGTCGCTTAAATTAATCAATTTGGAAAGAAGAACTTCCTTGTCATGTTCTCTCCCGACAGAAGTATGAATCGGGTTTAGAATGAGAAAGCGACTCATGAATGTCGGCTTCTGCATGTTTGACTTTAGTAAACTTCACTTCAATCTCCATGGCATCTTTCTTGATGCGATCCATGTCGTTTAAAAAATGAGTCTGCATCCCAATGGTGATTAAATAACCAGAATTCAGTATATCATGTAATGGCATGAAGATACAGAAGGAGCTCAGACCTGGGAAAGGGATGGGAATTAGAACGAACGAAAGAGGGAGGAGGGGGACGAACGATTTTGGAAGATAGGGATTTTAATTGATTTTTTTTATGTGTTTTAATAATATTATATATAAAGTAATTATTATTTATTATGAGTTGGAATTTATCATTATGATGTGGAATTAATTGATATTCTTTTTAAATATGATTAGGATTTCTGATTGCCTAGTCAGCTTTCCGTCGCTGGAAAAAATTTACCAACTAGATTTGAATGATTTTTGAAAGTTTGGACATAAATTAGAGAATAGGTATAGTTCGTACTAGAATTGAAAAAAGGCGGATAGTTGAGACTAGATTTGATGTTTTGGCCTAAATAAAACTTATAACAAATAAGGATTTTAAAAAAACTAATATAAAGATATCAATGCAAATGAGTGAATGACAATGAATCAAAATTAGCGTAATTTTACATCAATCAACACTAAATAAACTTAAGTTTTAAAAAGCTAACAACTTTAAATCTATGAATTTTTCTATTACAATTTAAGCTATAAAATTACTAATTTAAATTCTTACCTAAAATTTGAATTTAAACACAAATTAATAAAATATAATTAAAAATGTTGGCTTGGAGATATTACACAAGATAAGAGTGGCTGATTGGACGAGAGATAGCATAGCCGGAGTTTTTTGGTTTAATTTCATTTCCCTGTAATAAGCGTGTTTTTACGCTTTACGTTTCTGCCTTTTAGTTCGCACGTGCATGGTGTGATAAATTCTGAATTGTTTTCCTTTTTGAGCTAAGATGAAGAAATAAGAACAGAGTTTTCTTTATCTCTCTTTTACATTATGAAAATCTAAGAACATCAACAAAAAACCAAACAAATAAATAAAATTAAATTTCATAAAAAATAATATAACAAACATGGATTAAAAAGAAATATTCAAACACAAACAATCCTCAAATAAATTCAACAATTCAGACACTAAAACTTCAATTTGTTATGATTTAGATGATTAAACAGTGAAAAAGAGTGAATAAAAATAGATACTACTAAAAAATTAGAAAATTCTAATAAAGTTCTAAAAGATAGTTAAAAATTATTTTATCACATGAAGAAAAAATCATTTCCTTAGTGATAAGATCTAAGCACGATTATTTTAAAAGGTAAATTAAAATCGACCTAATCACGTTTATTCTAATTTTATCCCACGACTTAATTAAAAACCTAACAACACTTGTTTCTTTTATTACTCCATTATTTTTCTTCTTGGCCGCCGCTGCTCCCCTTTATTTTATTTATTTTTTCTGTCGCTGCTCTCCATTTATTTTACGTGTTTTTTTCTGCGGCTGCTACTCTCTTATTTCTCCACTAGCAATGGATTTTTGTGCACCTATAATTTAGGTAGAACTTTAGAGGGGTCGGCTGCTCAATGAGCTCTCACGACAAAGTTTTGTGTGAGAATATACCACTATATAATGGTGAAGCTTCCTTCCTTTTATAAATTATTTTTGTTGGGAGAAATAAAAAACTATCAGAAATCCGGTTTGATTTAATGTGGGATCGATTTGTTCTGATGATAAAACTCGATTTATCTAAAGATGGGATCCCCATAGATTATACTACTGTATAATTGTGAAGGTATAATTTGCTTTCTAAGGAATACACATTTTTTC
>JAPKLW010000084.1:0-126371 GCA_026898455.1 Plectranthus barbatus
TAGTTAGATGTTGAAGTATGTATCTTCATATACATACTTCATTGATAACTTTCCGCTGCTGAAACTCTTTATCTTTTGTTAGCCTTTTGATGACATTTTAAATACTCTGATATTTGGTTTACTCAAGAAGTTACGATCCCTTCTTGAGGAGGCACCCCTTTACTATCTTTTGCTTAACTTGGGATAAGTGTGATGACTTCTTCCCTATTTTCTTGAACTCTTCTTATTAATTGATATCCCAAGTGCAAGTCTCGTACCCGATGTACCTCAATTCTCTCATTTATGTTTTGTTTATAAATCGGGGCGTGACAAAGTGGTATCAAAGCCAGGTTTGCTTTTTTTTTTTTCCTTTCGCTCTGAACCGAGGACCTCATTATTTCGAGGCCTCCATCTACTAAATGGATTGAAAACATCCTTACCAGCTCCTGCTCCTGCACTCGTACTCGGCACCACATCAAGAGAAAACGTTTTGCATAATCATTGTATTTTAAATTAAGGCGTATACCTTTCTCTTTTGAATTAAGAAAAGTTTATGCATAAATTGTTGCAATTCCTTTTAGAAATTTCAAAGGGTTTTGATTCATATATCGTTGCATTTCTTATTTAAATATCACGAAGTTTTGATGCATAAATAGTTGCATCCCGCTTATGAAGTCCTAATGCATACATTGTTGCAAGTTGTAAATTTTTATTTATGAGTGCGCATATAGTTGCATTCTATATATTGGAATCCCAATGCATAAATAGTTGCAATCCAAATATGAAATTTCAATGCATAAATAGTTGCATCTCAAGTTTTCAATGCAGAATTTGTTGCATTTCACGAAAAATTTTATGCATTCTAGATGTTTACCATTATAAAGGCCTTATAGAGAATTTAGATGCTTTAGGAAGCATGTTTTAGTATATACATCTTCCGAGACCTAGAATAAGCATGTATTAAGATAGGATCCTTATACGCCGTAGCCGAACGTAGAAGTATTACCTTTATAATCACGTTATTTTTGCTACTCTAGTATTTAAATTGCGCAACCTATTATTATATTTGCCTAACCTATTAACTCTTTTGACTTTACTTATTCACAGATGGCCAAACTCTTTTTCACTCGCCGCAAACCCCTGCCACGAAATGCCTCAGGAGAACATCGTGTCAGCTATTTTCGAAGCTACCAGATATGCCGTGGCGACTCCCTGAACCGGTTCCTCACTGATTTTCACAAGTTCTAGACTGATGCTCACCCTCACGGTGTGACAAGGACCGAAGGAGTCCGCCGCCTGGCAGAACTGATGCCCCCGCAGTGGCAACCTTGGGTGCAAGCCAACTACGTCAACTTCCTAGACGACTCCCCAGCAGATGAATCAGACCTGGAGAGATTCATCTCACTCATCCGCCGCCAGCGAGCGACTTTCAGCAACCCACCGCAGACCCATGACGTTGAGGCTGGATCCTCCCGTCCTTTGATCGGTATGTCCAATAGTGGAAGTGAAGAAAAGGACCCCGAAGAAGACTCCTCTTATGGTCCCAGCAATGAAGATCTAGATGCTAGCCACTATCCCGCCTATCCTGACGACGATGGCTCAGAGGATTCTCAGAATCCTGATTTGGACCGCTCGATACCAGCTGCGTGGAGACAGGAAATACGGGACAGACTTGGGGACAAACACCTCGATCCTGAGGAAGATGAAGAAGGGTCCGACAAAGCTGAAGATGAGGAAGAACATGAGAACAACGACGAAGAAGAGGACGACTATGAAGGAGAAGGTCAGGAAGTTGGAAACGAGCAGAACTTAGCCGAGGAGGAAAATGATGGGCTTGTCCCGATTGCAAACGATTGGGTGGCAGGTAACTGACCACTGCAGTGGCAACAAGAATGGGGTGACGAGCCCTGGAACATCGATGAAGACATAGAAGAAGACCCCGAGGAGAATGCTACCTATCTTGAAATCATCGACTGCTCCGACGTCAGCATGTTCGACTCATCGGACGATGACTATTGACTTCCAGCCTTGTCTGGACTAGTAGATGCATATATGTATTAAAATTATCAGTTGTAACTGTAGGATTGTGACCGTTTGGCGCCTTGTTGGCCACTTTTAATATTTGGATGTTGTGTTGTAATCGTAATTAGGATGCCTACTGTGGGAGATGACCAAATGTATGCTAATTGGTGGCGGGAAGCCAATTTTCAAACA
The DNA here is from genome assembly GCA_026898455.1 of Plectranthus barbatus. NCBI lineage: Eukaryota > Viridiplantae > Streptophyta > Magnoliopsida > Lamiales > Lamiaceae > Plectranthus > Plectranthus barbatus. Next base: position 2,194 of record JAPKLW010000084.1, read on the forward strand.
AGGAAACCCTAAGATTTTCTAATGGAAATACTACCGCCCACTTTCCCGGGCATTTCGGATGTATCTCATGTTGTTATGTTTAATGTTTTCCGTCTTATTATCAAATTTTCTTATCCTTGTGGCAATTTGTGTAACCTTAGCTAATGCCAAGTATTGTAGGGAATATTGTCCCTTAAGAGATTGTTAACCCTAAATTGTGGGACAACCTACCTTGTTGAATTGTATCTATCAATTGTTGTTTCTTATCGCAATCCCGATGAGGATTATTATTTATGCACTATGCATACCCCGGGTTGAATACCCGTTTAATGATCGTCTATTTTGCAGAATGCCACCTAGAGAAGCCCCTGCTAGAGGCCGAGGTCGAGGTCGAGGACGAGGATGAGGACGAGGCCGTGGAAGAGGCCAACCTCAAGTGAACCAAGATGGACCGAATCTGAATCAAGGCATTAGGCCCCATCCCGAACAAAATTGGGAGCATTATCACAAAGAGGAGATGCAAGCGCCTCATGTCAAACCTAGAAGAATCGGGGAAATCTTTACCAGACAGAACCCGCCGCTACTGGACGGAACTGAAGACCCTCCTAAAGCTGAAACATGGATCAAATCCATGGAGCGAATTTTCAGAATTCTCAACTGCACTGACCAGGAGAAAGTCCAGTGCATTTCCTTCCAGTTGATTGATGAAGCTGAACACTGGTGGGACACCCATCTAAAGGCACTCACTCCTGAGCAAGAAACTGCCCTAACTTGGGATTATTTCAAGGAAGAATTTTACATCAAATACATTCCATAACCGAATATGATTGGATGTTCAATAGTCTGTCGAGGTATGCTCCGAACGCGGTGAACACCGAGCAGAAGAAAGCTCTTCAATTCATGTCTGGACTAAGAACAGACATCCAAGCTTCTATTGCTTGCTTAACTGGACTAGATTACACGGACGCATTGCAACGAGCCTTGAACATTGAAGCAGCACTGAAGAATGGACTACGAGCTGCTCACTTGGCCAACAAACCAGAGCCAACCACTGGAACAGGGATGAAAAGGAAGCAAGAAGACGCTCCACAGACTTCGGCAACCGGGCAGAGGAGAAACTGGCAAGGCAACCAGAATTTCCGCAACAATCAAGCTAGCAACCAGAGGAAGTTCCAGAACCAAGGGAACAACCGCCAAGGCAATTTCGCCATCAGACGCTGCAACCGCTATGGAAGAGACCACCCAGGAGAATGCGCTGCACTTCGCGCCAACTGCTATAACTGCGGAAAGATGGGACACTACTCGTCACAGTGTCGCCTGGGAAACAATCATCAAGACTTCTGGAACCAGCGCCAGAGCAACCAAAGCAACACTCAACTGCGCGCACTGCAAGGCCAGAGGCAACCCAGAAACTATGGCAACCGCGCCATTCAAGCCAAGCCGATTCAGCAGGTGCCCCAGCAGCCACAACAGCAGTAGCAACCACCGCAGCAGCAAAATCAACATCAGCCAGCCCAGCAACCAGCACGTCAAGGAAGAGCCTACGCTCTTGAACAACCAAAGGAAAAGGAAGATCAGGGAAACCTGACAGGTATGGGATTAGTAAACCAATCACCGGTTATAGTGCTTTTTGATACTGGCACATCGCATTCATTTGGGTTTGAAGACTGTATCCAGAACCTAGGGCTTAGTACTAAGAGAACAAAGAGCGATTTGTGCATAATAACCCCAACTGGAGGATCAGCTCTCTCGAACCTTATCTGCCCAGCCCTAGAAATTTCTTTCAAAGCATGCATTTTGAAAGCTAATGGTTTGAACTTCCTGCAAATGAGAGACGTGGATGTTATACTAGGGATGGACTGGTTAGAAGAGAACCATGCTACATTCGTTGCAAGGACCGGGTCGTGTCATTTGGACAGTCCTGAAGAGAACCGGTATACTTGCACAGGATTCGAAAAGGAACAAGGATTCCCCTAATTTCCGCAATGCAAGCCTACCGATTAGCCAGCATAAAAGATAGTTGAGCTTTCCTTGTGTACCCAATGAGGATGACAAGAAGGACGTTACTGTCAGCAACGTTGAAGTCGTCAGAGAATTCGAAGATGTTTTTCCCGATGAGCTACCTGGATTGCTGCCAGATAGGTAATTGGAATTTGTTATCGATCTTGAACCAGGTGCAACTCCTATCTCAAAAGCTCCGTATAGAATGGCCCCTAAGAAACTGCAAGAGTTAAAAGTGCAATTGCAAGAATTGCTAGATTTGGGATTCATTCGACCCAGTGCATCGCCTTGGGGAGAGCATGTTCTCTTTGTGAAGAAGAAAGATGGATCTATGCGTATGTGCATTGACTACCGAGAGTTGAATAAACTCACTTTGAAGAACAAGTATCCACTCCCAAGAATCAACGATCTCTTTGATCAGCTCAAGGGAGCAAAGGTCTTTTCAAAGATTGACCTCAGGTCTGGATACCATCAGCTTAAGATCCGTTCAACGGATATTCCAAAGACCGCTTTTCGAACAAGATATGGCCACTACGAGTTTGTAGTAATGCCTTTGGGATTGACAAACGTGCCAGCAGTATTCATGGATCTTATTAATTGCGTGTTTCATCCATATCTAGATAACTTTGTCCTAGTCTTCATAGATGACATCCTTGTTTACTCGAAGAGTGAAGAGGAACACCGAGAGCATTTGAGAACAGTCTTGAGAACCATACGAAAGGAGAGACTGTATGCTAAATTCAGCAAATGTGAATTTTGGTTGAAAGAAGTGATGTTCCTAGGACACATAGTATCCGCTGAAGGAATTAAAGTGGACCCAACAAAGATACAAGCTGTGAAGAAGTGGGAAGCTCCTAAAACCCCGAATGAAGTTCGAAGTCTTCTTGGACTGACAGGATATTATCGCAGATTCATCGAGGGATTTTCCAAAACTGCCAGACCAATGATGCAACTTTTGAGGAAGGGAATCAAGTATACGTGGACAGAAGAGTGTGAAGCAAGTTTCCAACGCTTGAAGGAACTCTTAACCACTGCCCCAGTTTTTGGCAGTACCAGAGGCGGACAAAGACTACGAGCTGTATACAGACGCCTCCAAGAATGGTCTAGGTTGTGTTTTGATGCAGGAAGGTAAAGTAATCGCATATGCATCACGTCAATTGAGGACACACGAATTGAATTATCCAACCCATGACCTAGAATTAGCAGCAATTGTCCACGCGCTAAAGATTTGGAGACATCATCTCTATGGAGCTAGATGTGCAATCTTCACTGACCACAAGAGCCTCAAGTATTTCTTCGAGCAGAAAGATCTGAATATGAGGCAAAGAAGGTGGTTGGAATTAGTGAAAGATTATGATCTAATCATAAATTATCATCCTGGTAAAGCTAATTCAGTAGCTGATGCGTTGAGCAGAAAGGCTCCAACCAAAGCTTGTGTCGTGATAACGCAAGAGAACAAACTAGTCAAGGAATTGGAAAGGTTGAATCTTGAGGTGATTCCGCCACCAGAAACGGTGAGCATGAGAATAGCAGCCTTATTGGCAAGTCCTGATCTGAGGATGAGAATTTCAGAAGCACAAAAGAAAGATGAAGACCTGGAAAAGATACGACTTCAGATCCGCGAGAAGAAAACCGCAAACTTTCAAGAAGCTTTCGATAATGCCATTATGTATGACGGAAGATTGTGTGTGCCAAAAGTGGATGATATGAAAGAAGAAATCATGAGGGAAGCACACGAAACCCCGTACACTAACCACCCTGGAAGTACGAAGATGTACCAAGACTTGAAGTCAAAATTTTGGTGGGAAGGTATGAAGCGAGACATAGCCTTGTTCGTAGAACGATGTTTGGCATGTCAACAAGTGAAAGCATTGCATCAAAGGCCGTATGGGAAGTTACAGCCACTTGACATTCCTGAGTGGAAATGGGATGCAATAGCAATGGATTTTGTGACCGGTCTACCCAAGTCCCAAAGAGGGAACACTGCCATTTGGGTGATTGTGGACCGCTTAACCAAAAGTGCGCATTTTCTGCCGATTCAAATTACGTATGGATCAGATAAGTTGGCCCAGCTCTATGTCAAAGAAATCATACGACTGCATGGAGTGCCAACGACAATTACATCTGATAGAGATGCGAAGTTTACATTCTGCTTTTGGACTAGCTTGCAGAAAGAGCTTGGAACTCGATTAAACTTCAGCACTGCTTTTCACTCCCAAACAGATGGTCAAACTGAAAGAACCATACAGACTTTGGAGGATATGCTCAGAACAGTTGTTCTTGACCAAGGGGTGAAATGGGAAGCCGTTCTACCGTTGATCGAATTTGCGTACAATAATAGCTTTCAAGCTACAATTGGAATGGCCCCGTACGAAGCACTTTATGGAAGAAAGTGCAGATCTCCTTTGTATTGGGATGAAGTTGGTGAACGAAAAATTTTAGGACCCGATTCAGTCGCTGAGATGATAGAAATTGTCTGACAAATCCGTGCTAGGATTTAAAGAAGCTCAAGATCGACAGAAGTCTTATGCTGATAAGAGACGAACTGAATTGACTTTTGAAGTCGGAGACAAGGTATTCTTGAAGATATCACCATCTAAAGAAATTGTTCGTTTTGGAGCTAGAGGTAAGCTTAGACCCCGCTATATTGGTCCTTACGAAATCTTGGAAAAAATTGGAGCAGTAGCGTATTGTTTGGCTTTGCCACCCAATTTCGGAAATATTCATAACATTTTTCACGTGTCACAATTACGAAAGTAAGTTTTCGATCCCAAACACGTTATTCATCAGAATGAAGTTCAGCTCCAGTCAGATTTGACATATGAAGAAGGACCAGAAGCGATCATGGATTTCAAAACCCAAGAGCTCCGCAACAAAACTATCAACCTTGTCAAAATTCTTTGGAAGTATCACGGTGTTGAAGAAGCGACGTGGGAACTTGAAGAAAAGATGAAAGAGAAATACCCCGAACTCTTTTAGTAACGTGCAAAATTTCGGGACGAAATTTTTTGTAGTGGGGGAGGATGTAACACCCCTCGTAAATTATTAAATGTATTTATCGAATTTTTTAAAATTTATTTTTCATCGAACTTAATTTGAGGTTTCGCGATCAAATTATTTTTGGGGAATTATCATTTTGGCATCCTTCTTTTGCCACCTTTATTTTATGTATGGAAATCAATTATTAAATTGTGGACTTAATTAATGACGATTAATTATTCGATAACCCGGCATGTTCGTATCGGGAAAATATCGATCAATAAATATTTTTGGATCAACGAAATATCACGGTCTCCCTTGCAATGACGCGAGGAGATGTGGAGTTGACGTGAGGTGATGCTAAAGTGACCGATGTGATAAGCGAGTGACAACCACTTTAACTTTTTGACTTTCGGTAATTTCGAAATTACCCTTCACCTCCCTCTATAAATATAACTTCCCCTCTCACTCCACCACTTTTACTCTCTCTCACTAAACTCTCTAGAGTTTTTTCGGCAAGAATTCCGGCGAGCTCCGACGAAGCTCTGGCGAAGGGTTTTCAAGGTAAAACTATACATTTTCGGAATCCTCTCTTCATTTTATTTCCATTTCCAACCTTAGATTTCCATTCCTTTTTGTTTTGAAGTGGGAAATCGACAAACTAAGGGTTGATCAAGCTCACGAAGGCTTAGAAACATCAAAGAGGTATAAATCGAACCTCCTTCTAGCTATTTTATCGATTTAAGCATGTTATGGTTTTTGCCCTAGTTGATAAATGTTATGATCTAGGCTTGATATTGAGTTTATGAGTACGTATGCATGTTTAGCATGTTATATTATGAGCCTAGAAATGATATATCGACCTAGGAATCGAGTTGTGTTGATTTTGGAGCATTTTTGGTATATTTGCCCTATATTGAAATGTTGAGGTTTTATCTCGATTCCCAACATGTTTTGATGCTTTAAATCATGTCTAGACTTGTTATACTTGTTAGGAAACCATTTGGTATTGTTGGAAATCGATTGGACGAGCCCGGATAACCGTTTGAGACAAAATACGAAATTTCTGCCGGAAGGCATTTAGCCTCTATTTCGGCTGAAATAAGCCTCATTTCAGTTGACGTGGCCGTATCGGTCGACACAAGGGCCATCTCGGTCGACGTGTTTGTTTTGGTCGATGTGGAAGCCAGTCGATCGACACAGAACCCTCGCTCGATTCTTTTTCCGTCGACTATTCGTATCGGTTGTTATACATTTCATATCGGTCGACATGTTCGTATCGGTCGACATACTTTTCATATCGGTCGACACATTTGTATCGGTCGATATATGCTTCATCTCGGTCGATGCATCCGTGTCTGTCGAGATGCACTCCATCTCGGTCGACACAGGGTGAAATCTCCAATTTTTGACTTTTCTTTCTTCGATCGATTCGACTTATCTTTCATATCTTTTGACATCCTTTATATTGATCGACTTAAATAACATTTTCTAAATTCTAAATTCTTTCTGACTAATCGAATTCCAATTTTGTTCGATATTCCTTGTATCAATCGACGAAGAGATATTATCTTCCATAATTTCTCCAAAAATCCTTTCAATTCAAATTAACTTTGATTTGCTTGACCGAACTCTTGTAACTCAAACTTTCTTGGAAGCTTATTGTTAAATCAAGCTTAATGGAACCTTTGAAATCTTATTAAGATTCGATCTTCATCTAAGATCAAGAATCTCCTCGATTACTTTCGTTCAAACAATTTGAAACCTATGGATGAGTTCTAAAACTCTCAATCAATTACACCTTGATCCGTAATTGATTATGTAACTTCTTTCAATCACAATATGTGAAGAGATATTTAGTCATTTGATGACATCTCACACTTGTTCAGAAGAATGGAGCTTGTTAAACGTAGAACTTTGAAATTCAACTTATCTTCAATGTCAATCGACATCTCTCTTATCAATCATAGTAGAGAGCTATTCTTTCCTTCTCGCTCTCTTTAAGCCCTTTTTGATTCAAACCAACTTCAATTGTTCGATCCGGTTAATCATAACTTATCCTTCTCTTAAAACAACTTGATGAGTTCTCATACTCACAAGTGATGTACGATAATTCCTAACGGAATATGAAATTCATTCAATCATACTCTTTGAAGTGATATTCCGTCAATTGACGAAGTCTCGTATTTGTTCAATCATGTTGAACCATGAAATTCGTTTGTAAATCATGCTCGATATTAAAACACAAGCTATTGAATGAACGTTTGACTACCTTGTCCGTCAAACTAGAATGTCAAATCATTCCTTCATATCCTTATCTGATGGCTCAAGGGTTGAAAAGTCCATGGTTAATTAAGAGTCTAGAATCTTAGATGTTTAAGTGATTGATGTCTCGATCCATTATCCTCTATAGATATATTTATTCCTTGTACTGTAGGAAAGGGCAAGAAGAAGATCGAATACTAGATCAACCAACCGCACAACCGCACCTACTCAAGGTGGGCTTTCTTTTACCCCGATATAGTGGGCCAAATTGAAAATATAAAAATGATGTTTTCTTTTCAAAGCATATCAATCATGAAATAAAATGTTTTGTTTTGAACTGTTTGTCATTGCCTACTATTTTGTGTTTGCTATCTGTCCTCTCTGTGGGGGAACCCCACTTAGAGAAGAACATCAAACGTATTCAACGCGGATGTTGACTCTGCGTATTGCGAGTCTTATCGATCGTACCCAGGTAGTGAAAGAGATACCTTGGGTTAGTGCACTATGATGCTGACATGTTAAGGGTCATGCCCTACTCGGACTAGCATCGTGACTGTGGTAGGTGGCCACCTCCCAGTCACATTATATTAATTGCAGATAGTATAACTATGTAAAAAGGAGCATGCTCATTCATAAAATGTTTTGGTGCAATGGGAGGATTTCAAACTTAAAACCCCATGTGTGGCCCGATTAAAAATGCATGACAAACTTATATGTATGTATGTTTTCGGGCATGTGTTCATTAAGTACAATTTGTACTAAGCCCCTCGCATTATTTCTAAAATGCGCAGGTTAAAAGAAGCTTTTAGAGTAGAGTACGAGGCAGCAGACGAGGTGGAGCTGAAGACTCTTTTTGTAATAGTTGGATGTTGAAGTATGTATCTTCATATACATACTTCATTGATAACTTTCCGCTGCTGAAACTCTTTATCTTTTGTTAGCCTTTTGATTACATTTTAAATACTCTGATATTTGGTTTACTCAAGAAGTTACGATCCCTTCTTGAGGAGGCACCCCTTTACTATCTTTTGCTTAACTTGGGATAAGTGTGATGACTTCTTCCCTATTTTCTTGAACTCTTCTTATTAATTGATATCCCAAGTGCAAGTCTCGTACCCGATGTGCCTCAATTCTCTCATTTATGTCTTGTTTATAAATTGGGGCGTGACACACCTCTCCACGCCTTCTTTATTTTTTGTTGACTTGCTTTACAGATAATGCAGGTAAGAAACTTTTCAGAGAATGCATGTGACGCCTTCTTTATTTTTGTTGACTTGCTTTACAGATAATGCAGGTATGAAACTTTTCAGAGAATGCATGTGACGCCTTCTTTATTTTTGTTGACTTGCTTTACAGATAAAGCAGGTGAGAAACTTTTCAGAGACATAATACGGATTAGACATAATACATAGAAATACATTGAAACACACAGAAATACATTGAAACACATAGAAATACAACAGATAGAAATACATTGAAACACATACTTAAACATCGAAATACCTAGAAATACATAGACGGATTACATCAAATACGTTAAAAAGAGGACAAATACATGGAAACGCTTATGAAATAAGATTACATGAAATAAGATTAATCAGATTGTCCGAACACAAATGCCATACAACGGATTTTGAGCTCTTTTTCTTCTGGAGATAAATTATTTTTCGCAAGCAAGGTATTCAATGTCTTATTGTACATCTTCATTTTTGCTGTGTTTTTCCTCTCACGCTCCATCTCCACTTTAGCAGTCGTAGCATTCTTCATAAACTCCAATTCATTATCTTTTGCGAGTCTCAATGCACGAACTTCTGCAACAAACTCATCATTAGAATCAGACGTAGAAACCTTACCTTTGCCTTTCTGTTTTGCTTTGTCTCTACCCATTGGACGGGAAATAGAAGCTCTGCTAGGGGGACTTTCTGCACTAGAAGGCACAGAATACCCCTCATCTTCAGATGTTTTTGATCTCTTGTGGCTTCCACCACCATCTTCAACATCGTCGTTTTCATTTTGAGAACGAAGTGATGTTATATCCCACTTCGGATGATTGCACATAACTTCCTTGAATACAACAAAATCCTGAAACTTGCCTCTAGTGCCACCTTCTTCATAAATTGTCTGAGCTTCTTTCTCAATATCGGTCTTGCTCATTCCACTCCTTTTTCGAGCATACGCCTCCTTGTAAGCACCCACCCACCGATTTACGTTTTCACTAAGTCATTTCCAACGACCTTTCATTGATTCAACATTCCTTTCGTTGAGATTATTTGGGTTTTATGCTTGACGATCATGATACAATTTATGTACACGACCCCATAACGAGCTTCCCTTCTGATTTTTTCCACGTATGCTATCCTCACTAGCATAGATCCATGAAGGCATGAGGGCTACATCTTCTTTTACACACCAACTAGTTTTTGAACCTTTTGGCATTTTGGTACTGAGAGATTCAACATCTTGAGAGGAATGAGGGTTATTGAAATTAGGAGAAAATGAAAAATTTTGATATTCAACATTTGGAAATTGTTGCGAATTTTGGTAGTTTGAATAGTTTTGGGAGAATGGATAATCTTGTTGGCTTGGACAATTTTGGGAAGAGAAGAAGTAATTGGGATCATATGGATCCATAACAAGATATCAAAATGAAGAAATACTAGAGAAAATAGAAGTTTTGGTTGTGAATGAAAATGTATCAATATTGGGTTCATTTTATAGAGAAAAAAATTATGAATTTTGGTATAATTTTTTTTTAATTATTTTGTGGATTTATTCAAAAAATACGAGTATCCAATCACATGCTGCCAAGTGGCAGCATGTGAATGGATGACACTATCGCTCGTCTAACATACTCAAAGTCATGACTTCCTTCATTCAAAATTTCCTTTTACATTTTTTTTATTCAATTTATTATTATAATATTTATGACATTTTAGCAAATGTCATTGCTATTCCTAGTCTTAGGAAACCCGAGCATGATAAATTAGAGTTTCTAGTGCTTATTTTGAGATGTTAAAATTCCAATTTGCAACTGAAAGCTCTGTCTCTTGAACCAACTAGGAGTTGCTAGAGAATAATTAATAGGATTCTTAGAAATGATCGGATTGAGAATCCGAGGTCTGTGGAAATTTTGGTCGTCTTTTGAATGATGAAGTTCGGGACGAAAACACAATAATTTGGAAAGCCCATGAGTAGAGCTCGTGTGGATGTCAATTTTTTTTAATTTGAATAATGCATGTCGAATTATGAATCATACTACTGCTCAGTTTTCTACTGGAAACACTTTGTCTACTAATACTTGTGTTGATTCTAGTACTAGTAGACTGTAGCAGTATTTAACAGGAACAATACCACCACTTGGTTGCTCTGCTTGGCTCTCAGCTCAAAGCTTCTCCAATGACCACCCCTACCATTTTGCCCGAGCCTCAAAACATTCCTTTAGCCTCCTCATTCAGTGGTAAGCTAAGTCCATCTCCTTACATATCCTTAGCTACTTTCCTTGATCTAGATACTTCAACCTGGCTTTTTTATACAAGAGCAACACATCATGTTTGTTGTTCTTTGTCATCTTTCATATCTTCCACACCTGTTCAAAATGCTTCGGTCACTCTTCCAACTGGAGAGTCTGTTGTCATAGAGAGTTGGTTTTGTAAAACTTAATGATCATTTCTCTTTTGACTTCTGCACTTTTCGTACCTAGTTTCACTTACAATCTTTTATCTGTAAGTTGTCTCACCAAAGAACACAATTGTCAGGTTCATTTTACTTCTACTTCTTGTTACATTCAGGATCCTTTTTAGGGGAAGCTGATTGGGACGGGTAAGCGAGATGGCAACCTTTACATCTTGACACCTTTTGTCCCATCTTCTCCCTTTTGTATTGTTGTGGTATCCACTGAAACTTGGCATGCTAGATTCGGCCATTTGTCTTCAGGAAAACTACACATACTTCACTCTTTCTTAGACCTCAAAACAATTAAACAAGATATGCACTGTCCTATTTGTCCTCTGGCAAAACAAAAATATTTATTATTTTCTTTGTCTAATTCTATGGATATGAATGCTTTTGATTTACTTCATTGTGACATTTGAGGTCCTTGCACTCCTATTTCAGTTGATGGTTTCAAATACTTCCTCATTTTGGATTTATCTACTGAAGGCCAAGTCTGAAGAAGCACACATAATTCCTATTTTTTTTCAAATCAGTGCAGACTCAAATTAATTCTTCCATAAAGGTCATTCGATGTGATCATGCACTTGAATTCCTTTTGCATGATTTTTATGCTCATCATGGCATTATGTTGTAGCATTGTTGTGTTGAAAAACCCCAATAAAATGCCTGAGTAGAAAGAAAACATCAACATCTTTTGAATGTAGCTCGGTCTTTGCATTTTCAGTCTCGCATTGCTTTGGACTACTGGGGAGACTGCATTCTTAGTGCTTCCTATCTTATTAATAGGATCCCTTCTTCTACTATTAGAAATGCTATCCCTTTCACTAAGCTTTTCAATAAAGTTCGTGCATACTGTTGGGATTTTTGGACTTATTTTAGAGAGAGAAAAAACAAGAACCAAAAAACAGAGAGAAGGTTCTATTCATTCTACTTTTTCATCTTTTAAAAAAAAATATATAAAGTGATTGTAGGAGTCTTCCTGTAGAAGAATTTAATCTCCACCACTACTTTTTTCAATCACATTTACACAATATTCGAGATCTATCAAAAATCTTAGTTTAGCATAAGCTGGAACTTAAAGTCAACAAACTGACTCCAGCTCCAAACTGACTCAGCCCCAAACTTACTCAGCTCCAAACTTGCATCAGCTTCAAACTGACTTCAACACATACTCTCACCCTTAGAGTTTTTGAATGTTGGTGTCATGGTTCCACTCTTTATAGGTATAAACATAAATTCACTCCTCGAGCTCGTAAATCTGCTTTTCTAGGGTATCTTGCTGGGTACAAAGGATATAAACTTGTTGACTTAAGCACTCATGAATTAAGTTCACGTGACTAGAAATGTTGTCTTCTATGAGCACATTTTCCCCTTTTATGATATTTCTTCACATAGTATAGTAATACCATTTTTCTTCCTTTATTTTTTGATACTGAAGCATCTTCCTCTTCTCATGATGTCATTGTTCAGTCCCCTTTATCTACATCTTCTTTGCGTGTTGTTACTCGAGCCGATCGGGTTTCTCATCCTCTTGGATACTTGAATGATTATGTTTGCAGTTCCATTACTTCTCAGTGCACTGCTCATCCTTTGTCTGATCATATTTCATATTATCGTTTGCCACCTTCCTTAAGGCTTTTGTTTGTGCTATATTTGTCATTCCTGATCCCACCGGATATAAACAAGCCACCAAATATCCTCAATAGTTGAAAGCAATGAGTGAAGAGCTGAAAGCTTTGCAGGCTATTGGCACTTGGGAGATAGTTTCTTTGCCTCCGGATAAACAAGCCATTTGTTGCAAATTGGTTTTTCAAACCAAATATCATGCTGATGGATCTATTGAGAGGCATAAACTCATCTTGTAGACAAGGGATTTACTAAATAAGCTGGTATTGACTACATTGATACCTTCTCACCTGTCGCGAAGTTAGTTATTGTGATGACCTTACTTGCTATTGTTGCAGTTAAAGGTTGCGATCTTTTTCACTTAGATGTGAATAATGCTTAATTTCCTATATGAAGAATTGGATGAAGAAATTTTTATGTCTCTTCCTCCTGGTTTTTCTAGCTAAGGGGAGTCTTCATTTCCTGCCAATTCAGCTTGTAAGTTACGAAAATCATTATATGGGCTTACAGAAGCCTTACGTAAGAAATTTTGTTCTATTCTTTTGGCTTACGGTTTTCACCAATCATCTTCTGATCACTCTTGCTTCATTAAAAATGTTTCGAGTCACATTTTGTGTCTAGTAGTTTATGTGGATGACATTTTTATTGCTGCTGATGATTTGAGTTTAGTTGATGATTTTAAAACTTTCTTGGCTCAATTCAAATTCAAGGACTTGGGTGGTTTGAAATATTTTTTGGGGCTTGAAATTGCATGTTCACGTGCTGGGATTTTTATTTCTCAATGCAAATATGCATTGGATTTGTTGGATGAAATTGGCTTGATAGGCGCGTTACCTTGCAACACTCCTATGGATTCTACTCTACACTTATCACAAGATTCTGGTATTCCTCTTGAAGATTTTTCCTTGTTTCGGCGATTAATTGGGGAACTCTTATATCTTTGCATCACTCATACTGACTTGAGCTTTAGATCTTTCTGCTTTTGCTGATGTTGATTGGGCTAGATCCAGATACTAATCATTCGTTTGTGGTTTTTGCTTGTTCCTTGGTAGTTCTCTGATTTATTGACATTCAAAGAAATAATCAATTATTTCACGTTCTTCAGCTGAAGCTGAATATCGTTGTATGGCTAATGCTACATGTGAGATTGTTTGGCTTGTTGCTTTGCTCAAGGATTTTGGTGTCACTCAGAGTCGTCTTGCTCCTTTATTTTGTGGCAATCAAGCTGCTCTACATATTGCTTTTGATCCAGAATTTCACGAGCATACCAAACATATCGAATTGGATTGTCATGTTGTTCGTGAGTGCCTTCTTGCTGGAATTATTAAGCCTCTGCATGTTCCTGCTCATTCTCAACTTGCTCACATCCTACCTACACCTCTTCCACGAGAACTATTTCGATATTTTATGGTCAAGATGGGTCTTCGCTCTATCTTTCCCATCCTGAAGGGGAGTAATAAATAAGTTGTACATTTTGAGAAACTTGATTGTGTTTTGCATCTACTTTTTTTTCTTATTTTTTTAAAATAAGTTGTACATATTTGTGTAGAATAGATATTAGCTGTAGTCCATCTTTTTCCCAACATTCTGTAAGAAAATTCTTCATACTGAACATCTCGTCTCTTGCAAGACAGACACACACCTTTTTCTCTTCCTTTGATTGTCACGGATTTTCACCATTTATTTCAATAAATACATATATTATGAATAAACTGTATTCTTAATTGATACGTCAATGTATATTTTACAATTTACTACACACCAACAAACTACAAAAATTGTTGAGATGTAGTATCAATAATTCGCAGTATGCTGGAAGCAGTGTGCTGAAAGCAGTATGCTGGAAGCTGTATGCTGGAAGCAATATGCTGGAAGCAGTATGCTGGAAGTTGTTTGCTGGAACAGTGTGCTGGAAGCTGCGTGCTGGAAGCAGTGTGCTGGAAGCAGTATGCTGGAAGCTGCGTGCTGGAAGCTGTAAGCTGGCATTGGGAAGAGAGAAAGGAAGTTGTCTAATCATCACTTTATCCTAGGTGTTGTGGTTCCCAATGTTACTTTTCTTTGGTAGCTTCCTTGGGAAGACTTTTAGCACATATATTTATTATTATTCTCTGCATAAAAGATGAGTAATAACAGAGAGGAAACAAGAGAGTGGAAAAACATCCTCTGTGAAGATTAAAACTCTGTACATTCCCCTGAATTAATAGAAACTCTGAAACTTGCTCCGGAGTGGACGTAGAGCGAAAGCTCGAACCACTATAATTCTCTGTGTCTTCTTTCTTCTTGTTCTGTTTACTGTTCATCATCTTCTTCTCTGGTTTTTCTGAGTTATTCAAAACAAGTGGTGCGGTGAACATGGATCTAAATCAGAGAAGAATGGGATCAGTGAAATTCGAAGTAGAGCGGTTTACCGGAGTAAATGACTTCGGTTTGTGGCGCCTCAAAATGAGGGCATTGCTCGTACATCAGGGACTTGCTGATGCTTTGAAGGGAGAGGCTGGATTCCCAGATACACTAACAGAGCAGCAGAAGAAAGAGAAGATGGAACAAGCACATAGTGCTGTGATTTTGAGTCTAGGAGACAAGGTGTTGAGGCAAGTGTCTAAAGAGAAAACGGCGGCTGGTATATGGACAAAGTTGGAGGCCTTGTATATGATTAAATCTCTGGTAAATCGTCTATATCTTAAACAAGCTCTTTACTCGTTTGAGATGCAAGAGGGAAAATCTATAAATGAACAACTTAATGTGATTAACAAGTTGGTTTTGGATTTGGAGAATATTGATGTTACCATTGAAGATGAAGATCTAGCCTTATTACTGTTGAGTTCATTGCCCAAGAGTTTCTCACATTTTAAAGAAACCTCGCTGTATGGAAGAGAGTCTCTAACACTTGAGGAAGTTAAGTCTTCATTAAATTCAAGAGAGTTGAATTGTAAAAATGAAGAGAAGAGCTCAAGTCATGCTGAGGGGTTGAATATTAGAGGTAGAACTGATAAGAGAGATTATCAGTCTCAAAGAAGAACGTCAAAATCTAAATCTCGTTCAAGGCAACCAAAGGTGAAGTGCTTTCATTGTCACAAGGAGGGAAACATAAAGAAATTCTGCCCAGAGAGAAAGCAGAAAGGAAAAGTTGAGGTTGAGCAAGCTGATGTGGTTGTAGCAAATGAAGGCTATGAATTAGGGGAAGTGCTCATGATATCAACTGAGAATTTTGAAAATGAATGGGTGTTGGATTCGGGGTGTACCTACCATATGACTCCTAACAAGTCATGGATTTATGATTATAAATCTGTAGACAATACAAGTGTCCTCTTAGGAAACAACAAAGCTTGTAAGGTTGTGGGAATGGGATCTGTTAGAGTGAAGATGTTTGATGGAGGTGAAAGGGTATTGCACAATGTAAGGCACATACCTGAGCTGACGAGAAATCTCATTTCTCTTGGAATGCTAGATGAGTTGGGTTATCAAATCAGGCTTGAAGCTGGAGCTATGAGGATTTGTAGAGGCTCATTGGTGGTGATGAAAGGAACCAGGAGAAATGGAATATATTCTCTTATTGGAAGTACAGTCATTGGAGTTGCAGCAAATGTATCTGATGACAAGGCAACCTTGTGGCATAAAAGGTTGGGTCATATAAGTGAGAGAGGTCTGCAAGAGCTCACAAGGCAGGGACTGCTACTTGGAGATCAAGTGAAGGAGTTGGACTTCTGTGAGACTTGTGTGTTTGGAAAGTCTCATAGAGTGAAGTTTGGTACTGGAGTAAACAGAACCAAGGGTCCACTTGATTATATTCACTCGGATTTATGGGGACCTTCACGAGTTAGTTGACAAGGTGGGGCAAAGTATTTTATGTCACTTATTGATGATTTCAGTAGGAAAGTTTGGATTTACATTTTGAAGACAAAATCAGAAGCTCAGGAGAAATTCAAAATTTGGAAAATCCTAGTTGAAAATCAAACTGGCAGAAAGGTGAAGAATCTGAGAACTGATAACGGCTTGGAGTTCTGTTTTGGAGAGTTTGATCAATTCTGTAGAAATCATGGGATTGCAAGACATAAAACTGTTGCTGGAACACCACAACAAAATGGGCTAGCTGAAAGATATAATCGAACCTTGTTGGAGAGGACAAGGTGTATGCTCTTAAGTGCTAAGTTACCAAAGGTCTTCTGGGATGAAGCTGTTACTACAGCTGCATATCTTATCAACCGGTGTCCTTCAACTACGTTGAATTTTAAGACACCTGAGGAGGTTTGGTCTAGACATCCACCAGATTTCAGCAACTTGAGAGTCTTTGGGTGCATTGCATATGCACATATTATAGAAGATAAGTTGGGAAAGAGAGCTGTTAAATGTATATTTCTGGGATATCCTGAAGCAGTCAAAGGATACAAATTGTGGTGTCTGGAACCGGGTATGAAGAAATATATTATCAGCAGAGATGTTGTTTTCAAGGAGCATCTTGTTGGAGAATTGCAACATCAGGAAGCTGGGCATGAAGATGTAGGAATTGAGCTGGTTGTTGGTAATGATACTACAACTGAGGTGGTGCTGTCTGAAATAGCAGGAAACTTGTCTCGAATTGAAGATGAACCTAAAGTTTGTGAGCAAGCTGGGCCATCAAATTATCAATTGACTAGAGATAGAGAGAGAAGGAAAATTAGAGCTCCTGAAAGATTCGGCTATGCTGATCTTGTAGCATATGCATTTGTTGTGGCTGAAGAGATTGAGTCTGAAGAGCCAAAATGCTATGCCGAAGCTATGAGAAGCAAGGATAGAGTGAAATGGCAGGTTGCCATGAAGGAGGAACTGGATTCTCTGATGAAGAATAATACTTGGAGATTGATTACTAAACCAAGTAATCAGCAAGTTGTCAGCTGCAAGTGGATCTTCAAGAAAAAGGAAGAAGTAGCTAGAGTCCGGTTCAAAGCTCGGTTGGTAGCAAGGGGATTTTCTCAGAGAGAAGGAATAGACTATAATGAGGTCTATGCCCCTGTGGTAAGACATAGATCCATCAGATTAATTTTGTTATTGGTTGCAAACTTTGATTTGGAGTTGGAGCAACTAGATGTCAAGACAGCTTTCTTGTATGGGGAGCTAGAGGAAAGGATCTTGATATCCCAACCTGAAGGTTTTGTAAAGACAGGAGAAGAAAATAAAGTTTGCCTCCTACAGAAGTCACTCTATGGGCTGAAACAATCACCGAGACAGTGGAACAAAAGATTTGATCTGTTCATGACCGATCAAAAATTCCACAGATGTAAGTACTGATGGATTTATATACTGAAAGCATTATGATTGGTATATTATGTACAATGTCGATTGGTTAATATACTGGAAATCATAAATATTGTATGTTCATCTCCTGTCTGAATTAACAAACATGTGTCGCAAACGCAATTATCCTCTTATCTCGTCGATAGGGAGATCATACGGTGTGTAGTAGATCACGGAAGATCATATGGATCATTTGACCTAGTGAGATATAAATGGTTATCACAGCTGAGACAGTTCCAGGATAAACTGTCGGTGTAGGCTGCAGCATACGCAGTAATAAGCATCTTATCTTGGATGACTTGGTATGCTGGTGTGGGGCACACATTGATAAGGACCTAAGTCGAGATCGATTCTTTTATCTGACATTAAAAGAATCTAGATCTCTATGGATTGATGAGATCCTAAGCCTAAATGAAGGTACAGAAGTATACACGGATTGTGTATCACTTTGAGTTGCAGTGAGATTGTATATCTATATCTTGGGTGATAGCAGTTTGTGTATGACTGTCTGGTACTGGAACTATGTAACCACATCCAGTATAGGATGGTGACATTCCCTGAGCAGCTCAAAAGGTTCGTTATGCTAAAGTCCTGCAGGCTGATTAAGTTCAAGCATAAGTGAAAAGGTTTGAGTGGATTGACTCAGGAATATAAGATGTTAATTAATTAAATGGCTTGTTAGAGCTTAAATTAATTAACGAATGTCTGTAACCTTAAATGTGGGGATATACCGAGCCCATGCAACTCGTACCTCAAAACGTGGTAGCAAATAGGTAGGACAGTATTGATTCTCTGGTGGAATGAATCGATATTGATTAATTAATTATATTCTGGGTTGAATATGGGAATTAATTAATTGATAGGCCTTATTTGGTATTTGCATTCTGGTCCCTGGTCTGGCCCATGAAAACTCAGGCCCAATAGAAGTCCAGTATTTTCCTATAAATAGGCCTCAGGTTCTCAGATCAAAATACACAATAATACACCACAAGATCATATGTTGCAACACAGCAAACCAGTATTTTGGGAGCTGTGGTGATCGACTAAGATCTGAGAACAAAGAGGAAATTCTGCTTCTCAACCGGGCAAGGAATCCGAAGGGAATCTTCACCAGATATTCGGATTAGAGTTGGGATACAGATCAGAAGATCAGATCAGGAGGATCGTGTTCTTTCTTCTCTCCCTCTTTGTTTTCAAAAATTATTAATTAATTTTCAAAGATTTAATTCCTTAATCTGTTAGGAATAAATCTTGGTGCGCGGGAAAAGGATCGAGGATCAAATCTCTGCGCTCTCGTTCTTCAGGTTTCTGCAATCCAGGTGTTCCGCAAAACCCCCTTTATGCATAATCAATAGGAGCATGCTAGGATTAATCATAGGCATAGCAATTTATTTTTGATATTCCAGTTAACGATCCCGGCTAACGGATTAAGTGATTCAGTTCACAAATCCCTTCAATTGGTATCAGAGCCAGGTTGATTAATTGGCTCTGTCAGGAAAAATAATATTGCCTATGATATGCATGATAATTATTATTGAATGAATGCATGAATGGGTTTTAGATTGTATGATTGTGTTTTTGTTCCTCGTGGTTCTCGGGTTAATCCGCCCTTTTATAAGGATTCATTTTTCACCCACGAGATAAATCTGTGGTTAGATTTAAATTCCAAATTGTATTAGGATGTTATTCCATGTAATTTTTTTCAATTTTAAATTAAATCTGTAAAACGGAGAACGAAGAACAAGAAGAACACGAAGAGCGTTCGCACGACGGAGTGCGGTGGCGCACGAAGGCACTGGCACAGGGGCTGTGCACGACAGTCGTGCAGGCCACGAGGACGACGGCAAAGCGGCGCAGCAGCCGACGAGGTGCAGAGAGGCCACGTACGGCGGCGGACTGCGGCGGAGCCCTAGGGTTCGCCGCGTGCTATCGCGCGCGCAAGGGCAGCACCCCGCGCACTCAGGCGTGGCTGCAGGAGCGCCGGCAGGGAACGACAATGGCGCGCACGGGGGTTGAGGGCAGCAGCGGCCGGCGGCGGCGGTCAGGCGCGCGAGGGCGCGTGCGCACGACGGAGCCCTAGGCTTCGTGCGCGCGCGGTACCTGCGCGAGCCTGCACGTATCGTGGCAATTCTTCTTTCCTCCGGCGGTCGACGACGGCAGTGCAGCGACTCGGGGCAGGGAATGCGTGGGCTGGGGGCAGCCGGTGGCGGGGCTTGGCACGGGTGGCAGCGCTGCAAACCCTAGGGTTTGCGCGCTATTCGTGCAAGCCTCAGACCGCATCTCTTGCGTGTTTTTTCAATGAGTTGCGGGTGTCTAACGGCGAGAGAAGAGGTGGCCAGCGTTGGGGTGACGGCGGTGCAGGCCGGGGCGACGGCAGGCAAATGGGGCGACATTCGGAGGAGGCGGATCGCGGGCTACAGCCATGCGACGTGCATGCATGGCTGCTGCGCGATTTCGGCAGCCCTCGCAGCGGCGGCAGCTCACCGGCGGCGGTGGTTCGCCGGTGGTGGCCCGTCGGGCTAAGTTCTCGCGGGCTATCAGGCTTGCAATGTGTGCCTAGGTCCACGATCTGGTTAACTGGCCCAGTCGTCCAATTTTCTGATGGATCAAATCTTGGAGGCCCAATTTCAGAAAATAAAATCAGATCACAGTCCAAGTAGTGGGAGCCCAGTGGAAGATCTGTGAAGTAATTCCAAATTGTAATAGATAGGATTATTTCTTATTTTCGTATCATGAGGCCACAAGGACATTTTTTATTTGCTTTATTATTTGTCTTCGCATGATATATGTGTTTACATTAATTGCGCAGCATACATGCATGTTGTAGATAATAGGAGCATGTTTATTGCTTTTATTTACAGCTTTTAAAAGCATGCTTATGTGATTTATTTTGTGTAATTAATTATAACTATAAATTCGGGGTTCATGCATGGCATGATAGAATTTTAGCAATGTTATAATTATGGCTACATAAAATAATCTGTGCAATTGAACCTTATGAATTTAAAATTACTAAGCTTATTTAATAAGACTTCCACAAAGCGATCCTTTATTGGAAGTGGGTAATTTATTAGGTAAACGTCTACATGTGTAGCTTACTTAATTTATTATTCATAAGTTCTAATAGATAGGATTTCTTAAAACAAACATTTAATTCATATGACAAGTGGGAGCTCATGCGTAAACGTCTACATGTGTAGCTTGCGTATGGAGTTTTCATAAGTTCTCTGGGGATTGAATTAAATGAGACAGCCTTATTATAAGAGATCAGGTGTATTATGATAGATTCTTATATGGGAGGGTTGGCTTTGGTGGTAAGCTAGCTTAGATATTGTCCAGAGTATAACTCATTTGTGATGTCCCTGCTCAGTAGGATAATATGGTCTTAAGTTAGTCTCCAATTATTAATTTCATTTGTCTAAGGAACCCTGACATGGATTGGAATTAAAGGACTGGAATTGAAAGATGCAGTCTGGTTAAGTGTTTTGTTGTAAACGTCCACATGTGTGGCTTGCAATAGTAATACTTAGGCAAATTGGAGGAAACATTAATATTGTTTTATCATAAGGTTTCAATATTTAATTGTTTTGATTGTTTGCGACTATGTTTTAATTTCTGCTTTAATTTATTGTTTTCAGACATGTCTACTGCTCATGTAATTAACCTCTTAACATTGAACCCTTTAACTGGTCCGAATTTTCCTGAATGGAAGTTTTGCTTCATGGAAATACTCTGTACTGCAAAACATGCCTATGTGCTTTACATGAACCCACTGTCTCCTCAGTATTGGAACTGTACTGGTTATGAGCGAGAGTTCTATGACAGATGGAAAGCTTCTGATGATTTTGCCTACTTTTTCATCATGAACAATCTGTCTAGAGAATTAAGGCTCAAGTACAAGAAATACCGGACTGCTGTTGAGATATGGAGGGACCTTGTGAAAGTATATGGGAAGGTGAGACGAACTGTCAGTTATAATCTTGTGGAGGTCCTGGTCTGCAAGAAAATAACTGAAGGGAGTTCGTTGGCTATGCACTTCATTAGTATGATGAAAATCATGAGAAAGTACAGAAAGAGAGGTGGACGAATTAATAAGCGGGCAAAAATAAACATTGTCCTGCACTCTCTATCTGATTCTTATGATGATTTCATCAAATCTCTCGGTGCCAGGCGTGAGTTTCCTCTTCATGAGTTACTCAGAGCCCTATTGCGAGAGGAATCTGACATGATAGCATTTGAGTTTGCTCCAACTTTGTCAGCTCTTGACAAGGCAGTTGCTGAAGCAAAAGAAATGCTTAAAAAATTAGATGAAGTTGATTTGGCAGAAGTCATCACCAGGCCATGCAAACGCAAGCGAAGTGAAGTAGATTGTCTAGTGCCTAGCACAGGTAGACAAGGTACGTCATGTGCATTTATAACGGAAATATGTTTAGCATCAGTTTCTACCCATTCTTGGGTAGTGGATACTGGAACTACTGATCATGTTTGTTATACTTTGCAGGGGTTCAGGCCGACAAGGCAGCTGATGCATGACGAGACTTTATGCTTTGAAAATAATGTTTTGATTTTGAGAGATGTTTTATATGTGCCGATTTTTCGGCGGAACTTGATTTCAGTTTCCAAGTTGTTTAATGATGGATTTTCAGTTATTTTTGATAGTGGAGTTTCTATCATTGGGAATAACGGTGTTATCTGTCATGAAAAACTGATTGACTCTCTCTATATCATTGATTGTATGCATAAATCTTCCGTGAATGTTGCAAACTCATCCAATAATAATAATCATTTAAAGAGAAAGTTTTCTTCCGATAAGGATCAAACATATCTCTGGCACTTGAGACTAGGTCACATCAATCTAAAGAGGATTAAAAGATTAGCATGCGATGGGCTCTTGGAATCTTTCCAAGTGGTACCGCATCAAATCTGTGAATCCTGTGTAGAGGGAAAGATGACGACCAGACCTTTTAAGGCAAGTCAGTCTCAAGCAGAGGATGTGTTAGAATTGATCCACTCTGACTTATGTGGACCAATGTCCACGCAAGCTCGTGGAGGTTATGAGTACTTCTCCACATTCATTGACGATTACTCAAGATTTGGATATGTCTATTTGCTTCGTCACAAGTCTGAGTGCTTTGAGAAATTCAAAGAGTTTAGGACTGAGGTAGAAAAGAAGCTAGGCAAGACTATCAAAACACTACGATTGGATCGTGGTGGAGATGTAGGATTCGAGTCTACAATAGACAACGCGAATTGCCACTTTAATTAACTTGCCAAGGATCGTTCTTAGGATATCGAAAATAAAGATAAATTAAATAAATCAGGCGAACCTAGGGTGGTCGGAGAGGCGCGCGCGCACGGTGGGAGGCAGCCCAGCCGCGCGCAGGCCAAACCCTAAGGGTTTCCTGCATGCCACCGCTGTCGCCGCCGCCCTCCGCCGTCGTCGGCCGCCGGTCGCCGGTGGCTAGTGATTGAACTGCTGCTGGAAAATCTTGTTCTCCATCTTCAACTTGGTTTTTGAATATTTTTACAGATTGAAATAAAAAATACAAAGAAATAGATCTAGATCTATTACAGATTTTTCCCTACCAATCTAACCATGTATTTTCTCGTGGTGAAAAAACAAAAACCAAAACGAGAAGGCCACGAGAAAAAAAACCATCCACAACAATTTTAAATCCATCCATGAACATACATATTTATTTAATCACAATTTATTCAGGATAGAGCCTAAGAACTAGAACCTGGCTCTGATACCCATTGTAGGATTTGAGTCTACAATAGACAACGCGAATTGCCACTTTAATAACTTGCCAAGGATCGTTCTTAGGATATCAAAAATAAATATAAATTAAATAAATCAGGCAAACCTAGGCATGCTCCTACAAACTTAATTGCAATAGATGGATTTTGGAATACCTCAACTCCTGCGGATTGAATACGGCGGTAGATCGTTGATGGTGTTTCTACAGATCTGATCTTCTGATCTGTTCCCTTGCTCGATCCGGAAATCTGGTGAGGATACACTACCGGATCTACAGCCGCCCACTCTCTTAATTCTCTCTAGGGTTTCTGATTTGAAACTACAAACCTTATGTGGGAAGAGAGATTTGATCTATTTATATAGATCTGGAAAATGGGCTATTAGGGTTTAATAAACCCTAATGGGCTCTGAGCACTGTTGGGCCAGACCAGGGATCAAATGCAAATAATAAAGTGGGCCTCCTATTAATTAATTCCATGTTCAACCCAGAACATAATTAATTAATAAACATTAATTCATGCCACTAGAGAATTAATACTGACCTACCCCTTTATTACCACGTTATTAGGAACGGGTTGCATTGACTTGGTTAATCCCCATATTTAAGGTTTCAGACATTCATTAATTAATTCAGCATATGACAATTAGCTGCAATTAATTAATCTCTTATTATTCCTGAGTAGTACCACTCAACCCTTATCGCTTATGCTTGAATCAATGATTCAGCCTGCAGGACTTAGCATAACGAACCTCGTGAGCTTCCCAGGGAATGTCACCATCCTGAAAGGGATATGGTTATCTAAATCCAGCCTGAGGAAATCCCACACAAACTGCCATCACCCAAGATGCAGATATATGAGTACATGTAAGACTCTCCACCATAGCAAGTCAAAGTGACAGTCAACCCATGTGTGCCCCTCAGCTTTCAGTAGACTTTAGATCCAACCAAGTTACCGAGATCTTTACTCATTCATATGTCAAGTAGAATGGTTCATCTCACTGTTGATCCTATCAATACATTGAGATGTACCGGTCACACAAAGCAGTCAAGATAAACTACTTATGGACTTGTGTGCCGCAGCCTAAACCGACAGCCAAACCAGAAACTGTCTCAGCTGTGATAACTGTTTATATCTCGCTAGGTCGAACGATCTATACGATCTTTTTTGATCTCTTACACACCGTATGATCTCCCTATCGACGAGATAACTGGATGTGTTTGTTCACATCGTATGATTGTTAATTCAGACAGGAGTTGTTTATTGCAAGTCATTAATGATTACCAGTATATCAAACATAACGTTTCCCAATATACCAATCATAATGCTTTTATGTATAGAATTCCAACAATCTCCCACTTATACTCAAAGCATTATACCATTACTTTCGAGAGTATAACATGTGTCTATTCTAATCTAGCTATTACATTTGGTCACCAGGTGGCCGGCATCTACCTCAGTCCTAGGCTACGAACATGACCCTCGTATGCCTTCTTTGGTAAGCCCTTTGTAAATGGATCCGCTAGATTATCCTTAGTGTCAATCTTCTCTATTAGCACATCGCCCCTAGCTACAATTTCTCGTATGATGTGGTACTTTCTCTCTATGTGCTTTGACACCTTGTGAGTTCTTGGTTCCTTTGAGTTTGCTACTGCACCAGCATTATCACAATATATAGTGATAGTCTTGGGCAAACTCAGAACAATATCTAACTCTTGGAGGTAGTTCCAGAGCTATACTGCTTCTTTAGAAGCCTCTGAAGCTGCCACATACTCAGCTTCTATGGTGGAATCCGCGATACATTTCTATTTCGCACTCCTCCATGATACAGCTCCACCTCCCAAGGTGAACACATAGCCCGAGGTCGATCTCTTCTCATCCTGATCCACCTGGAAATCCGAATCCGTATAACCCACAGGGCACAAATTCTCACACTGATAAACAAGACAATAGTCTCGAGTTCTTTTCAGATACTTGAGAATATGTTTAACAGCAGTCCAGTGTGCCTGTCCAGGGTTAGACTGATATCTGGCCACCATGCCCATGGCATAACAGATATCTGGCCTCATACATAGCATCGCATACATGAGACTTCCCACTGCCGAAGCATATGGTACTTTAGCCATCTCATCCTTCTCCTCTTCTATTGCAGGGCATTGTGCCTTAGACAGAGGAACACCATGTCTGAAAGGTAGCAATCCTTTCTTGGCGTTTTGCATGCTAAAACGGGCAATCACAGTATCAATATAAGCAGCCTGAGACAAGCTTAACATCCTCTTCTTGCGATCACGCAAGATTTTAATCCTAAGGATGTATCCAGCGTCTCCTAGGTCCTTCATTTGAAACTATTCGGATAACCATCTCTTTATGTCTGACAACACCTTCACATCGTTGCCGAATAGAAGAATGTCATCTACATAAAGTGCAAGGAATACCACGCTTCCACTGACGCATAATCGGTACACACAACTTTTAATTTTGCACTGTGAAAATCTATAGGATTTAATCACATCATCGAAATGTTTGTTCCATGACCGTGAAGCTTGTTTAAGTCCATATAAGGACTTCCTTAGCTTCTAGACAAGATGAACTTCACCATCCTTCACATAACCCTGTGGCTGCTGCATATAGATGTCACGACCTTTCTCAAGGTACCCGTTTTAAAATGCGGTTTTAACATCCATCTGCCAGATCTCTAGGTCCATATGTGCTGCTATGGATAGAAGAATTCGAATAGATTTGAGCATGGCTACCGGTGAGAAGGTGTCATCATAGTCAATGCCCTCTTTTTTACTATAACCCTTCGCCACCAACCTGGC
Source organism: Plectranthus barbatus (assembly GCA_026898455.1). Taxonomy (NCBI): domain Eukaryota; kingdom Viridiplantae; phylum Streptophyta; class Magnoliopsida; order Lamiales; family Lamiaceae; genus Plectranthus; species Plectranthus barbatus. The sequence continues at coordinate 28,566 of JAPKLW010000084.1, forward strand.
TTTAAAAGCCGTTATTTCTCCTTTCAAACCTTTCTTCCATTTGTATACCCATTTGTAACCTATGGCCCGTAAGCCATCTGGTAGCACAGACTTTTGGTATACATCCATAGCGGTAATTGATTTAATTTCTGAATCCATGGCTTTATGCCATTTTTCCGCATCTTTGTCATTTACTACTTCGTCGTATGTCCATGAGTCGGTATCATCCAGTCCGTCTTCCGGGATCAAGTCCGAAGACTCTCCCACGAACATATACCGCTCGGGTTGGTGAGGTACCCTCCCACTACGACGGAGCACTGGTACTGCATCAGTAGTTGGTGCAGTTACTTGTGGCTCAAAGCCTTGCACCAGCGACCATGCAGTTGGTTCCATACCTTCAAGAGGTACACTCAATCTGCCACGGGGTTTTCCCAATGGAAGCGTATCATCTTCTCCAATTTCTTGGAGTATGATATCACTTTTGGATTTGTGGTTTTTCACAAACTCGTCCTCCAAGAATCTCGCGTTGGTGCTAACAACGATCTTCTGATCCTCGGGACAGTAGAAATAACCACCTTTCGTTTGTCTGGGGTATCCCACAAACAGCATTAGCTTGGACCTACCTTCTAGCTTATCGGGTTCCTTTGACAAGATATATGCCGGACAACCCCACACTCTTATCTTTGACACACTGGGCTTTCTCCCATGCCAGAGTTCCGAGGGTGTCTTAGGAACTGACTTAGAAGGTACCAGGTTCAGTAGGTACGCCGCTGTTAGTAACGCATGGCCCCAAAACGAAACAGGCAAGTTCGCATAACTCATCATGGATCTAACCATTTCAAGAAGAGTCCTATTTCTTCTTTCTGCCACACCATTCTGCTGAGGAGTGCCCGGTGCGGTCCATTGGGATGTAATCCCATGCTCTGACAAAAACTGCAAGAACTCGTCACTGAGATACTCACCACCACGATCTGATCGTAATGACTTAACGGTCTTGTTTAACTTCTTCTCTACTTCCGCCTTGAATTCCTTGAATTTCTCAAAGTATTCAGACTTATAGTGAAGTAAGTAAACATACCCGTATCTCGAGTAATCGTCAATAAAAGTGACAAAATACTTAAATCCTCAACGAGCTTGCGTAGACATCGGTCCACATAAATCAGAGTGGATCAATTCCAACACATCACTTGCTCAAGACTGACTTGCCTTGAAAGGCCTGGTCGTCATCTTTCCCTCTATACAGGATTCACAAACTCGATGTGGAACTACCTGGATTGAATCCAACGTTCCATCATCCACGAGTCTCTTGATCCTCTTTAGATTGATGTGACCTAGTCTCAGATGCCATAGATATGTAAGATCCTCATCAGAAGATGAAAACTTTCTCTTCTAATGATTAAATGAGTTATATGCAGCATTCACGGAAGATTCATGCAAACAAGTTATGATATAAAGAGAGTCTTTCTGTATCCCACGACAGATAACACCGTTATTACCATTGATAGTAACATGACTATCAAAAATAACTGAAAATCCATCATTTATTAAACGGGAAACAGAAATAGGGTTCCGCCGAAAATCCGGCACATACAAAACGTCTCTTAAAATCAAAACATTGTCTTGAAAGCATAATGTAACATCTCCAACTGCTACTGCAGACACACGAGCAGCATTACCCATGGAGATCGTCACCTCGTCATCATTTAGCTGCCTTGTCGGCCTGAATCCCTGCAAAGTGTAACAAACATGATCAATAGCTCCAGTATCCACTACCCACGAATGGGTAGAAACAGATGCTAAACATGTTTCCGTTACAAATGCTAATGGCGTACCTTGTCCAACCCGCTTGGTCAGACAATCCTTCTTCCAGTGACCAGTTTTGCCACAACGAAAACATTTGCCCTTCTTCCCCGGTGTCACAGTCTTCTTTTTCCCAGAACTATTGCTTCCAAAAGCTGTCTTCTTGAATTTCTTTCCAATCACCCCTTTAGCACCTTTCGATGAAGCAGGGCGACTACCGGAAGAAACCAAGACTGCCTTTTCAGGTTGCATGACTGATTCAGCCGCCATGAGGTCACTAAGTAACTCATTAAGAGTGTACTCCTTTTTATTCATGACAACATTCAGTCTAAAGTTCTCAAAAACTTTGGAAGTGAGTTGAGTAAGATATCGACCTGGGCTTCCCCGTCAATACCTCCTCCATGCAACGTCAGTTCATCCATGAGGTGAGTCATGGAAACAACGTGCTCCCTCACTGAGCTACCATCAGTCATTTTACAACTCACGATTTCTCTCATGAGCTTAAATCTGACAGCTCTATCCGATTCCCCATAAGTAACTGTGAGACTATCCATAATCTCAGTTGCTTTGTCATAGTGCTGATGTTGTTGCTGGAGCACCTTAGACATAGTGGTCATCATGTAGCACTTGACTACATTATTAGACTTGACCCACTTGTCATAGAGGTTCCGCTCGACATCAGTTGACTCAGCAGTGGGGACAGCTGGACACGGAGTGTTAAGAACAAATCGATGTTCCTCTGCAACTAGGATATAATCCAAGTTGCGCTTCCATTCCAGGAAATTCGGACCAGTTAATTGATTTTGTGCCAAGATATTGATGACATTATTCATAGACATATCTGAAAACAATAATTGATTAAAGTAAGAACATACATGCAGAACATTGAAACAAATATGCATTGTAACCTTTTGATAAACCAATACAATTGTTTCCCCCAATTGCCTAGGTGCATCTACTGCAAGCTCCTTTCGAAGACGTTTACAACAGACCACCTAACCAGACTGCTCTTTGAAGTTCAAGTCTTTAATTTTAATCCATGCCAGGTATTCGCCGGCAAATGAAATGAACAATCGGAGATAAAACTAAGACCATGTTCAACCTATCTGAGCAGGGACATCATTCATGAGTTAGTACTCAGGCAACATCTAAGCATTTGACCACAGTTCTAACTCCGGAAGTTAAAAGGACTATTTGTCATACGTACTAGACCCATGACGCATGCCTCTTACAACCTTTGTTATCTCATTTAAAACAATCCTAGAGAACTTATGAACAAATAAAGTAAGCAGGCTACGGTCGTGTAGACGTCTACTCACTTCACTGTCCACTTCTCACATGTTTAAATGTTTTATTTAGAAGTCTCATCTATTAGAACTTATGAACAAATAAAGTAAGCAGGCTACGGTCGTGTAGACGTCTACTCACTTCACTGCCCACTTCTAATAAGAGACCGCATTGTGGAGGTCTTGTTGATTTTAATTAAAAAATCTTGCTTAGTCTTTTTCTTTCAAAAGGTTCTTATGCGCACATATTATTTTATGATCCATAAATTATCTCACATCTAAAATTCCATCATATTTCCCAAAATGATTCCGGAATTTATAGACATAATTTAATAAATAAAATAAATCACATAAAGCATGCTTTCAACAGTAATAATAAAGCAGTAACATGCTTCCCTATTATCTACAACATGCTTTAAAATAAATATTAAAAGCAGTAGCATGCTTTCCTATTATTTACTAGTGCGCACATAATAAATCACATCATACGAGAAAATAATTAAATAAACAAATAAAATTTTTCGTGGCCCCTCTGATGCGATTACAAATTAAAACCTATCTATTACAAGGCTTTAAAAAAAATACAGATCTTCAGAATTGGGCTCCCACTGAAAAACTGCAAACCGGGCTGCACAGTGGGCCAGAACTAGGGTTCACAGCTCAACCGGGCCATCTCCGGGCTGGGGAGCCCGAAAACAGGCCCAGCTGCACTAACCCTAGGGTTTGTTTGAAACCCTAGCCGCCACCCACCATTCTAGCCGCCGCCGCCGCCGGTGACCGCCGCTGCCACGTCGCCCAGCTTCGCAGCATCTCTCGTGCGATGTCGCCGGTCGGAGAGCCATCGCCGGCCGCGCCTGGGGCCGCCTAAAGCTGCTGCAGCCGCGAGAGAGAGAGGGTGAGCGAGCTGCAGCTCGCTGCTGTTGCGAACTGCTGCGCATCTCCTGCGCGCGGCCATCTCCGTCCGACGTCACAACCATCATCCACCATCGTCGCCGCGGAGGAAGGCGACAAAGAGAGGAGAGTTGGGCTGCGGATGCTGGCGAGGGCACGACCCAGCCACGCGCAGCAACAGATCTGCTGCGTGCCGCCGCCACCCTCCGCGGACTGCCTGCTGCAGTCGACGGGACGCGCCACCAGCCGCCGCCCTTCACCCTCCGCTTGCCCGGGATGCCACTGCCGCTGCTGGTGGTTGGAGAGGCGCACGCGCACGGTGTGAGGTAGCCCAACCGCGCGCAGGCCAAACCCTAAGGGTTTCCTGCATGCCGCCACCGTCGCCGCCGCCCTCCGCCGTCGTCGGTCGCCGGTGGCTGGTGACTGAACTGCTGCTGGAAAATCTTGTTCTCCATCTTCAACTTGGTTTTTGAATATTTTTACAGATTGAAATAAAAAATACAAAGAAATAGATCTAGATCTATTACAGATTTTTCCCTATCAATCTAACCACGGATTTTCTCGTGGTGAAAAAACAAAAACCAAAACGAGAAGGCCACGAGAACAAAAACCCTCCACAACAATTTTAAATCCATCCATGAACATACAAATTTATTTAATCACAATTTATTCAGGATAGAGCCTAAGAACTAGAACCTGGCTCTGATACCAATTGTAGGATTCGAGTCTACAATAGACAAAGCGAATTGCCATTTTAATTAACTTGCCAAGGATCGTTCTTACGATATCGAAAATAAATATAAATTAAATAAATCAGGCGAACCTAGGCATGCTCCTACAAACTTAATTGCAATAGATGGATTTTGGAATACCTCAACTCCTGCGGATTGAATACGGCGGTAGATCGTTGATGGTGTTTCTACAGATCTGATCTTCTGATTTGTTCCCTTGCTCGATCCGAAAATCTGGTGAGGATACACTACCGGATCTATAGCCGCCCACTCTCTTAATTCTCTCTAGGGTTTCTGATTTGAAACTACAAACCTTATGTGGGAAGAGAGATTTGATCTATTTATATAGATCTGGAAAATGGGCTATTAGGGTTTAATAAACCCAAATGGGCTCTGAGCACTGTTGGGCCAGACCAGGGATCAAATGCAAATAATAAAGTGGGCCTCCTATTAATTAATTCCATGTTCAAACATGGAATTTGAGCTAATGAAGCATGTTAATAGAAAGATCGTCGAATTAGCTTTCCAATGCAACTGGAATAGGGTTAATCGGAGTTCGGGAGAGAAAGTTATGGCTAAAACCGTAAGACCACGCAGAAGGGGCGAGAAATGACCAAGTCCGAAAAGTGAAGGTTCGGTATGACCAACGCACGACCATATCGATCGACACAAAACCTGATGATGCGAAATTCGATTAAATTCGAATTATATCTTATTTTTAGCCCTAGATTTAATAAGATACACATCCACCTGTATAAATACCCATGTCAATTCGACTTTTTCATTATCTTTTCATTGGCATTCAAGTTTTTAGAGTTTTGAGAGTTGGGAAGCACGAAACCCTTTTATTTTCTTGTAAGTTCTTTACTTTAATGCAATTTAATATGTTTTTCTTTGGATTTCTATCTGCGATGAGTGGCTAGAAACCCTAACGGGTTCTAGGGCAATAAATGATTGATCTTGAATGCATGTTTAATTAATCAACTTAAATTGCATGGTTTTGAATTCCTCAATTAATTGTTAGAGTCTAGAATTGATTTAAGATCGAGAGATAAAATTAATTCTAGGTTTATAGTTGTTCATCAAAGACCGTGAGGGAAAGATTGATAATAGGAAAAGGAATTTGAATACTATTATTTTCTGTCTTAAGGGAAGATAATTAATTGTAGGGATTAAATCTGTTGATTCAAGAAGGCTGATTATTATTGTGTTATTGAGGCTGACCAAGCATATACATTCACATAATAGTAACCTAGGCTATAATTGTCAGACCAAGAAGTTATAGTATTTTTCTGATTTCCCACCAATGCGAGTTAATTGATTTACATGTATTCTGATTAATTGTTCGCCTTAGAATCTGTGTTCCTTTAAAATTTGCTTTCACAAACTCTTTTATTTCCAGTATTGTTTTCTTTACTTTTATAAAATCAAACCCAATTTTCTGTTACTCAAACAATGAATCTTAGGATCATAATTAGTACATAGGATAATTTCCCCACACAATTCTCTAGGGTTCAACTTGAGTTATAAATTTTATTTGCCACTATTCTGCAATTTATCTGTAGATTTTACAGTGATCAAATTGGCGCCGTTGTCTGATGAGTTCATATTTTCACTAATTATTGGTTTGATTTATCCTTGTTTTTAATTGCATTTGAGTTTATTTGAGTTATTTTTATTGCATGAATCACTCTAGGAGGTATTGCGCTTGTACTGGTGTATTTTTGCAAGTTTGAGGTCGAATTCACCGAAAATCCGTGCCGAAAGCAGTGGATGTTCAAAGAAACAGATACGACTTCTTCCACACTTGGAATTTGAGCTAATGGAGCATGTCAATCAAAAGAACTTTGAATTAGCTTTCCAATGCAACTCGGGTCAATCGGAGTTCGAGAGCAAAAGCCAAAACCGTGAGAACGCGCAGAATCAATCGACGCAGCCAGAGACCGGTCGACATGAACTTGCGTCGATCGACACAGACCGGCGTCGATCGACGCAAATATTTTTGACGAGTTTCTGGAAGATTTCCATGAATATTGGGCGAGATTTGGCCAAGATTGAAGAGATATATCATATTGGAAGCCCTGAAGACTCAAGAATAAACATATATTCATTGTAGGACATGGAGATATAGATATCCAACAAATCTAATCCTATCTCTCATAGATTTCAGCCTTGTAAAGCCCATACAAACATTATAAATACCCCTCTAGACTAGTTTATTCAGGGGACTTCAATCCCTATATGAACATTAGTTCATGTATCCTTCTCAACCTTAATTTCTGTAGTTAGAGTTTTAGTATTTATTATTATGCATTTAGAATTTCTGCTTTTATTTTTAATGCAAGTTCATTTCAGTTTAATTATGTCTTTTATTTTATTTAGGTCTAGCTAAATTCCTAGTAGGTTCTAGGTTTGAATTATTGTTTTGAATGCATGTTTAGGATTAATTAATTAGGTTTATGATTCCTCTGTTTATTTTATAATTCTAGATTAATTCAAGGATCGAGAGGTGACGATTAATTTAGATGTCTGCTATTGATAGAAGGACCGAGAGGTGAATATTGATAGTGAGATTAGAAATGCGTGATATACTCTATACTGTCCAGCTGAGATGTATTAGACTGTAGGAATTGAACTGATATGATTAAGCGATTGACTAATTTGGTGTTCTTGAGACCGAGAGGAGATAGTCACTAATTAGTAATCTAGGTTACATTTGCCCGACCAAGAAAATATATCATTATTGAAGTATTCCACCAGTTAATTTGATTGGTTCTTATATGTTATCCATAATAAGATTTCTGCCCTAGGATCTGTGTTTCGCTTTATTTGGTTTAAGTTTCTATTTTATTTTCTCTGCCTAGTTTAATAATCAAAATATGATTTCTGAATTACTCAAACAATTAATCTGAAGCTGTGTTTTAGTACGTGAGATAAATTCGCATATCTTTTCTCTGTGGGTTCGACATTCGAGTTATAAATTTATTTGACCACTATTCTATAATTACTAGTTCTAGGATTTGCTGGATTGAGTATTATTTTTCTGTACGTGTGCGTTTGTGATTTTTGAGTTTAGTTCTTGGTGTTGATCGACGCTTGCTCGTGTCGTTCGATGTCAAAACTCTCGTGCATCGATCAACATGTCCCTGCATCGATCGATGCCGATCTCATTTCTACCCTATTTTTGTCTCAGATTGTGAATGAACACGAGGGCTCAAGGCAAACCACTTGAGGCTTTCGACCCAGAGATAGAAGCATTGTGTAGGAGGAGGAATAGAAAGAACAAGATGGAGCAACCAAACAATCATAATCAGTAAGAAGTTGATCCGAATATGCCCCCTTTGGAGGATCCGGATGCACAGCTTACAGCGGGGGATGCTCTAACACTGATTCATGAGGTCCATATGATGCGAGATGCAGTCCGACAGCTGAGAGAAGAAAGGGATGCTGAAAGGGTAGCCGCACTGAGAAGGCAGATGGACCAAGAAAGAGACAGACTGCGCCTGGATGACTCGGATGATGAGGATCCAAATGCTATGGGAAGGAAGTACAGGCCACAGCCCGGCAATGAGGGATTCAATATTGGCATCGATGCCAATAATTTTGAACTCAAAACTGGACCAATTTAGATGGTTCAGCAGAATTAATTCGGCGGTAGAGCTGTGGAGGATCCCTGCACACACCTACGGATGTTTGTGGAGGTGTGCGACACCATCAAGCATAATGGAGTGGCGTAGGATGTGATTCGACTGAGGCTTTTCCCTTTCTCACTTAGGGATCAAGCCCGATCTTGGCTTACTGGACTGGACTGCAGCAGGATCCGGACATGGGAGGAATTGAGAGCTGAATTCCTCTCGAATTTCTTTCCGCCCTCCATTATCATTCAGAAGAAGATGGACATTCTACAGTTCCATCAGAGGGTGGACGAATCACTGTATGAGGCATGGATCAGGTTCAATGAGCTGCTACGGAGTTGCCCCGGTCATGGAGTCGATACAGAGGAGCAGGCTCACATCTTCTACCGGGGGATGAATGAGAAGACGCAAGAGTCTGTGGATAATGCAGTTGGGGGATCCATCATGAGCAAGTCTGCGGTAAAGGCATTGAAGCTGTTTAAGAAGATGGCACTGCATACACAAAAATGGGCAAACTCGAGGAGGCCTCAAGTAAGAGCTGTGGAAAAGATTGAGGCAGATGACTCCCTCAAGATTGAAGTTGAGAAGCTGCGAGTAGACCTAGAGAAGTTGTCTGCAGGGAGTTCAACTGCTGCGGTTGCACAGGTGCAACCTGAACCCTGCAGATGTGAGCTATGTGAATAGAGGAGGCTACCCATATCAGAATCAGCCACGGCAAGGGGGATACCAGTATCCGGCGAGAAACCACCATGGTTTCTCTTATTCACATCCTGAGGCAGCCGAGCTACCACCACCGGGTTTTTAGGTACAAAATGGAGAAGTGGTGGAGAAGAAGAAGGACAACCTAGATGATCTGTTGGCCAAATTCATCAAGGCCTCAGACCATAGGTTTGGGAAGATTGAGCAAGAGATCATTGGAGTAAATACAAAGGTTGAAAGGGTTGGCAAGCACCTTCAAATGATTGAAACACAGGTTAGCCAAATTGCCAACACCATCGGGGTCCAGCACAAGCAAGGGCAGCTTCTGAGCACTACTGAGGTGCATCCGAGGGGTCAGAAAGACTGCAAAGCCGTCACTCTAATGTCTGGGACAAGCTACAAGGGTCCCGAGGTGAATTGGGACGAGTCTGGAGATGAAAGGGAGAAAAATTGTGCAGGAGGTGGCTCCACGTCGATCGACACACCCCACACGTTGATCGAAGTTGAAGATGATGGATGTTCGAGCGATGAGGAGAGCTCAAAGAGGAAGATGTCGACCGACATACGCACGTTGATCAATGCACCCCGCATCGATTGACGCGCACATAGAGCCACAGCAACCAATGCGACATCAAGTCGGTCGACGCCTAAGCCCATTATGGGCGAGAATCTGAGGCAATCTGAAGATCAATTCCCTCCTATGCCGTTCCCTCAGCGGTTCGCGAAGCAAAAGGAGGACTCCAAGTTCTCCAGATTTATGGAAAACCTGAGAAAGATCAACATCAATATCCCGCTGATCGAGGCTCTGAAGGAGATTCCGAGGTACATGAAGTACCTCCGAAAATTAATGAGTGGAAAAAACCAGTTTGTGGAAAATGAGATGGTGAAGATCCACGAGCAGTGCATCCTGCTACTTCAAAAGCAGGTGCCCATCAAGAGAAGCGATCCTGGATGCTTCTCTATTCCAGTTGAGATTGGGGGATGCACTTTCGAGAGAGTACTGTGTGATACTGGGGCCAGTATCAACCTGATGCCGTACTCCATCTACAAACGTCTCAACATCGGAGAGATGAGGCCCACGACGATCACCCTACAGATGGCAGACCGATCTGTGTCCCGTCCGAAAGGTATACTGGAGGATGTGCTCATTCGCGTGGGCCATCTCATTTTCCCTGCAGATTTCATGGTGCACGAGATGAAGGAGGACGAGAACATGCCCATGATCTTGGGGCGTGAGTTTCTCAACACCAGAGCCGCTCTCATTGACTGTTGAGGCGGCGAGATCACACTTCAGGCGAACAATGAGAAGATCACCTTTGTGATCGACAAGAGCAAGAAGAAGGCGGAGTGCAATCGAATCTCCACTACTGAAGAAGGTGATGAATCTGAGGAGGAGGAAGCAGCTGCCATTGAGTGGGAGCGAGGAAATGAAGGGGTGAAATTATCAACTAAGCCACTTCCTTCCGAGCTCACCACCATTGTCAAGGACAGGAAGGAGTACATGGTGGATTCCAAAGGTCGACGAGTCTGGACCCGACCTCCTCGGTGGTGATTTGAGGCATCGTCGAGCTGCGACTTAAATCAAGCACTTGTTGGGAGGTAACCCAACCTTTTACATGCTTTCTTTCCAATTTTCATTTTTATTTCAAATTTTTTGTTATTTTTCCTTTTATTTTCGTTAACAGTGTTTTGCAGTTTATTTAAAAAAAATAGAGTAAAGCCTCGGCATCGATCGATGCAGCCTGGTGTCGATCGACGCCGAGAAGCCAACGTGATACACTTCGATCCATGGAGGGGTCGATAAGAAGGCCTCACGTCGATCGACGCAACCCCGTGTCGGTCGATGCAAATTGCCAACAACCAACAATACACGCCGCGCGATAATTGAAGACTTCGGGGGATAAAAAGTTGATGTCTGAGATCAACTACCAGGTATCGTTCCCTCTTTTGTCTGATTTTCAAACTTATTCCACTCTTTGAGTTGGAAATAAGGTTGGGGGGATGTGGACAAGAGATGGAACATTCTATCTTTTATTGATTCTGCTTTTCATCTTTAATTTTTTGTTTTATGCTATTTTGTGGGGAAAATTTTTGAGTTTTGATATAACCTGAATGAGATTGTGAGATTAGAATTGATTGAGGGTTGGGTTTGAATTAATTGTGATTGTGGTTAGATGCTGATGAATGTAGAATACCGCTTGATAGGATTGATTTGGCACTTACACTTGCATGCTGATTGAGCTGATTTGAAATTGACTGTGGAAGAAAATTTTTAAACCCTTGTGTGAGAATTTGAGCCTTATTTTGTTTGATGTGAGATTCACATGTGTGTTTTTATTTCTCTAGAACTTGCCTATTTTCTGTGTTGAGACTGCATAGTGTGCACAAGTTTAGGAGATGATATTAGGTCGTCTTTGTTAACCCAATTTCCTAAACACTGTCCCTTCACAATTAAATTTTCCCTAGTTAGCAACTTTGAGCCTTCATAATTCTTTCCTTGTCTATGAGCTTAAGAATAATGCTGGTTTCGCTTGTGTCTGAATTGTGGTATGTATGGGGTGGATTGATAGTGAATTGGGGATAAGAAATGATAAATTAGTGGTTGGGAAGATGTATGAGAGAAAAGCTCAAATAATGATTAGAATTCTCATAAGCTCTCTGAAAAGAAAAGAATATAAAAATTATGAAAAGAGCATAAGAGATTCAAAATGAGCTAGAAAAAAAATGAGTTTGTTGGTATATATGAGGAGATGAGGTGGATGTTGTTAGAAAGTGGTTTGGTTTGTTGAGAATAGCTAACTCAATTGATTAGTCACTTGGCCAAATTTCCCCTACCTTATCAGAAAAGCCTACACTACAACATATCGAAAGTCCTTTTTGATTCTAGACTTGTGTGCACATTCTAGCAGTGGAGATATTAGAAAATTTGCAAGCCTATGGTAGAAATTTCTTCATACATGTTGTTGAGTGCTTTCATCTATACCTTAAACACTTGAGAGTTGAGTGATACACTTCCTGTGAGTTCTTCCACGGTTGATGAATTTTCTGTCTCTTTCGAATTGCTTGTGTGTAGTGGATTTTTGACCCTTGACTGTGATGAATCTTGTGAGGCATTGTACTTTAACTGCATGATCTTTTGATTTCTTTCTTGCCTATAGATTGAGGACAATCAAACGTTCAAGTTTGGGGGGTTTGATAAGTTCATAATTTTACTCACTTATCTATATTATTTTCTATTATTTTATGTAGTTTCATTGGGTTTATCTATATATTTTATGCATGAGTCAATAATGGGATGTATTATGCGTGTCATGGTGTGTTTTTAAAGGTTTTAGGCCAAATTCAATGGAAACCCGTACCGAAAGCAGTTGATGTTCGAAAGAAACAGTCACGACTTCTTCCACACATGGAATTTGAGCTAATGGAGCATGGAAATAGAAATATCTTCGAGTTAGCTTTCCAATGCAACTGGAATCGGGTCAATCAGAGTTCGGGAGAGGAAGTTATGGCTAAAACGTGAGACCGCGCAGAAGGGGCGAGAATTGACCAAGTTCGAAAAGAGAAGTTTCGGTATCGATCGATGTGGAATTCACGTCGATCGACATGGACGCTTCGCGTCAATCGACGCACGACCATATCGATCGACGCAAAACCTGAAGATGCAAAATTCGATTAAATTCGAATTATATCATATTTTTAGCCCTAGATTTAATAAGATACGCATCCACCTGTATAAATACCCATGTAAATTCGACTTTTTCATTATCTTTTCATTGGCATTCGAGTTTTTAGAGTTTTGAGAGTTGGGAAACACGAAACCCTTTTATTTTCTTGTAAGTTCTTTACTTTAATGCAATTTAATATGTTTTTCTTTGGATTTCTATCTGCGATGAGTGGCTAGAAACCCTAACGGGTTCTAGGGCAATAAATGATTGATCTTGAATGCATGTTTAATTAATCAACTCAAACTGCATGGTTTTGAATTCCTGAATTAATTGTTAGAGTCTAGAATTGATTTAAGATCGAGAGATAAATTAATTCTAGGTTTATAGTTGTTCATCAAAGACCGTGAGGGAAAGATTGATAATAGGAAAAGGAATTTGAATTCTATTATTTTCTGTCTTAAGGGATGAAAATTAATTGTAGGGATTAAATCTGTTGATTCAACAAGGTTGATCATTATTGTGTTATTGAGGCTGACCAAGCATATACATTTACATAATAGTAACCTAGGCTATAATTGTCAGACCAAGAAGTTATAGTATTTTTCTTATTTCCCACAAATGCGAGTTAATTGATTTACATGTATTCTGATTAATTGTTCGCCCTAGAATCTGTGTTCCTTTAAAATTTTCTTTCACAAACTCTTTAATTTCCAGTATTGTTTTCTTTACTTTTATAAAATCAAACCCAATTTTCTGTTACTCAAACAATGAATCTTGGGATCATAATTAGTACATAGGATAATTTCCCCACACAATTCCCTTGGGTTCGACTTGAGTTATAAATTTTATTTGCCACTATTCTGCAATTTATCTGTAGATTTTGCAGTGATCAGGAAGCGCTTAAGGTTTCAGTGCAATCGTGTTGAGGAGCTCCGATCGACTCTACTACTTTCACCGAGGTTCAATTTAGATTTTCGGTAAGGTACGTGTTGAGTATTCCGTTCTGAATTTGGGGATTTAGTTCATCTCTGCAACCCTTCTGCGATTAGTTGGGACGTCCGTGTGCTCTTGGATTTTGGTGTGATATGTGTTGTTGATTCTGGAAATTGGAGTTGGAGGTTGAGGCTGGAATACTGATACTTGGGCGGTTTGATGCCAAGTTTGGTTCTGTTAGAGAATATTGGGAATCGACATTGACGTCCCGAGCTCTAGAATCAATTGTAGTTAAGGGTCACACGACGAGAAGACATTCGGTTTGAATTCCTGTTCTTCTCTACATCTTCGTTTTTCATCTCAGATATTGTGGTTCTCTCTGTGTTTTGTGAATCTGATTGAAGTACCAATATACTAAGTGTTTCTTGGATTCTTGGAGTTATGTGAGAAATTAGTTGAAGGGATTGATTCTCTGAGGGGTTAAATTCTGATTAATTTGTAGAAAGTGTTTCAAAGCTTATCTGTGATACCCTATAGCGACTGGGACGTATGAAATAGAGAAGTTCAACGGGAAAAATGATTTCGGCCTGTGGAAAGTCAAGATGGAATCAATCTTGACTCAACAGGGGCTGGAGGCAGCCATTTTTGATAAGGCAGATGCCTTCAAAACTGAAACCGAAGATCTGAAGTTGAAGATCATTAACAAGGCAAGGAGTGCCTTGTTTCTGAGTCTGGATGACAAGGTACTTAGGGAGGTCTCTAAGGAGAAAACTGCAGTCGAGGTTTGGAAGAAATTGGAAGGGTTGTACCAGACCAAATCATTAGCTAATCGGTTATACATGAAGTAGAGGCTCTACTCTTGTAAGTTTACAGATGACAAGAGTATTGTTGATCAACTTGATGAATTTAACAAAGCCGTCGATGACTTGGAAAACATAGGAGTAACACTCGAAGACGAAGACAAAGCGATTTACTTACTTAATGCGCTGCCTAAGTCATATGGACATTTAAAGGATGCTATGACCTATGGAAGGGGGACAACCATAACATTAGAAGATGTTTTGTCAGCAATAAAAGGGAAGGAAATTGAAAAGCTATCTGAAAAGCAATCCACCAGCATTTAAGGGGTTGGTTTACTGGTAAAGAAAGGTGGTGGAAATACAATGTTTAGGAGGGACTTCGACAAAAGAAGAGAGTTTGATTCTAAAACAACAGCACCTATACATCTTGAAAACAAAGATCTACAACCTCGAATTGAGACAAGGACTTGCCATTACTGCAAGAAACCAGGCCATTTGATTAAAGACTGCTTCACTTTGAAAGGGAAACAACTATTCCAAAACCGTAGCAATGTTGCTGAAGCCATGCTAGAGTTTAAAGATGAAGTTCTGAGCATTACTGAAGTCAATAGAAGTGAGAGTTGGATACTAGACTCTGGATGCTCTTTCCATATGTGTCAGCACATGGACTGGTTTGTAGATTTGAAGCTAATGGAGAGTGGTTCAGTAATGCTCGGAAATGACAATACCTGTAAAGTAAAAGGAATTGGATCTGTTAGGATTAAGAATCACAATGGTGAATATGAACTGCTAACCGAAGTCAGATTTATTCCTGATGTGAAAAGGAATTTGATATCTTTGGGTGTGTTGGAATCTAAAGGCTGCAAGATTGAAACATATGATGGAGCATTGAAAATCAGTAGAATGAGAAGGACATTCTCAGAGGAAAACGGATACACAGTTTGTATTATCTTCATGCTACAACAATGGTTGAACCTGAAACTGATAAGGATGAACCAGAAGCTGAAAAGCTGCTAAAGCATCTGGTGACAAACCAACAGAGTAATTCTTCAGATAATTGGTTAGCAAGTGATAGAGTTAGGAGCGAGATAACTCCTCCTCAATGTTTCAGTGAAGCTGATGTGACACTCTTGAGTTTGAATGTGGCTGAAAGAATAGAAAGTATGGAATCTCGGAACTTTGAAGAAGTTGTTACCAACAACGAAGAGGAACTGAGGCAACCAACTAATGAGGAGAAAATTACTTCGCTGATGAAGAATGATACAAGTTCATTGGTAGACAAACCAAAGGAACAGAAAATGATTGGAGGCAAGTGGAAATGTAAGGTGAATTTGAAAAAGGTTTTTCAAAGTTTGTTAAAGAGTGTGATGATTTTGATGCTGTGTGTTAGTATGACAAGTAGATTCTTGTCAGCTCCAAGAAAGCCACTTTGGAAAACACTTATGGGTGTTTTGAGATGTCTTAAGGATTATGCCTCAAATGTGGGCAAGAGAAGATCACATTCAGATTATGTGTTTAATTGGTTTGGAACAACAATCATTTGGAAATCAAAGTTGAAATCTGCATTTGTAAAGAAGGTGTACCTTCAATGTTGTGATTGTGTTGAGTTGATGGGAATGAGCTGAGTTTGGTCAGCTCTTTTGGGTTATGTGGTGGAACTGTGATGAGGGAAATGCACAGAACTGATTTTGGTTGTTGTGGATACATGTGAAATCAGGAGGGAGTTTGTTGTAGGTGTGACTTTCACATGATGGTGGTGTATTTGTTTTGTTTAAGTCTAAAGGTGTGCAGCTCGTTTGTGAAGAAGGTAGAAATCGTATAATTGAAGACACACGCTTTTATTAGTTGAAGTGGTTTTAGTGTGAGACACGTGTCAAGCGTGAATTGTTATTTTCTGCTAAATAGAGCCGTTGGAGTCGGATTTTTTTTTTCTGGGTGAGCTGAGTCTTCTTCTAAAGTTTTTTTTTTTTTTGGGAGAAATAAGAGTTGTAGAGAGAGAGAGAGCAAGTTTCTGTGAGTGTGGTTTCTTGAGAGTCTGAATCTTGTACAAAATCAATATCAATAAAGTTTGTGCGTGTAACCCTCCGTGGATGTATGTAATTTTATCGAACCACGTAAATCGAGTCTTGTCTCTTTTGTGTGAGTGTTCGTGGTGTTTTTGTTACTGCTTCAAGCTCGATCAAGATTCACAATAGATATCAATTTTGTAAAAGATTGTGAGATTTTTTTAGGTAGAAAACTGTGAGATAATGAAGAAAATGAATGGTCAATGTTACAAATTTTGCTTTTCTTCACACCCTTATCTTCCTATTTCTAAAAAAATGTCGTAATATTATAGATTAACAAAAGCTATCCGTTAAATTACTCTTAATATTTAATAAATAATTATTTTAAACTAAAAAAAATATCAAAATTTTTTATGTACTTTACAATTGACAAAAGATATCCGTTAAAATTACTCTTAATATTTAATAAAAAATATTTTAAATTAAAAAATAATATCAAAATTTTGTATGTACTTTACCTTTATTAAATATGAAGTGTGAGGAAAAATATTCCTCCGCAATGAAAATTATTAGATTTTTTATGTAAATCTTTCTTTTATCTGACAACATATTCTGTGAAAGATTTTTTTTCAAATAAAAATGAAAAAAGGAAAATAAAGGGAATGAAAAAAATAAAACATTATTGTTGATTTTTCTTTTAGGATGATTTATTTTGGTTATGGGTGATTCTAAATGCAGCCATTTTTTTTTTTCTAAATAGAGCCACTTTAAAAAATAATAAATTAAATTATAATGTAACGTTACAATTTTAACCCTATAACCTCCAATTTAAAATTTTGACTAAAATAAAAAATGAACTCTATATATAGCCCTCATATCTATATTTACATAGCCTCATCTCTATATACTAACTAGATTGCTACCTGCGCGTTGCGCAGCGTATATACAATTTTATTATTATTATATTATTAAAACATATAAATTTTAATTATTATGCTAATATGTAACAGTGAAATATTAAAATTCGATCGAGTTTAGCTCAAACTTTCAAATTGTTAGTCAAGTTACAACTGACACTTTAAATTATTTAACTAATCATAATTGATTTACAATTTTATTTGTCTTCTTTCATTTATTTCTACATATTTTACTATCTCTTATCATATCTTTAAATCACACACACTGGGATATTTTGATTTATGCCCCCTCATTTTTTGTGTCACTCTAATCAATATTACTAATATTAAACATTTGTATTACACATTTGCGTTGCATGAGATACATATTCATTCAAGATATCAAATAAGTTATTTTTGAAATAAACCTTATATTGCATGTCCATGTGACATATTTACCTTTAATTTTTTTAGCTCCATATTACATAATATTAGAACTCGATATAATTGAGCTTCAAGGTTTATATACGAATTGAACCTCCCCTTAGCACATCATATACGAATTAGGTCTTAACAATGAATCGCTAACCGTACAATAAGGATTCGATCCATACGAATCGTCACTATCTATTATTGTAAATCTCTTCATATCTCATTGCATACACTTTATTATCATATTTCCTATCTCTATTGATATATGTCCTATTATATGTATGTGTGAGTACGTATCATGTGAGATCATATTTTGTAAAATATTGAGCGTATTTCATTTGAAATACATTTTTTTATTGTCCAATGAAACAAATGTTGTATTGGACATTATGGATTGTACCTGATTTTTAAATTAATTTGAGATGAATTAATGTGCTTGTAGGGGTCATCACGAGCCGAGTCGAGTATGACCAGGCTCGAGCTCGAGCTCGACTCGATCGAGCTTAATTTTCAAACTCGAGCTTGATTCGGTGTCAAACTAATAATTAGTTTTTTTAATTTTTTTAAAACTTAATAGATGTTGAGCTCTAATAATCATTTATCACTTATAATCATTTATAATTTTTTGACTCTTCAATTTGATTTATAAAATACAAAAGTAAAATAGTTAGTTATTTTTTTTCTCTTTCCATCCATTATGTTAACTCATAATTTGGGATGATCATATGGTTGATTCTTTTAAAATATAAATTGAGCCCTAAAATCATCAAATCAAGAATTTATGAAAATTCAAATTATATTGTCCGATCGAATGTGGATATATTGAACCAAAGCTTTGATTTGTGTTGACTTTTGTCTTGAACATATTTATTTTTGTTTCTTTCATAATCACCTAATTTAGAAAAAATATATTTTTATACTTCAAACACATTAAATATAACTCACAAATTGAATAACTAAGTATAATTTATATATTAATACATAATCATATACAAATTGACATAATTCAGTGATATATATTGTGTGTGTGCGAAAATATAGACAACTATGGAGTTTACACAGACATAAAAATAAACGTACTATCAAATAAATTTAATTGAATGGACAATATTAGTGAACAAATATGTTAATAATCAGCATCATTAAGATTAAATTAAGGGTCTTCATTGTGACCAATATATATAGATTCAAAATTCCTGATAATATATGAGTATGTGAGTTTAAATTTTTGTGATTTATTTAAAAAATTAAGATTAAACAACAAATTTGCAAAATATGGAGACGAAATAGTGAGATAATAAAAAAAATAATAATTGCATGTATTCATTATATAAAATGGTATTTTATGACACAAAAGATAATGTATAATTCAGAATGTAGATAATATTTAAAAATGACAAACGTGAAGTAGTGACGATAATGAAGGTAAAATAATAACATTTTAAAAGAAAACAGAACTAAACAAAAGTAATTCTTTCCATTTTTTATATATAATTATTGAGTTGGTCTCTTGTGAGACCGACTCACAAAAAAAAATCGTGAGACGGGTTATCCTAATTTGAAAAACGGATCCCTTTATTCTTTTCAAATTTACACACGCACCCAACACAGATTCCTCCACGAACAATACCCATTTCTCCAGCACCCTCTTCAGCAACAGCAGATAGCATATCAGATGCTGGTGGTGGTGGTGATAAACGGCACCGCCGCCAAGGCTAGTGGCTTTATTGTTGAACATTGATTCTTCGTCGGCATCTCTTCTGGAACGGTCCAGATTGATGGCCGAGATTTGCGGCTGATCAGCGGGTTTTTCTTTCCCCTGGTCGTTGTTCGAGGTGTGAGCAATGTGGTGTCCGTGGTGGGTGATGGTGGCGCCACCATGGATTTTGGCTGCGGTAGAGGTGGGTGAGTTGGTGGTGGCTCTGCCGCTGGGTCGGAAGATACACATAGGGAGAGATTGGAGTGGAAAAAATTGGGTGAAAATTGGATTTAAATCCAGAAAATATAAGATATTGAATGCAATTAATATTGTTTGTTTTGTAACTTGTGGGGATTGCTCCATCATTCATTACATACATCTTTTTGCTACAATTTTGATCTCCCTCTCAATCTTTCTCTCATCGTCCAGTTAATGTTTTCATTTAAGAAATGAATCGACAAACTATGATAGGAACACTAGATTAGTTTCATCGAGTTTTTATATATAAAAAAAAAGTGTAAGAACATAAAATAAAAACAATAGTGTTGAGGGAAATGAAGCAACATCTATGGGAGCAAGCTAGATCTCAAGCTACTCTTATCCAATTTGCTTTCTGTGTCATATATTATTTAGTACAAAAACTTTAAGATATTAATAATTAAAAATAAATTATATCATTTAATACATCATTTACTGTAAAAGAATACATCATTTAATGTATAAAAATACTTGATTTAAAAACCAAACAAAATCATAAATTTTAAATATAAATCAATAAAAAAAATTAATTACATCGTTTATATTTAATAAATACATCATTTATTTGGAAATAATACATCATTTTAAAACAGAAGGAAAAAAATCATTATTTACATCATTTAGTAAAATAAAATAAATCATTTATATGATAAGAATACATTATTTCAAAACAAATTAAATTATAAAATATTTATAATTTAAACTATAAGAATACATTATTTAAAATATAAGATACATCCTTTTAATAAAAGAAATATATCATTTGAGTGATACATATACAATTAAGTAAATTGATGTATTTAGTAAATAAAAATAAGTACATCATTTACAAAAATAAAATACATTATTTTAATTAGAAAAATACATCATTTGAAAATTCAATTTACATTTAAGAAAAACCAATCTATTTAATAAGTAAAGGTTAAATACATTTTTACTAAAACAAAATGCATCATCCTATTTGAATAAACACATCATTTGACTATACTATATTCAATTAAGTGAAAATGATATATTTAGTAAATAAAGACTATATACATCATTTACTAAAACAAAACACATTATTCTAATTGAAAATTACACCATTTGAGTATTCATATACAATTAAGAGAAAACAAAAATGATTTCAAGGATGTAGACAAAATGGAAGCTGAGTTTCAAAGTCAAGAACCCCAGAAGCAACAATGGTCACACATTCGGCTTCCAACGCAACGGCTCTCAACTTCCTTCAATGTCACCTGCTTCAATGTTCGTCTCTCTTAATACTATTGCCCGTCTCCCACCTCTATTTGCAATGCCAACCTCGCCATACACTGCTTTATCTCGACCTCCAACTTGCTCTACCAACTTACCAGATATGATATTGAATTTTCTTTCACTCATAACTAAAAAATTCGGTCACACATTCTACCAAACACATAGATTACGTTATAAAATGTCATGAAATTATTGCTCAGAACTTTGAATAACACATGAATTCAGCAGTGGAATCCGCAATGAGGAGAAACAGGGACGTGCCAAGATTGAAAATGCAGTCTAGTCCAGTAAGGGAGAGAAGGCTGGCTCCTCTAAGATTAGCCGAACCAATAGTCTCAATGAATAACGGCACGACCATCTCATCTCAAGTTTATGTATTGGCGTTTTGTTGGCCTTTCCCTACTTGATTTCTGCAGCAACCACTTGCAAAAAACCAACCTTCAAAATTATCTCAAATAAATAAGAGCAAGTCACGTAGCTGAGCAAGTTAGAGCAGAGAGCTTCACAGTAACAAGAGAATGGGGATTGTGGCCTGGAAATTTAATCACTGTATTAACAACAAATTCACATTTTGAACTCAATTTCTTCTTCACAAGGAAAGTAAAAAGGAGTTATTGAATGAATACACCTCCACAGCTCCACTCTTACAAAAAAATAATAAACAATAAAAAGTCAACAACATACACCTATGCGAATCAATCAATGGTTTTTTTTGTTCAATTCACCAAAGCCACAATGAAACGGAATGGGATGAACACGAGCAATTAATTAAATGTCAATAAAAGTAGAAAGAAATCGCGAGGAAGGAGACGGACCGGCGGATCTCAGCAGACTTGAGGAGGATTCCTAATCGGCACACATATTATCTGTCCTCCTGATAGCGGCTTGAACCAGCACCGCCGCCGCCACGAGCAGCGAGCTCAAGTTTTCGTCGTCGTGTCTGTGAACGTGAGGACGACATTGGGGAGTGTGTGTCGTGTATTCTAGAGAGAGGGGGTTGTGTTTATTTGGTAAAGACGGGTATTAATTAAAAGATTCAATTAAAAAATATGGATAGAATTCAATCCGTTTTACAATAAAAAATGGTGAGACCGTCTCATAGGAGACTTTGCCATAATTATTTGTATGGTTATTTATTAGAGGGTGAAAATATATATTAATATAAATACTGATGTATATAGAGATATTCTGAATAGTATTGCTTGAATATATTATAGTATTAACTTAATATCATAAGTGTCAACTACACATAATTTTTTTTTTTATGACAAAAATTGAGTACAACAAATATAAAAGAACAGAGATTACAAATAATTTATACGAAGATTATAATATAAAAATATTTCGTACTCTTACATATATATCAATTAATAATTTATTATGTATAAAAAAATATAATGATTAATAATTAAGTATAGATGGTATTATTATTTAAATATATTTATCCAACAAAAAAAACTATAATAACTATAGAATTACCATATTTATTTTTACTTAACTAATATATTACTGAACTTTTTGGTAAGTGGTTTTGGGGGGAAAATATTTTTGGAAGGGGTCTTGCTTTAATATATATAGATTAGATTTACGATATGCACAAATAAAATCTAAAACCCCTATCCTTTCTCATCCCCAATCAATTTAACAAGAAAACAAAAGCCCATCTAAATCTTCAGAAGAAGAAAATAAGAACCCATTAAATTTTTCCAATATCTACCGTTTTCAGTGCATAAAATAGGAAAAAATAAATTTAATGCCTTCCCCTTTGCGTGAACAGTATGGCAGGCAATAACCCAAGCTCACGGACAGAAAGAAATAGCATCCGCAGCTCGTAGTGGTGGAGAGCGTCCAAGGAGTTGCACTGGAAAATTACCTGTGGCCGGGAAAATAGGTACGCCCATTGGACATGGTTAGAAAGAGAAAACTCACTTGAACCATCATAATTCCACAAAAGCTCCTGCTTGAAAGAATATAGAGGTCCCAAGTCATTTGCTGGAGGTTTTTGGGGGGTTTTAGCCTAATTTAATTTCTGCATAGTCCAATATTTAATTAGATATATAGAGACGTGCAGATATAGATGGGGGCTATACATTGTAATTTATTTTTATTATTTTATTTAAAATTTTAAATGAGGGGTTGTAGGGTTAAAATTGTAATATTACATTATAATTTAATTTTTTAATTTTTAGAGGGGCTGTATTTAACAAAAATGTGGCTGCATTTAGAATCACCTTTTGGTTATTTTGTATCTTGATAGGTACTAAGTCTGATTTCATTGTATTTAAACTCATCTGAATATATTATTTAAAAATTCTTTGTTTAATTGTTTATTTTATTTATTGTTGTCACTTTTAGTTAGTATACAAAATATAAATTTAATGAGTGAAATCATTACAAGATTATTTTTATCCATGCATATAAGTTTTTCCTTATAGGAAACATAGAATGTTTAAGTATTTCTGCACGCAGTAAGTTAGTGTCACTAAAAATAATTTAACTCAACAGATTAGTATGTGAAATTAAAGTATTTCTACTTGTAGAATGTGGTGTTAGCAAAAATAATTTAACCCAAGAGATTAGTATGAGAAGTAAAATGTCTTTACTCACAATGGAAGATAGTAACTTTAAATTCATTTTCCAAACACATAAATATGTCATAATATGTTAATTATCTTGACACCACCACTGTTGTTATAAGATTTCACTCTATAGTGACACTTCTTGGGAGAACAGCATGTAATAGTGTGAGCATAGTAACATGTGTCAAATAGTCAAAGTTATTTTGTTTAATACCTTGTTGTTAAATACAAGTGTAAATTTGACACCATATAGTTAATCTTGTTCTTTACTGCATTGTAGAGAAGTAGTTACAACTAACCCCTATTTTTTAGGTACTCGTTTTTATCTTTGTTTTTGCTTCGTTCTTTTGTTCCTATTTTTCAAGGAGTGCCTCCACAATTAAAACCACTACCCACAAGAGTTTGTGCTAAAATCACAATGGAAGTGGAAAGAGAACGTGCGCCACGTTTAGAAAAGTGCAAAGGTGGGCACGAATGTCGTGTGCTCCAAGTAAGTCAATAAAAGGGTAATCGAGCTTGAAGATCATTAATCAATTATCCTACATTAAATGATACAATCTTCAAGCAATCAATCCAGCCTCACCGTCTTTTGAACCATTCTTTTGTTCATTGGATTCTTGATGGAATCTATCTCCGGAGAATAAATCCTACGGTAGAGGTGTCAAGTGTTTAGTCTTACATAGGTTGTTTGTTTGGTTCTTTTTCATAGAAGTTGTGTCAACTTTAATGTAAGGTGAAGTTTCTTCAAGGGAGTGATCCAACAAGAAACTGATCCAGTTTAGTTTTGTTGTGTAAACAAGTTTTTCATAGTGAAATTGTTTTAGCCGTGAGGCTCTCTGGGATTAGAAATAAGACCCAGGAAAATTATTCGCTATACATTACTCTTTAACATTATTATCTAACACCACAATGTTGAACTCGTAAAATCGAGCATTATATTCTTTCAATTGGCATCTGGAGCACCTACTTGATACACTAAGTAGTAAGTTCCTGCAGTGCGATTTATAGGTATGGATTATTTAAGCCAACATGCCGACCACGAATTCTATAAAGTAATGGTAACAACTATCCCATGTGGAAGTCTCGCAAGAGAATGTTTATCAAATCTATTGATGAATGTGCATGAGTTGTTGTACTTGATGGATCCCAATCCAGAAAATGCTGCTAAAACTATTACCGTTCTCAAACCTGAAGGCTAATGGAAAAATGAAGAACGCCTCATCTCAAACTGTAACTTTAAAGTGTTGAAAGCTATTTTTATGTCTATAGTTTTTGCTTGTTTTAAGTTGATTTCAAATTGCTCTAAGGTGAGAGATGCGTAGCTCATCCTTCAGGGAAATGCAAAGGCAACGCAAGTATGAGATGAACCAAGATGTGACTCCTCAAGACTAAGTTTGAGAATATGAGAATGCAGGAGGATGAAATTATCTCCTCCTACTATAAGAAAATGGCATCCCATGGAAAATGAGCTCAGGGTCTAAGAGAACTAATTGGAAATGGAAGACAGGTTAGCAAGATGTTGAGGTCATTGTCGGAAAGGTTCAACATCAAGATCTCTGCTAATGAGGAAGCCAATGATGTTGATACCTTAGAGATAGCAGAACTTGTAAGCATTCTTACTCCTTTTGAGATGAATTTGATGGAACAGAGACTAGAATACATAAGGAAAAGTGTTGCTCTACATACTGGAAAGGGTGTTAATGATACATCACCTTCATCACCAAAAACAAATGATCTAGAAGAGAAATCATATGAAGAAGTTTTGGATGAAGACAATGTTAGGTGACATGGCTCTTCTGGAGTGGGACATTATGCAAATGAAAGTCGTACTGTTCTGAGAAGAAAAGAGTTAAACTTTAATACCACTTTGAGCAAATATTTTAAGTATGAAGAAGAATATGAAGGTTTGGATCATATCATGTTCCATGTGCGGATTGAAGAATACGATGATTCGGAAGATCACATGGAAACTGACAACGAACATCAAGATGATAAAACTATATATATTGTTGAAAGTTGCCCTGTACCATCTAGGGATTAATGCTGTGAACTGAATCACAAATCCATTCACCAGGACCATTCATGAATGTCAAAATAATTATCATTCGATAAAATAAACCTATGCATGCTCCTATAAATTTAATGCAGTGGAGATAGGATTACCTTAACTCCGTAGGGTCTGAATCCAAGTCTCGTTGAATCCACTTCATTAAATTCCACCACACCTTTCGATTAAATTCGTGGAAAAAGAATTAAATAATATTGCAATTTAATTCAAATTTAACTGAAATAAAGAAGAACAAAATCATGTTGATTCTTCATATCTGTGTCCCTTTGCTTTTCCAATCCGGCTACTGGTGAGGATTCCGCTGGATTGTACTGCACACAACAGAGTCAAACTTCTCCTACCCCTGATACAGTTGGCGCCGCCCCTATCTCTCTCTAGGTTTCCTGTAGTTTTTCAACTTATGAAATTTAAGGAGAGAATAGGATATTTATAGTTAGAGTTGAAACCCTTATGGACTCCCTTAAGCAATTATATTGGGCAAGACCTGGGACCTCATGCAAATAATAAAGTGGGCCTATGAATTAATTAATTCTCAGATCCACAACCCTAGACATAATTCATTAATTGATATTAATTCATTTAACCTCAGAATTAATATTGAATCTACCCATTTATTACCATGTTATGAGCAACGGGTTGCATCAACTCGGTGAATCCCTATATTTATGATTTCTGGACATTCGTTAATTAATTGGAGCTTCTGACATGCTTCCAATAATTAATTAACATCTTATTCTCCTGAGTAGTACCACTCAAATATTTTCATCTGTGCTTGAACTTAATCAGGTTATACGACTTTAGCACGAAGAACCTCGTTGAGTTCCTCAGAGAATGTCCCCATCCTATAACTCTGATATGACAGTCTTAGGCCATGAACATGTCCTTCGTAAGCCTTCTATGGTAAGCACTTTTAGAATGGATTAGCTCGTTTGTCCTTTGTGTCAACAATCTTAATCTGCACATCACCCCTCCATACAATTTCTTTTATTATGTGGTACTTTCTCTCTATGTGTTTACTTGCCTTGTGAGTGTGTGGTTCTTTCGAGTTTGCTACTGTACCAGCATTATCACAATAAACTGTGATAGTCTTAGGCAAACTAGGAATCACGTCCAACTCTAACAGGTAGTTCCGGAGCCATACCACTTCTTTCAAAGCTTCGGAAGCAGCAACATATTTTGCCTCTATGGTGGAATCCGCAATGCATTTATGCTTTGCACTCCTCTAAGATACAACTCCACCACCCAAGGGTGAACATATATCCAGAGGTTGTTTCTTCTCATCCTGGTCCAATTGAAAATCTGAATCAGTATAACCCACAGGGCACAAACCCTCAATTTAATAAACTAGACAATAATTTTTTGTTTGTGTTTGTTTTCATGTCTTTTATTTAGTGTTTTAGTCTATTGTGTAGTAGAGTCGGGGGGTGTTTTGCTTAATTGTTTCAGGATAGAGAAAGAAGATGAATTGTCCATTTCTAGATGAATTTGGGACTGTTGAGGGGAAATGCCCAAGTGAGCTACTCTGAGGACTGGGAAGAATCAACATATTCAAATGCAGTGGACGATACCTCCTCGTATTGGGCTATTCAACATAAAGACTGGAAATAGAAAGTGCTGAAGTTGCTTCGAGAATTAGAATATCAGAATCTGGAGCTCATATCGAGGCGGAATTTACGGGATCGAGCTGGGCAAATGATGGAAAGGTGCTAAATATGGAAGGAGCGCATCAACTGGGATGTGGGCATATTCCCTGCGTGGAATTAGTACTTTCCGCTTGTGGTGAAAAAGACTAATATAAAAGCCATAAACATCATTTATTTTATCATCTCATGTTTTAGGTTTTTAACTTTATCTTTTGTGGGATCAACGTTTATATTTTTCGGTGATGAACCGAACCATTGTAGTATTGAAGATTCCTATTACTTCAATAATATTATGAAGTTTAATAATTCATTTATCTTTATTTTCTTTATTTATTTTATGTCAGGTTAAACACCCAATTCGGAGTGAATGAATTGATATGTCGAGGAGTTGAGATATAGAAGTGTGAGGTTTTGGGTTTACTAACTTGGTTTACACAAGTATGTCTCTATTCATCATCCTTCATTCTTGATCTATTCTTGAGGATTTCTGAGTCTCTAGCAAGCTAATCCAGTTGGGCTATTCGCGATGGCTACCCGAGTAGGTTAGTGGAACTGGGCAACCAAAGTGGGGTAGCTTTAGCTGAGTGAACTCACGAGTGGCAAAACCATTGTGGTTAGGGGCTGGAAGGGTAATGCTAGGTTGAGCCAAGCAGGAAACTCGTGTGTTAGCCTAGTGTTAGAATGGGTTCACAGATCTTAATGCAGTTGCAAAAGCACTAGGGTTGGGGTGGACAACTACAATAAAAGGGGAATTGGGAAATTGAGGTTAGCCTTAACCATTTGGGTGAATAGACCAAGTCTTCAAGAATTGGGCATTTGTAGGAACTCTAGAGAGAAACCTTGTTATTAACTAAGGGGTAGAACTCTAGTGGAAGCCTAGTGACAGTAGGTATTCCATGCAACCCATTTTATTTTAACATTGCTCCTTGTAGTGACATTACGTGGAGTGGAGACGAGTTCAAGTTCTTAGCAGGTAATCTGGAATCCATCTATGATAGAGACCGATTTGACAAGATTTATCAAGATATTTCAAGAACATTCGTTGATGATATGATAGAAGAGATTTATCTTGATAAGATTTGATTGTTAGTTATTTGAGTAATTTTGGATTCTAGATATATTAGGATTTTATTAATCTTCTAGATAGATTTTATTTCCTTATTTTTATTAGGATTAGGATTTGATTTCCTAATCAGATTTGGATTTGATTTCCTTATCAAATTAGGATTTTAGTTTCCTTATTAGATTAGGATTTAAGTTGCCTATATATAGGCCTTCTTATGGAACAATTTATTCAGTTTTCAATTTTAATAAAATTGTAATGTTTTCTCCTTAAATCTGAAGGCTTATGAAATTCTAGGAAATCCATAGAATTTTAAATTTGACTTATCAATCGGACTTTCACAACCGATTGTGGTGTCTCCACTATATCCACGTTGTTGGATCGATTCACTTCTTGGGTCGTAGGAGATTCAATCTGGACTATCGTACTTGAAGGTTTTCGAATCCAAAGGTGTTGGATCTCTATTGTATCAATTTTAGTTTGA
This sequence comes from Plectranthus barbatus, assembly GCA_026898455.1. Classification (NCBI taxonomy): domain Eukaryota; kingdom Viridiplantae; phylum Streptophyta; class Magnoliopsida; order Lamiales; family Lamiaceae; genus Plectranthus; species Plectranthus barbatus. The sequence goes on from JAPKLW010000084.1 coordinate 57,370, forward strand.
ATTCGCCTGCATTGTCTTTTCTGTCTAGTTTCCCGGGCTACGATCTTAACCTTCTAGCGAGGATCATATCATTTTGTTTCCCCTCATCTTCAAAGGGATTTGTCCTCAAATCCACGTCTACACTGGACTCAATGGACCATCTTATGTTGCCCTTGGTTGGCTTGTTTGACACATCATCATGTTCAAAATCTGGCAAATGCTTCTCTTCATGCATCTTCTTTTATGAATAATTGTTCTAGCATAAACAAACTTATTGTTGGGATTGTATACTAAAAACAATGGTATTGATGCTTTGAGTATAAGTGGGAGATTGTTGAGATAGTATACTAAAAACATTTATGATTGAGAGTGTTCGTTTGATACACTGGTCTTCATAAATGTGTTACATTAACATAGTCGCTATCTGATATAACAAACCTACAATACGAACTATAATATCCTATTATCTCGCCTATAGGGATGATCATATGGTGTGTAGGAGATCACAGAGGATCATATGAATCGTTTGACCGAGCGAGATATAAACAGTATCACGACTGAGACAGTCACTGGATAGGCTATCGGTTTAGGCTGCGACACATCAGTTCATAAGTGAGCTTATCCTAGCTACTTGATGTGTCGGTACATCTTTATGTATTGATGGGATCAACAGTGAGATGTGCCATTCTAATTGACATACGAATGAGCCAGATCTCTAGATACTTGTTATGATCTTAAACCTAATGGAAGTCTAAGGGGCATACACAAGTTGACCACACTTTAACTTGCTATGGTGGCGAGTCTTACATGTACTCTTATACCTATATCTTGGGTGTGGCGGTTTGTGTGAGCCTTGCTTAGGCTGGACATGTAGGTAACCATATCCGTTTTAGGATAGGGACATTCCCTGAGGAGCTCACAATGTTCATTACGCTAAACCCTGCAGGTTCAATTATTTAATTCAGGCATAAGTGAAAAGGCATGAGTGGTCCTACTCAGGAAATAAGAAATTAATTAATTGTGGCTAATTGTCATAAGCCAAATTAATTAATGAATGTCTGGAACCTTAAATATGTGGATCATTCAAGTTTAATGCAACCCGTTCCAAATAACGTGGTAATAAAGGGGTGAGTCAACATAGATTTCTTTGGTGAAAGCAAATTAATATTTTATTAATTAATTATGTTCTAGATTGGACATGAAATTAATTAATAAGGAAGACCCATTTTATTATTTGCATTTCATCCCCGGTCTGGCCCACAAACTGCTTGAGCCCATTAGGGTTAGGGTTTGCAAACCATAACACTATATAAGCCTTTCTCTCCACAGATCAGATACAATATTATTATTCAATACAGTGTTGCACAACACAAGGGAGAGAGATTGGCGGTTACACCATTTCAAGGAAGATTGATCGACTTCTTTGAGGTTTTTGTGGAACTCTATAGCATATCCTCACCAGATTTCTGAGGAGCAAGGGAACAGATCAGAAGATCAAATTTGTTGGAGCACAATAGCATTGATCAAGATCCCTACATCTGGAATCCTCTGCCGTCGATCCAGATCTGCAGTTCAAAGGCTGGAGTGCAGGTATTCTGTAAATCCCTCCTCTACAATTAAATATTAGGAGCATTGTTGGTCCCCGATCAGAGTTATTTTATATGCAGCGGAAGTATTAAATTAATCTTGCACGTGTCTTGCTAAGGTCTCGACTTAGCAAGTGTTTATCTAAAAGTTTTAGCTCGTGTATTCGTTAGGTTGATTGCAGTTTAAACTTCAACACTTGGTGTGTTGAGTTTCAAATAATCTAACTACAAACAAATAGCGTAATAAAATAGTAAACGACACAAGGATTTTTATAGTGGTTCGAACAACTGTTCTACGTCCACTCTTCAGCCCTTTGACTGAAAATTCACTAGAAGAATGAGTACAAGGTCAGGCCTGATCTCTAACATTGAGCAGCTCCTCCGTCTGGTCAGCGCGCACCTTCAAGCACCTCGATCTCCAATCTTCAACCGGTGTCGCTCCTTAGAGTGAGGACAAACCTCCCTTCTCCTCGGACGTCGATTGCTGAGAGTTTTATAGTTCTTCCTGGAAGCTATCCTTGTGTTGGCGTTGCCCGTACGAATCACTCTTGCACCGTAATAGTGACTGCTAGATTCTTTCTAGAATAGAAGGAATCCCAATATACCCTTAGGAAGATAAACTTCTCAGGTCTTCGAGCTTCTATTATGAAAGCTTGCGAAAAGCTTCAATTAAGAACTTAGCTCGGTTGTGTTCGCGTGATAGAGAGACTGAGTTTGATCTCTTTTGTTATCTCTTGTATGTATAAAATCGCGAACCTTTGAATCAAATAAGGATGACACCTATTTATAGGTGAAGCTTCAAACGACTGTTTGAATCTTATCTGTTAGACTCAAAGGGAATGCTCGCCTATCTGCATGCTTCCTTTTTCTGCGGTGGATAGAGACTCTTCAAGTCTCCTCGTCTATGATTGGCGTAGCATCTGTCTTTAGCCGTCTCTTGTCAGAACAGATCCTTTGTAGGTCTGAACCCTTTTTCTTCATAATGATTGTTCCATCCTCTTAATTGGTTGGTTCTTCTTGTAATTTGTAATCCGTCTGATATTCGGCTTTTAACTTCTTGATTGCTGATAGTCATCTGCTGTCTACTGATGTGCGTCGGATGTTTCCGTAGTTTGCTGGAGTTCCTTCTTCAGCATCCTTGTCGCTTCCTTCGCATCGCTAGCCTTTCTTTTCTCTTTAGCAATCTTCAGCAATTAGGCAAGTTTGCTGACTCTTTCAGCAAGCCAGATTCTTTCTATTTCTTAATCTATTACAACTCGAGTATGAATTCCTATATAGGACTTTTTACAATTGACTCGATACTGAGTTGCTACAGCTTTGATCCACCAAAACATCTCAAACTATGATAATGAATTAGTTTACAATAGAGGGATCTAACAATATTCCTAACAAGCATGCATAGGGTTTGTCTGATTTATTCAATCTGATTTGTTTTTGATACCCTAAGAACGATCAAAATGGTTGAAATAATAAAAGATAATTCACGTTGTCTATTGTAGACTCAGATCCTACAATTAGTATCAGAGCTAGGTTTATATTTATTGTGGATGGATTTGAATTGTCGTAGATGTTTTTATTCTTTTGGCCTTCTAATTTTTGGATTTGTTTTTTGCCACGAGAAAATTCGTGGTTAGATTTGATAGGAAAAATCATGTAATAGATTTAGATCTATTTTTTTTATTCAAATCCGTAAATTTGGAGAAACAAAGAACAAAGAACACAGTTTATCATGACAACGTCCGTTCAGTGCCAGCACCCAATTTCTGGTGGCGGCGCAGAGAAACCCTAAGGTTTCCTGTGCGGCTGGGCCGCGCTCTTCTTCCTTGCTCTGCTGCAGTTGCCAGCAAACAGGTAGTGGCCCGGTCCAGAGTGCAGGTGGTGGGCAACGATCGAGGCACGGCTGGCGGCAGCTAGGTTTCCACCGCGAGCTTTCTGTACACAGCCTCTGTGCGTCACGTTTCTCCGTGCAGGGTGGAAACTATTTGCGAGCTGGTGTGCCACGGTGGTGGCAGGATGACAATTATGGTGGTGGCCGGGTTAAGCATCGTGGAGGTGGTGCTTCATGCGGCGGTTGTCACTTGCAGCAGAATGACAAATGCCGTGCGAAAGGGTCTTACGAGTCTGCTGCTGCTCTGCGTGACATCAGCGCATTTGCCGGTAAACGAGCAGTGTCCGACAGCATCGGGAAGTGGCCGTGTCGCGGATGGCGGGCGGGATGGCTACCTGAGTGATGTCGACGGTGAAGGGCAGCTAAAGAACTCTGGCAACGATGAATAGTTTGAGAGAGAGGGTGGCGGCTGCTGCACACTAGGGTTTGCAAACCCAAGGGTTTGCTGCCCGGGCCGTAGCTCAGGCCTGTCGGCCCGGAGGCAGCCCGCTGTGTTGGGAAATTAGGATTTTGCTGTTGATGGGATCAATTTGGGCCTGAAACCCTAATTTGAAGCCCAAACTGCTATTTCTTTTAGCCTAATTCAGATTTCAAGTCCAACGGAGGCCCAATTGAAGATCTTTATCAAAATCAAATCTTGTAATAGTTAGATTTAATTTATTTCCCATGTAATTGCATATGAGGGGTCACGAGAATTTTATTTGTTTATTTAATAATTTTCTCGTATGATGTGATTTATTATGTGCGCACTAGTAAATAATAGGATAAGCATGCTACTGCTTTATTATTTATTTTAAAAACATGTTGTAATTTTAAATTACTGAGCATGTTTTTATGTGATTTATTTTATGTTTTAAATTGTGTCTATAAATTCCGGAATCATATTAATTTATGATTGAATTTTGAATGTGACATAATTTATGAGACATAAAATAATGTGTGCACATAAAATCTTTAGAAATTAAAATACTAAGATGGATTATTGTTCTTTTCTAACTAAAATCATTAGACCTCCATAAATACGACTTCTTATTGGAAGTAAGGCAGTTTGAAGCGTAAATGACTACTCGGGTAGCTTGCATTGGAAATAATTTACCAGTGCCAATGCGATGAGGTTTCTAAATAAAAAATTTAGTTTAAGATGAGAAGTGGGAGCCTCTGAGTAGACGTCTACTTCAGTAGCTTGCATTATACCAACTTTCACTGGTCTCTAAGATTAATCTAAATGAGATAACGAAGGATGTAAAGGGCATGCGGTATGGGTCGAGTATGTATGCTAAATCACTTTTTAACATCCAGAGTTAGGATTGTGTTTATTTTGTCTTAGATGTTGCATGAGCACAACCCATGCATGATGTCCCTGCTACGGATAGGTGAGCATGGTCTTTGTATCTCCAATATTAATTTCTTTTGCCGGCGGATACCTGGCATGGAGAGAAATTAAAGGACCTATTTTGGTCTGGTTGAGCATTTTCCGTAAACGTCTAGGCGTGTAGCTTGCAGTAAATTAGCTTGGGCAATTGGAGGAAACAAATTATATAGTTTTATCTAAAGGTTCAAGCATATTTGTTTCAATCGTTCATAGTATGTGGTTACTTTAATCCGCTTATTTGTCTTTCAGATATGTCTATTATTGCATCGCTCATTAATACAATTGTACACAATTCCTTGACTGGTCCGAATTTTCCTGGATGGGAAAATGACATTGTCAAACTCTTGGATTCATTTGGACATTTGTTTGTTCTGCAAACTCCCTGTCCGAATCTGTCGATCGATGCATCTTCCGACGAGGAGCGTGCACAGTATCACATGTGGATGTGGTCAAATGGCATGGCCAAACAATACATCTTGGGTGGTATGTCAAATGTACTGCGTCCTCGTTATAGTGATGTACGACTTGCATGTGATATTATGTGACATCTTGATGTAACATATGGCGGGCTCGATGGACATGCTAGATCCAATCTTATCAAGCGCATTGCAAGACAGAAAATGGGTCAGGGTTGTTCAGTGCGTGAACATGTTGATTCATTCATTTAGCTCATCGATGAGTACATATTAATGGGTGACAAACTACCGAAGTTATTAGATGACTTCAGAATTTCTATTGAGAAAAACAAGAGTGAGTATACTGTTCACAGTCTGCTTAAGGATCTAGTGTCAGCAGAAGCTTCTTCAGTCTTTTCTGTTAGTCACTCTGATCTGCTTCCGATTTAGAACAGTGATGTAAAAGAAAAGAGGATTGAAGGAAGCAGTGGGAGCAGTCTTGTATTATCAAGTCTTTCTATATCTCTTGTTAAAAGTTCTTCTAAATCATGTCGTAATGACATGAAGAAGAAGAATGATAAAGGAGAGAGGAACAAAGGAAAGAAAGAAAGCAAGAAAGACAAATGTTTCAAGTGTGACAAGAAGGGTCACCTGAAAGTAAATTGTCCAAGTTTGGTAACTAAGAGACAAGGTATGTCATCTTTTGCATTGACTGTTGAAACATGTTTAGTGTCAGTTTTCCAGTCCTTAGTGAGTAGTGGATACTGAGGTTACTAATCATGTTTGCTACACTTTGCAGGGGTTCAAGCTGATGATAAAGCTTGAAGATGACGGGATTACCAACTCCAAGAAAGCTGCTAGAGATATTGCTCAAGCTGATGGAGTTTTTACTTTATGTTTATGGTAAACAATGTTTTTAGTTTTGAAGAGATGTTTTTGTTTAAAACTCAGTTCCATTTATGTTACTATGGATTATCAGTTATTTATGATAGAATTATTCTATCATGATAAATAACAGTGTTTTCCATTATTATTAAATGGATGTTTTTCTCTTCAGTACTTGTTAACATAAACCGACAGTGATTTATGCCATATTATAGAATATTACTAGAGATGAGGTTACATTAGTCTAAGTATTTTAAGTAATTCATGGGATTATGGATTTTGTCCAGGTATTCCTAAGAATGGTACTTATAAATACAACTTAAAGGCAAAAGATGATAACCAAGCCTTTCAATAGGCGATTGAATCTCTAGAAGTTATTTCATGTTTGCTCTGTGTTGAGTCTACTTCCGCAGTTCCCTTAAATAGGCATTGATACTATAATCACTTAAGATATGGATATGTTGATCTAATTCACTGCAAGTCTTAGTCTCTTGCTTTAATCAAGAGCATTTAAGACTAAGTTAGAGAAAAAGTTAAACAAGTCCGTAAAGATATTATGATTCTTTCATAATAGAGTGTATCTCAAGTGATGTGTTTTATAGTATCTGGCAGAGCAAAGGGCAAAGGATTCTATCCCAATTGACTACACTCGTTATTCCTCAAGGGATGGTGTGGACAAAGCGAATTAAATAAGATTCTTTAATGTGGATAAGCTATGTCAGTTTTGTCATTTTTCGTTTTTGGGAACTGCGCCAAAAAGCAGTAGTGTATCTGCTTAATCTAGTGTCTTCTAAATCAGTTCCAAATACCTTAGTTACAAGTAAAAGAAATGTTCGAATGGTAACCAAATATACTTCAAAAGTCTAGGTTTATGAGAAAGGTATACTTCATAACAAGACCTTCTCACTGTTTGCAACTATTAAATCCATCCGAATTCTTTTTTCCATAACAGCACATACGAACCTAAGTATCTGGAAGGTAGATGACATCATCCGTGTTTTTTCATAAATGGGTACCTTGATAAAAAGGTGATGACATATATATGCAACAACCAGATAAGATATGTGCAGTAAGGTGAGCAACATCTTGTCTAGAAGCCAAGGAAGTTCAAGTATGAACTTAACGAAGTTTCAAAATCATGAAATAGACATTTTGATATTGCTTATCGAGAACGAGAGTTTCTTGTACCAGTTATGTGTTAGCGTAAGCGTGGTTTTCCTTGCACATTATGTAGATAGTATTTCTCATTCGGAAAGGTGGAGAAATATTGTCAGACATAAAGAGACGGTTATCCGAATAGTTTCAGAAGTAGGACATATGAGATACTGGAACATCCTTTTGATTAAAGTCTTGTGTGAACACAAGAAAGGATGTTCAGGTGTCTCCAGTCACTTAAATTGATTATGAGGTGACTCGTTTTATAATAAGGCCAGGAAAGGGTTGCAACCTTTCTCGATGTGGCAATGAACAAAGTCAGATATCTGTAATGCTATAGACATGGTAAACAGATATCAATTCAACTCTGGACATGCACATTTATTTGAAATGTGCCCGAGGGTTGAATGGAATCTAATATCCAGGAGGATCATGAAAGGAGGAAATCGACCTCTAACTATGTGTTGGCCTTGGAGGAGTTATAGGAATCGGACATAGAAGTGTGTTGCGAATTCCAGATTGAAGGTTGAGTGTGTAACAACTTCATGAGCTTCGCAAGAAGCATTATAATTCCGGTGTTGTCCTCTAGAGGTCTGTGTTCCGAGCTTGCCAATGGAATCACAAGGTAATGTGATCATGCTGGTGCAATGGCAAAATAAAGGGAACCCAAGACTCATAAGGTGGTGAAACACATAGAATATGTAGTACCACATCGTACGAGAAATCGTGATAAGAGGTGATGTGTGCAAATAGGAAGCGATTGACATGAAGGTCCAACAGATTTATTTACATGGTTTTTACCACAGAAAACTTATGAGGATCACACTCATAGTTTGGATCTGTAGGTAGAATCAATCACAAGATGATAAACGTGTAAATAAGCTAGGTCTGATTTATACACACTTAATACTCTGATAAAGCAAAGGTATTGATGCTTTGAGTATAAGTGGGAGGTGTTTGGGATTGTATACTGAAAACATTTATGATTAAGTGTGTTCGTTTGATACTGGTCTTTGTAAATGTGTTACATCAACATAGTCGCTATCTGATATAACAAACATACGATATGAACTATAATATCCTATTATCTCGCCTATAAGGATGATCATATGGTGTGTAGGAGATCATAGAGAATCATATAAATTGTACAACCTAGCAAGATATAAACAGTATCACGATAGAGACAGTCCCTAGATAGGCTGTCGGTTTAGGCTGCGACACATCAGTTCATAAGTGAGCTTATCCTAGCTACTTGATGTCAGTACATCTTTATGTATTGATGGGATCAACAGTGAGATGTGCCATTCTAATTGACATATGACTGAGCTAGATCTCTAGATACTTGTTATGATCTTAAACCTAATGGAAGGCTAAGGGGCATACACAAGTTGACCAAACTTTGACTTTCTATGGTGGCAAGTCTTACATTTACTCTTATACCTGCATCTTGGGTGTGGCGGTTTGAGTGTGGCCTGCTTAGGCTGGACATGTAGCTAATCATATCCGTTTTAGGATGGGGACATTCCCTGAGGAGCTCACAAGGTGCATTATGATAAACCCTGCTGGTTGAATTTTTTATTTCAGGCATAAGTGAAAAAGGAGTGAGCGGTACTTCTCAGGAAATAAGAGATTAATTAATTGTGGCTGATTGTGATAAGCCAAATTAATTAATGAATGTCTGGAACCTTAAATATGTGGATCATTCGAGTTTAAATGCAACCCTTCCAAATAATGTGGTAATAAAGGGGTGAGTCAGCATTGATTTCCTTGGTGAAAGCAAATTAATGTTTTATTAATTGATTATGTTCTGGGTTAGACATGGAATTAATTAATAAGGATGACCCACTTTATTATTTGCATTTGATCCTTAGTCTGGCCCTCAAACTGCTTGAGCCCATTAAGGTTAGGGTTTGCAAACCCTAACACTATATAAGCTTTTCTCTCTTCATATCATATACAATATTATTATTCAATACAATATTTCACAACACAAGGGGGAGAGATCTGCGGCTACACCATTTCAAGGAAGATTGATCAACTTCTTTGAGGTCTTGGTGGAACTCTGTAGCGTATCCTCCCCAAATTTTTGAGGAGCAAGGGAATCCATCTTATTTGTTTTTGATACCCTACGAATGATCGAAATGCTAAAAATAATAATAAAAGACAATTCACGTTGTCTGTTGTAGACTCAGATCCTACACTTATGAACTATTTCCCTCTCGACCTTCTCTTCCATTGCCTTTACTTATTCACAATATATCCAATTGATTCTGTACACTCAAAGCTTGACTAGTAACAACAGTGAATACAAATGGTATTGCAATCTCTTCCTCAACTTCATTGGGATCCTCCAATGGTTTATGAACTGCTATATCTTCTTCCTCAACTTCATTGGGATCCTCCAATGGTTTATGAACTGCTATATCTTCTTCCTTAGTCTCTTCAATTGAAGCACTCATCGACTCAGATTTTGTTGTCACCAAGGCCTGCTCTACCATTGGCTGAACCTTTTTAAATAAGAAGAAACTATCTCGTTGAATCTTCCACCGAGCTCGTCTAAGTCTCATCTTTTTTTTGCCCAAATAACCATCATCTTGATTTCTTCCTATCTTACTAGTATTATGATAACAGTCCTCTAATGCATCAAGCCGTTGATGCAACATCTTTATCTCTGAGTTGACCATCATTCTTAAGTCAGATTTCAAAACCTTCATCATATACCTCATCTGAATTCTAGCATCATCATTATCATCCTCATACTCATACTCAGTTGGAGCCATTCTGCTCATGGGATTTCACGACAAAATGGTGACACATGTAGATCTCGTCGAGACGTTTCCGAAAAGTATAATTAAGCAGAAAACGGACACCTGTAGTAAAAGTGATGACAAAAAAAAAGCACTAGTTGAAATCCAAAAAAAAATAGGAATTTTGAATTATTATTTTTAATTCCTTTTATTTATTTTTTTTCTTCTCTCTTTTCACTTTTTGTTTTTCTCTCTATCTCTTTTGTTTCTAAGTGACAACTTTCTTACTTTTTCTTTTTTATCATTTCTTTTTTTTAAATAAGAAAATTACCAAATTACTTGGTAATTAAGAAGGAAAATATGGATAAGGATATATAAGAGAAAAATAAGGATAAAGAAATATATATGAAAAAAATATGGATAAGGAAATATTGATAAGGTAATAACCAAATTACTTGTTAATCAAGTAAGAAAATATAGATAAAAAAATATATGATAAGGAAATATTTGAATAGATATAGATTGATATTAATTATTCAAATCTCCCCCTTTTTTTAACTTACCCAAAACACAAATGAAAACTAATGACCACACTCGATGAAGGACACGGACAAGACATGGAATAAAAAAGGACAGAGAAATTCTTTTTATTTGGAGACACAAAATTGAATTGAAAGGAAAAGAAAAGGGAAGACAAGACCTTGATATTGATACCAAAATGATACGATCCTCGCCGGAAGGTTAAGATCGCAGCCCAGGAAACTCAATGGAAAAGATAACGCTCGTGGAATCAAACTGAAGTTGATACGATGGAGATCCAACACATTTGGATTCAAAAACCTTCAAGTACCATACTCCATATTGAATCTCCTACGACCCAAGAAGTGAATCGATCCAACAACAATGTATATAGTGAATAGGCCACAAGCGGATGCGAAAGTCCGATTGGTATGTCGAATTCAAAATTCTATGGATTTCCTAAAATTTTGTGAGCCTTCAGATTTAAGGAGAAAACCTCACAAATTTTATTAAAACTGAAAACTGAATAAATTGTTCCACAAGAAGGCCTATATATAGGCAACTAAAATCCTAATCTAACAAGGAAACTAAAATCCTAATTTGATAAGGAAATCAAATCCCAATCTAATTAGGAAATCAGATCCTAATCCAAATAAAAAAAGGAAATAAAATCTATCTTGAAGATTAATAGAAATCCTAATATATCGAGAATCCAAAATTACTCGAATAACTAACAATTAAATTTTATCAAGACGAATCAAGTCTTTTGTCATATCTTCAACGAATCTTCTTGAAATATCTTGATAAATCTTGCCAAATCGATCTCTATCACTCTGCATGTCATTAGACCAATTGCAGGAAATCAATGAACACTAATCTCAATAACTCGATATTGTCATTCATTCACCTTCAACACTTTAATATTTTTGATCATGTCTTTTGAGCATTTGCAGGTTAACTAGAAAATACTAATAAATTGCTTTAGTTTGATTCTCGTGACACCGAGGGTTGCAAAGCTTAATTCCACTCTCCAATGGATCAACCCTAACTCGAATTGACTATCTACATAGCATTTGGGCTAGGATAAACCTGATGACCTGAATTGGGCACTTGCTATTCTTGATACGAAACGACACCACGTCAGAATTGGTGTCGTTGCCGGAGAGTGGCAACAAAGCTAACCTTCTATTAGCTTTCTTGTTTGTGTTTGTTTTGGTGTATGTACATGTACCATGTAGCAGATCTAGTCTAAGATCCAGAAATCAAATTTGGGATATCTAATTTCCCAATTAGCTAAAGAAGTTGCGAAGCTAGGAAAGAAGGATGGGAAATTACCTTCTCAAGTTGAAGAGCCAACAACACATGTGAATGCAGTCTTGAGAAGTGGGAAGGAAATGACCAATCCACATCAAAAGGAGAACGAGCAATAGGAGTCAACCGAAGAGGCAGAGGATGCGGATGCCCAAAAGGAGATCCCAAACAATAAAAGGAAGCTAGTTGACCTGAAGGCTGAACCATGGGGGACACCTCATTTTCCCAGCCGATTAAGGAGAAATAAGAAAGAAAATGAAGATCGTGAGTTGCTGAATCTTTTCAGCAAAATAGAGATCAACATTCCGTTTTTGGAAGCATTGAAGCAAGTGCCTAGATATGCCAAACTTTTAAGGATCTCTGCTCAAAGAAGGTGCGATTTGAGGATGAATCTCAATTCGTGGTGGGGGAGAATGTGTCCGCGATGATTCAAAAGAAAATACCTAAAAAATATAAAGATCGTATGTTTTCTATACCTTGCGTTATTGGAAACTCTTGAATTGAACAAGTCATGCAAGATTTAGGTGCTTCCATTAATGTTATGCCTTTGTCAATTTTTAAAGAATTGAATCTTGGTCCTCTAAAAGAAACAAAAATTGTTATCCAATTGGCCGATAGATCAAGTGTGTATCCTAGGGGCATTTTAGAGATGTTATGATCAAAGTTGATGATTTGATTTTTCCAGTTGATTTCTTTGTTTTGAACATGGGACCTTTTACGTCTAGGAAGCTGTCTCTATTGTTAGGAAGACAATTCATGAAAACTGCCAAAACTAAGATTGATGTTGATGAGGGTACATTTACTTGTGAATTTGATGAAGAACAAGTTACTTTTGATTTGTTCAAATCCATGAAGTACCCACAAGATTCAGAAGGAGTTAATCAAGTTTATCTAATCGACTCCTAGGTTGAGGAGCTTGGTAGTTTGTTTTGTGCGCAGGATTTTTGCAGGTTGCCTTAGAGAAAGGATTGACAGATAAGGATGCATCAAATGAAAAAGATGACAGCTTGAGAGTGGAGATCATGCAGCTCAGGTGAGGAAGAGCCCAAAGAAGCTCAGGTGACCGAATTGCCCAAATTGTTGGGCAACCGTAAAATGGACTAATCCATAGAAGAACTGCCCAAGTTGAATTTGAAGACATTGCTCAAGCATCTGAAATACATCTACCTTGGAGAATGCGAAACCCTTCCAATGATCATAAGTTCGGAATTGACCCAGGCGCAAGAAGAAAGAGTTAAGAGGGTTCTGAGCCCCTTCAAGGAGGCAATTAGATGGACATTAGCCGATATTAAGGGGATAAACCCATCAGTCTGCATGCATCGCATTTTACTTGAAGAAGGAACAAAACCTATTCGTGAGCATCAAAGGAAGCTTAATCTAATGATGAAGAAGGTCGTATCAGACAACATTTTAAAGCTCCTAGATCAGGTTACCATATACCAAATTTTGGATAGCAAGTGGGTGAGCTCCATTCATGTGGTCCCGAAGAAGTCGAGCATTCAGGTGGTGGAAAATTAGAAGAAAGAACTGGTTCCAGTCAGGCTACAGGCCGGATGGAGAGTTTGCATTAATTATCAGAAATTGAATGCCGCCACAAAGAAGGATCATTTCCCCTACAGTATATTGATCAAATTCTAGAAAAAATTGGCAGGTAATTCTTTCTTTTGCTTCCTGGACGGATACTCTGGTTATATGCAGATTTGTCTTCCACAAGAGGATCAGGAGAAGACCACGTTCACTTGCCCATCTGGCACATTTGCTTATTAAAGGATGTCTTTTGGTCTCTGCAACGTTCCGGGGACATTCCAACGGTGCATGATGAGTATTTTCTCTGATTTGCTCAAAGATTGTATTGAGGTTTTTATGGACGATTTCTCAGTTTATGGGAAATCTTTTGAAAATTGCATCATTAATCTGAAGAAGGTGTTACAACGCTGTGTGGAGAAGAATTTGGTGTTAAATTATGAAAAATTCCATTTTATGGTTCGTGAAGGAATCGTACTCGGGCATATAATGCCACATCGTAGAATTGAGGTGGATAAGCCAAAGGTGGTCCCAATCCAGAAATTGCCCTACCCCACTAATGTCAAACATGTGAGGGTATTTATGGGCATGCAGGATTTTACCGAAGATTTATCAAGGATTTTGCCAAAAGGATGCAACCATTGACGAGATTATTGCAATTGGAAGTCAAATTCGAATTAGGAGAAGATTGCATGAAAGATTTTGACTATAAGAAACTCTAACATCCACTCCTATCATCTAACCACCTAAATGGGGGGAGCCATTTGAGATTATGTGTGATGCTAGCGATCGGGCAGTTGAAGTCGTACTTGGGCAAAAGATAAAAAAAAGTTATGCATGTGGTGTACTGTGCATCAAAGACGTTGAACGGTGATCTTACTGAATTCTAGTGAGCAGATTGTAGAGTGAACGTAGAACATTTGTTCGAACCACTATAACCTTTGTGTTATTATCTGTTTACTGTTTCATTGCTTACTTGTTGTATTAAAACCTAGCACCTCAAGTGTTGGTGTAATCTGCAATAAACCTAAGTGCTTCTCGAGCTTAAAGACATATTTTATAAGAACTTGCTGAGTCAAGACCTCAATAAGATAAGTGCAAGATCATTAATATTCCACTGCATTAATCATTACTCTGATCGAGGACGAACAAGTGGTATCAGAGCGTTTGGTCTTTATAGACTAGCTGCTTCTGAGTCGCTTAGGACCAGATCCATTTCCTTGCATTTTCTTTGTCTTATGTCAAGCTTAAGTTACAAGAAATGAAGCACAACGTGAAGTTGTCAAAATACTCTCTAGAAACCTACAACACCTAGAAGAGGAGGTCGTTGATCACACTCAAGAATATACGTCCAGAAATGGAAAACGTGATTGAAGAAGCACCTATAAAAATTACTAAGGTGAATACTCGGCTTGGCGATGCAGAAGGACCAGAAATAATAGACAAACCATATGTTGAATGGACCAGTGAAGATAGAATACGATCTCAACTGGATGTTGTGGCTCTTGAGCTAATCCGGAATGCTTTACGAGAACCTCTAGTCATCGAAGCTCTGGAATACAACAATGCCAAACAGGTTTGGGACTTCCTTGGTACCCTATACCGGGAAACAGATCAAATGAAGCATAACAAGCTTCAGCAGTGCGTAGATAAGTACAAATCGCTCCAAATGCTTCCTGGAAAAAGCATAAAATTAATGGAAGCTCGATTTAACTCTATTATATATTTGTTAAAAATCTTGGGAAGAGAGTATAATCTTGCAGATGTAAACTCGAAGATACTCTCGAAGATGCCTAAAGAAGATTGGTTCGTCAAGGTGACAAACCTCGAAGAGAAAGATCTTTCAAAGATGATAATGAAGGAGGTGTTCGCTCAGCTCCAGGCTCATGAATGGGACATCTTACAAACAAAGATGACATTCCACACAGATCGTCCGGCTCAATCAAGTCCAGCTAAGGAGACTACCTCAGCAAGTCAGTCTCAACTAAAGGAGACTGAGTGTTCCATCACTGAGCTGGAGGAACAAATGAAGAAATTGTAGAAGCTATTGCTGAAAGCTAAGGCTAAGAAAGAGGAATCTCAGCCAACAGAGAATCGCACCGCAAAAAGGTCGCCGAGATCATGTTTTGAGTGTATTCTCCTGATCACCTTAAATTTGATTGTCCACGTGTAGACAAGGAAGAGAGGGAGAGATTGATGAAAATATTCGAAAGGCGTGCATTAAAGGCGGTTACAAAGGCTCTGCTAACCCGAACCAAAATCTCTGACATTCCTGACTACGATGATGAAAGTTATTCCTCACAAGAAGATGTGGAAGATGTCCTGATGGTATTTATGGCCAAAATATGGAAATATGATGATACTGAAGAGGACCAAGAGGCAGAATCAGCCGTAGCAGTCACCAATGATAAGGTAGAAAACTCTACTATATCTATTATGTCTAGTTCAGCAAACATGCATGACACTACTGAGTCATATTGCTCTGACTCAGGAGATGTAACCATGGATCATCTTTTGAAAGAGTTTTCTAATTTTCATGCATTAAAAGATGCCTTAGCAAATGAAAATTCCTCACTGAAATCTCAGCTTTCGACTTTTACCGATGAGATTGAAATATCTAGGTAACTAGGTGAGGAACTTCAAAAACTTAAAACTGAGTTCTCTACTCTTGTTGAAAATTTTAAAATTTTAGAACAAGAGAACAAAGTTTTAAAGAAAGAAAACTCCGTGCAAAAAGATTGTCAAAGTAAATTTTCAAAAAGCACGAGAGATCTTAACAAAATTTTGGATGCTCAAAGATATAATAATGATTTTTTCGGAATTGGTTTTGAAGAGCATAATCTTTGTTCCAACAAATGCAAATGTTCAGCAGAATGCTAGGGATAAAGGGGATAGAGCTAAACCTTCAAAGGTAGTTCAGTAGAAATGCTGGCAAATAAAAAATCCCCTGATGACCGATCAGCAAATACCTGCTGAGAGGAAGTCAGTGAAGTCCTCGAACATTACTCAGCAGACAATTCCATCTACTAGGAAAGTACGTTCAAAACCTAACAAAGCTAAGCAATCTGCTGAGATTGCGAGGAAGCTAGCAAACACTCCAAGTAATCGGAACAATTACTTGATGCTTGAGTCTAACTCAATTCATTTTCAAAATAATATGAAGGCTAAGCACACAACCACACCCTCCCATGCTAATTCATTGCATTACTTAAAAAGGAAGGGAAAGGTAGTTAAGAGCGATGATAAGAAAATCATCAAAATTAAAAAAATTTGGATTCCTAAGGGATTAATCTAGAAGAACTAATCCAGCAGGACCCGCTGTTGATTGGGTACCTAAGAATTAATTTGTGATTTTTCAGGAACATTGTCCAGCGCGCAAGACCTCAAGAAACTCAAATGAATAGATCGTGGACAGTGGCTACTCAGCACATATGACTGGAGACGAAGACATTTTCACAGATCTTCAAAAAGTCAGAGGATCTTCAGTCTTGTTTGGTGACAATTCAAAAGGAAGGGTGATTGGAAGAGGGTGTGTAGAGCAAAATGCAATGAGGATAATCAACGTGGCCCTCGTCACCAACCTAAAGCACATCCTGCTGAGCATCAGCCAATTAAGTTAAAATGGGTACAATGTTTCTTTTGTTAATAGAGGATGCGAGATTGCTGACAAGACTGCAGGAGAAGTAAAGCTCCGAGGAGTCTGAAAAGGAGGGCAATACGTGGTTGATTTGCAAAGCGGACAACACGACTCATGCTTCATCGCATTTAGCAAAGAGGAAATAAATTGGCTATGACACAAAAGATTGATGCATCTGAACTTCAAAACCATCAACTACAAAGCCAAGAACAACATTGTTGAAGGATTGCCAAAGGAAAACATCAGAAAAGATGGTGTGTGCAAAGCATGCCAGCAAGGGAAGCAAACCAAAGCAACCTTCAAATCGAACCCTGAAAAGGCCAGTTCAGAGCGGATCCTTGAGCTACTGCACATTGATTTATTCGGCCCAGTGACTCCACCCACTATAGGTAACAAAAACTACTAATTAGTTGTTATTGATGATTATTCCAGGTACACATGGGTGAAGTTGTTAAGAAAAAAAGATGAGGTCAAGATGATGCTACCCAAGCTCAAACTTCGAGTACAAAATGACAAAGAGGTCACGGTGAAAAGGATTAGATCCAACAAAGGCACGAAATTTTGCAATGGTGGTTTAATGAACTTCTGCGCCGATGCTAGGATAGGACACGAAAGTTCCACTGCTCAAACACCTCAGCAAAACGGTCCAGCAGAAAGAAAAAATAGAACCTAGAAAGAAGTCGTGCGAACAATGCTTGCTGACACATATCTTGGCCGAAGGTATTGGGGAGAAGCTGTAATGATAGCATGCTACACACACAATCAAAGTGGGCTGAATGCTAGGTTCCACAAGACCCCCTACGAAATCTATCACGTTTGTAAGCTTTCTTTAGCTCATTTTCGTGCTTTTGGTTCACATTGTTATATCCATAACAATAGGAAGTCAAAGTTGAGCACTTTCTCTCCCAAAGCTGATGAAGGACTGTTCCTAGGCTATGGAAATCCTGTTGGAGTATACTGTAAAGCGAAGTTTTAAGTGAGCTTTGTCATATACTTAATCTCCTGTAAATAACTGAAACAAATGTTATCACATTGTTGCAATCTCATGATTGCATGTATATCCACTTATCTTATATTGTAGACAATGTGGTGGGTGCGTCGTCCCACTGAAGATTGCATTGTTGGGTTTCTAATAAGATATAAAACATATTCACAACTGAGATAGTCCTTGATAAACTATCGTTTTAGGTTGTAGTATAAACTTGAGATAACTAGTCTTGGTTGTTAGTTTATACTAGTGTGTGGTGTCGCATTGAATAGATCGTAGTGAGACGTGTTCTTCTGTTCTGACTCTATGAAGAACCAAGGTCTCGGCAACTTTGTTAGTTCTTAACCCTAGATGTGATATATAGATATATGCAAATGATTGTTTGTTACTTTGACTTACCATGGGTGAGAATCAAAAGGATGATTCAATATGCTCCGTATCTTGGGTAACAACATTATTTGTATGTGTTTATTTAGTCACATAAGGGCACCTTGTCCTGGACTTCCAGGCTGATGACATTCCCTTAAGGAGCTCATAAGTTTTATCGTATTAAACCCTGCAGGTGGAATTTATTCCAATGCTATAATAATGTTGAGCGGGTACCACTTAAGGAATAAAGATATTAATTAATTAATGCTGTCATAGCTTTTAATAAATTAATGGATGTGCGTTATCTTAAACACGGGGAATTAATTAAGTCAAATAGAAGCCCTGATTCACATCGGGATAGGATGGCAGTTGCAACATGAATTCTCTAGTGGAATGAATTGATGTTATAAGTTCAAATTATATTCTGGGCTGAATATATTAGTTTGGACTTATGAGAGGCCCAATCCTGCACCTTCTAGAGATCACTGGCCTGGCCCAACTAGAAACCCTAAAAGATGCTTATAAATAGGATTTGTGGTTGATAGAAAAACCTAATGATTCCATAAGTTCATGTGCTGAACGACGGTTAGGGTTTAGTTCTCTCAAACACTGTAGATCCGGATTTACTTGACATCTAACGATGCGGAGGATTGTTGTCCACCCGACATCCGATCGTGGTTCGCGGGACACAGGCTAGAAGATCTCCAGTGGAATCA
This sequence comes from Plectranthus barbatus, assembly GCA_026898455.1. Lineage (NCBI taxonomy): Eukaryota > Viridiplantae > Streptophyta > Magnoliopsida > Lamiales > Lamiaceae > Plectranthus > Plectranthus barbatus. Next base: position 76,441 of record JAPKLW010000084.1, read on the forward strand.
ATCTCCAGATCTGTAGATCTGTTAAGGTAATTCCTGATCTTCTTGATTTAATCATTTTAAACCATGTATGTGTATGTTTCGTATCTAACATCGATCGTGGGGACGAACCACCTTCACCGGCGTGTTCCATCACATCCTTCTCTCAAGGGCTATAGAGTGCTTAACAAGACAACCAACCTTGTGAAAATAACATGTAATGTTATTTTTGATGAAGCTACTCTAGTGCATAGGACCATGAAAGAACAAGGAGATGTTATTCAGGAGACCAATGATGTTAATGGACAATCGGGCTCTAATATTTTCGATTCTAAAATGATTGCTCCGACTAGGTACATGAGTGAAAACACATCTTTTCTAGAGACCTTGGTTGGTCAGCAAACAATCGAGAGGGCCATTGATGCAACTGGCACTGCTGAGGCCTCACAAAATAATCCTCCAAAGGAAAGCAAAAGCCAAGGGGGAACTTTGGAAGGAGATTACATTCATCAAAATGAAGATCCTACTGAAAATTCTTTCTGAAATGGCGAAAAGACTGTTGAAGACAACTCTGATGAGAATACTCTGGAGCAATTTGGTAAGCGAAGAATTGTTATCATTCCAGCAGATACCAATCAAGCAAATGGACTCCCAGCTGACAACAATTCAGTAGATGACAACTCAGCAAGTGTTCTTGAAAATCTTGAAAATTTATGATTGTTTGATGTTCCAGTTGCAGGAAATCCAACTACAGAACACAACAGTCAATCAATTCCAGTAACTGAGTTGACAAGGCCAAAATGGTTCTAAGAAATCATCCAGCAGACGCAATCTTGGGTGACCTTATAGATCCAATTCGTACCAGACATAGTGTCATGCTAGCTAGCTACATATCACAGACAGAGCCAACCAAGGTTGCTGATGCTTTGAAATCTTTTGATTGGATAAATGCTATGCAAGAAGAGTTGTCAGAGTTCACGCGTAATCATGTTTGAGATTTAGTGGATCGACCAACACACCAATCAGTGATCGACATAAAATGGGTGTTCAATTATAAGTGAGATGAGAACGGGCGATCCCGGCATGAATTGCTGGTGCCGGCGGCAGGGGATGGAAGACCGTGCTTCAGACTTCAAAGCCCAGTGGCTCTCCGGCATTGATGGTGGCAGAAATAGTAGTGATAGCCCCGTGAAAACAACTGCACGAGAGAATCTCACGATTTTGTCTGCGTGTGGCCTGATTTTATGCTTTGATTGGAGGATATTTCAGGTCATATCCATCATTCCAACGACATGATCTTACTTTCCATACTTAGTGCTTCAATGCCCAGTAGGTTTCGGAGGTTGATTATTGATCATGACGACTGATCGGATGCTAAATCTGCATACAAATCATAGCATAGAGCAAATACATTTATAATAACCCGAAGGTTGTCGAACCCACAGGGATAGTGCAACGAGGGAAAATCATGTACTGAATGTAGTTTTCAAAACCTTTGTTTGGGCAAGTCAATTTTTAAGGTTTTGGGTTTTTCAAAACAAATAATTAAAGAGAGAAAATTCAAATATTAAAAAGCACAGATTCTAGGGAAATCTACCAATCTGATCAACATGCAAGAAACAAATATTCAAACCCAGAAAAGATAATTTTGGTGGAAAATCTGTTAAGGTGGAATTAATTGCTTGGTCGGGCTCAAACACACAAAATTAATCAATTTCATAAAAATTCAGATTAAACCTACAATTGAAATCTTCTTGGTCGGACAGATAATCAAAAGTATTAAATTCTAACTTCTTATTACTAACCTTCACCTCTCGGTCCTTCGATTAATAACTAAAACCTACCTCAATCTTCATCTCTCGATCCTTCGATGAGAATAGATTTAAAATAAAACATAGAATTTAAACCAATTTTAAGGGTTTGAACAATTGAATCTAAACATGCATCACAGATGGAGAAACCCTAGAACCTGTTTAGGGTTCTAGCCTAACATATTAAAGAAAGACATAGCAATGAAAAATAAAGATTGCATTAAAAGGTAAAGATTCAACAATAAAAGTAAAGATGAATTCTCTCCAAAATAACTAAAACTTCAATAATGCAAGAGAAAACTAAAGGAAAAACTGAAAGGAACTGGTAGATCTAGGGCAGAACAAAACTTAAAAGGGAGGAACCTCAAAACTCGAGCAAAAACAAGTATTTATAAAGGTAGAGGTGTATAAATTGGGATCTAGGGCCAAAAATATGATTTAACCATAAAAATCTCAAAAATTCCTTTTCTGGGCCCATCTTGGTCGACGTGGAGCTTGTGTCAGTCGACGTGGATCCCCTTGCATTGGTCGTCGTGGACTTTATATCGGTCGAGATAGAGACATTTTTCCCCCTTTCGATCCTTCTGCGCAGTCTCACGGTTTTGGCCATAACTCTCACTCCCGAACTCTGATTGACCCGATTCAAGTTGTATTGGAAAGATAACTCAAAGATATTTCAAATGACATGCTTCATTAGCTCAGATTCCATCTGTGAAAGAAGTCGTGACTCTTTCTTTGAACATTTGCTGCTTTCGGTACGGGTTTCCAATGGATTTGGCCCAAAACCTGCAAAAACACACCATGGCAAGCATAATACCCCAATAAACCTGACTCATGCTCGATTATTAACTAAAACTCAAGTAAATGCAAGAAACCAATAAGAAAATAATGTGATAAGTGAGGCAAAATACGAGCTTATCAACCCCCCCAAACTTAAACACTTGATTGTCCTCAATAAACAAAAGAATGAATCAATAGTTCATGTAGAAGAGAAGTGCAATGCCTCACAAGATTCATCACAATCAAACTCGTAAATCCACAAAACATCAACACTTTGTAAGAATCAGAAAATCAGTAAACCATGGAAGACTCACAAGGGAAGTGTTTTCACTCATTCACTCAAGTTTTTAGGATAATATGAGATATCACAAGTCATGCAAATCAAGTTCTACCATAGGCTTGCAAATATTCTAAATCTCCACTGCAAATCTGTGCACACAAGTCTAAGATCAGAAAGGACTTTATTCAAGGTTGTAATGTAGGCTTTTTAGTGAAAGGTAGGGAAATATTTGGCCAAGTGACTCAAAATCAAATTCAGTGCGTCCACTTCATCAATCTTAATCCACTATCTATCAATCATCTACCCAACTCCTTAGATTTTCATCACAACTCATGGCTCTTTTATTCACATATGAATTTTTTTTTCTTTCACATATCCTTTTATGCTCTTAAACAATTTTGATTATACATTTGAGCTTATAAGGACTAACAAACACAATTTTTTTTTTTCATTTTCTATATTTTTTCTAGAGCCCAACCTTCTCTTTTGTTTTCACCCTTTCTAATAATATCTTATCCTTCCTCAAACAACTCCCAACCCACTCTCATAGACAAGAGTTGATTCCCCTATCTTTTTCCAACTCATAGACAAAGAAAAAAAAATTCATAGGCTCAAAAGGGCTGACTAGGGATAAATGTTCAATTAAGAAGTGTATGGGATAAATAGGCTAAACAAAGATGGCCTAAAATCATTTCCTAAACCTGTGCACACTTAGCAGTCTTGAAAAAGAAACAAAGCAAGTTCTAGAGAAACTTAATAATGCAGACACACTCTCAATCGAATTCAAGGCTCAATTCTCACACTTGGGACAATTATTCTTCCATAGAAGACATCAAATCATCATCCACATCATGCCAATGCAAGTATCAAAACAAGTAATACTGTGGTTTTCTACATTCATAGGCATACTCAACCACTATCACAATCAATGCAAACTAAAGTCAATCAATTCAAATCTTGCATTAAAGTCCTAGGGTTCAATCATGCTCAAGTTTCTACTTCTCACTTTATTCAAAAAGTACTTGGGCAAAAATTTAAATAAAGCAAATAAAAAGATAGAAATTAGTTTCAAAACCCTAAATCTTCATCCCCCCAAACTTATTCGAAAATCAGAGAGAATAAGTTTGGAAATCAGATTCAAAGCTTGAAACTGTACCTCAACTGTTGGCCTCAGACACCAACTTTTTATCCTTCATCTTCCGACTCCATCGACGTGGATTTTTGGGCTGTTAGCACTCCGTCTTGGCCGTGACAAGCTCTGCCTCGGCCGGGATGGAGCCTTCTTGTCAACTTCCTTCTCGGTCATAGTGTTCCATGCTTCTTGCTTCTATCTCGACCGTGGCAGGCTCTGCCTCGGTCGAAATAGACTTCGATTTTTTTTTCAAAAGCCAATAAAAATACAGTAAAAGTAGCAGGATAAAAGCATTCAAAAATAATTAAAAGAAAAGGGAAAAATCAAAACACAATGGATTACCTCCCATTCAGTGCCTTATTTATCGTCGTGGCTCGACTCAGTATCAGCTCACCAAGGCGGTCAAGTCCAGACTCGTCGACCCCTTGAATCTATCATGAAGACCCGGTGGTTCTGAATGATGGTGGTATACTCAGAATGAGGCAGCTTAATTACCGATTTCAGTGCTTCGTTTCCTCGTTCCCACAGGATGGCTTCTTCTTCTTCCTCCGGTGTCTCATCCCCTTCTTCTTCTTCAGTAGCCGTGATTTGGTTGCACTCTCCTTTCCTCTTGTTCTTGTCTATACAGAAGGTGATAGACTCTTCATTTCCTCTCAAAGTGATCTCCCCCTTCTTGCAGTCGATCAGGACTCCGGCTGTGTCAAGGAATTCCCTTCCCAGAATCATGGGGGTGTTGGCATCTTCCTTCATCTCATGGACAACGAAATCTGCAGGAAAAATTAAGTGACCAACATGGATAAGAACATCCTCAATAATACCTTTGGGCTTGGACACAGATCGGTCCACCATTTGAAGGGTAATTGTGGTGGCTCTCATCTCCCCAATCTCGAGCTTCTTGTATATGGACCAGGGCATCAGGTTGATGCTTGCCCCAGTGTCACATAGTACGTTTTGAAACTCCTTTCCTCCAATCTCGATAGGTATCGAGAAACAGCCTAGATCCGATCTCTTGATGGGGATCTGCTTCTGCAACAGTAAACTGCACTCCTCGTGAATCCTCACTGTCTCATTCTCCATGAACTGCTTCTTCTCGCTCATCAACCTTCTGAGGAACTTTATATAACCTGGTATCTCCCTGAGAGCTTCAACAAGAGGAATGTTAATGTTAACTCTTTTTAAATTTTCAACAAACCTTGTGAACTTAGAGTCCTCCTTCTTCTTCGCAAATCTCTGCGGGTAAGGCATAGGAGGCACCGGATCAGCTCTTCTTCCTTCCTTCTCCTTCTCTTTCTCGCCCAGGATGGGGCCCTATTTCGACCGAGACAGACAGGAATCAGAAAAACTCATGCACATGAAAGAAACACAAACAGAATCCAAAAACAAAGAAAAATAACACCAAGTTGCAAAATATTAAAAATAAGAAAAATAATACCCAATCCAGAAGTCTTTAAACAAGACAGTAATGATTCGCCGTCTGACTATCCCCGGCAACGGCGCCAATTTGATCGGATGCTAAATCTGCATACAAATCATGCAAATACATTTATAATAACCCGTAGGTTGTCGAACCCACAGGGATAGTGCAACGAGGGAAAATCATGTACTGAATGTAGTTTTAAAAACCTTTGTTTGGGCAAGTCAATTTTTTGGGTTTTGGGTTTTTCAAAACAAATAATTAAAGAGAGAAAATTCAAATATTAAAAAGCACAGATTCTAGGGAAATCTACCAATCAGATCAACATGCAAGAAACAAATATTCAAACCCAGAAAAGATAATTTTGGTGGAAAATCTGTTAAGGTGGAATTAATTCCTTGGTAGGGCAATTAAATCCTAAATTATTAACTAGTGGTTATCTCCTCTCGGTCTCAAACACACAAAATTAATCAATTTCATAAAAATTGAGATTGATCCTACAATTGAAATCTTCTTGGTCGGATAGATAATCAAAAGTATTAAATCCTAACTTCCTATTACTAAACTTCACCTCTCGGTCCTTCGATTAATAACTGAAACCTACCTCAATCTTCATCTCTCGATCCTTCGATGAGAATAGATTTAAAATAAAACATAGGATTTAAACCAGTTTTAAGGGTTTGAACAATTGAATCTAAACATGCATCACAGATGGAGAAACCCTAGAACCTGTTTAGGGTTCTAGCCTAACATATTAAAGAAAGACATAGCAATGAAAAATAAAGATTGCATTAAAAGGTAAAGATTCAACAATAAAAGTAAAGAGGAATTCTCTCCAAAATAACTAAAACTTCAATAATCCAAGAGAAAACTAAAGGAAAAACTGAAAGGAACTGGTAGATCTAGGGCAGAACAAAACTTAAAAGGGAGGAACCTCGAAACTCGAGCAAAAACAAGTATTTATAGAGGTAGAGGTGTATAAATTGGGATCTAGGGCCAAAAATATGATTTAACCATAAAAATCTTGAAAATTCCTTTTCTGGGCCCGTCTCGGTCGACGTGGAGCTTGCGTCGGTTGATGCGGATCCCCTTGCGTCGGTCGACGTGGACTTCATATTGGTCGAGATAGAGACGTTTTTCCCCCTTTTGATCCTTCTGCGCAGTCTCACGGTTTTGGCCATAACTCTCACTCCCGAACTCTGATTGACCCGATTCCAGTTGCATTGGAAAGATAACTCAAAGATCTTTCAAATGTCATGATCCATTAGCTCAGATTCCATCTGCGGAAGAATTCGTGACTGTTTCTTTGAACATCTGCTGCTTTCGGTACGAGTTTCCAATGGATTTGGCCCAAAACATGCAAAAACACACCATGGCAAGCATAATACCCCAATAAACTTGATTCATGCTCGATTATTAACTAAAACTCAAGTAAATGTAAGAAACTAATAAGAAAATAATGTGATAAGTGAGGCAAAATACGAGCTTATCAACGACGCAATGGGCCGATGAAGTTGGCCCAGTCGTAAGAAAACCCTAATTTTCTGGGTTGACAGCATGCAGGTGGATGTTTTTCCACGTTCATTCAGAGGCGATCCTCTTATGGATTTCCTGTACCAATGGCATGGAATTGACGACCAAACCTAGGGCTTTAAAGCCTAGTAAGTTACTGGCATGATTGTAATTGGAATCGATGGAAACGGAGGCGAGAAAAGTGCCATGTGCACTGGTTTTTCACCCAGGCTGCTCAACTAGCCATTTTCTCCGACCAATTGGCAGCGATTCAAGCGTGAATCTCCGGTGCCGTTGGTTGGAGATGGAAGTCCAAACTCTGGTCTTCAAAGTCCATTAAGTTTTGGCCCTTGACTTTGCATCGTTTGGTAACAACAGTGGCTCAAAAAATGTCATTTGCAGTAAATTCAAAAGCCCAAAATTTGAATTATTCGAAGTCCGGATCCCATTCAAAGGCACATTTGAAGAGCTGTGTATCCAATATTCATGTAATAGAATAGGTAGATATGCAGGTAGACATCTTGGGGCCACAAGGATATTTTATGTGTTCTTGCATGATGTGTGTTTATTTTTTAAGCATGTTGTATGTTTTACATGTTAGGAGCATGCTAGGATTTATTTAATTCTTTATTGCATGCTGTCAAAAACCTTCAACTTAAAATGACTAAGTGAGTTAAAAACAAATTTTAATTAATTTATTTAGGCATCCACAATTGGTCTTATAAGTAATTGTGGATGTTGTTTGCGGGACCCTGGGAGTCTCCCCCTAGAGGATACAACATTCACTGGTTCACTGGATAAGACTTCTAATAAAAATGTATTTTATCTTTAAATGAAGTGCGTGGCACTCGCGGGAGCTTGAGAGTCTCCCCCTAGAGGATGTGTCATTCACGGTTCATTGGTAAAGATTTAATTCAAGATAACCTTAAGAAATTATTTGCAAGCGATGTAAAGTCCTAAAGGTAAGGTCATCAATTGTGAAATGATTTTCTTTATTGGTTAAATTGTGGTCATCACTTAGATGTGAGTTTATATATAACTCCCCAACGGAGTCCCTGTTTTAATTCACATGGCCTGCTATATGGTCCGACTATTCATTCCATTCGTCATAAAGTGGAGGTTGACGTGATATTGGAATTAAAGATAGTATGTCTGGTCAATGGATATGTGTGTAAACGTCCACCCACCATTGCTTGCATATATATTTGTTGGGCTGTTGGAGGTTACATAAACAATGGTTTTGAAGGTTTCCATGTTTTATGCTTCAATTAATGTGATTTAAATGCTTACGTGTTTTCATTTTATTTATTTCAGTTATCATCATGTCGTTTAATCCGCTTATGACTATTCTCAATCATAACAAGCTTAATGGTCCAATTTGTTTGACTGGAAATAAATCTGGATATAGTACTGGTTGCTAAAGAGTACATATTTGTGCTCAAGACGCTTACTCAATGTCTCTTAAACCCTTACTTTCACTTGAAAGTAATCATGGGTAAGAAATAGTACTCTGTTATTGAGTTTCTTGCAGGCTTGATTACGGTGGAGGATCTCAGGGGTAAGAGATCACTGACTCTGGTTTCTTTTGAAGCATCATCTTCTTTGTGTAATGACTGTAAGAAGAAGAAGCCACAAAAGAAAAAGAACAGTGGGAGCAAACAAGTAATGCTTTCCGGTCGTATTACACCTTTTGGTGGTGTCATGAAACTAAAGGGAAAGTGGTACAAATGCGACCAGTCTGGGCATCACAGATATAATTGTCCCCTCTTAATGAAGGGTATCTCGTGTACATCTTTTGTTTTAGTTGTTGAAACATGTCTTGCGGCTTGTTTTACTATCTCTTGGATAGTAGATACTGGTTCCATGTTTGTTTTAGTCTGCATGGTTTTATGCAGACAAGACAACTAATGAAGGCGAGTTTACTATAAGCTTGGTAAATGCTGTTAGAGTGGTGGTTGTTGCAGTGGGAGATATGCACTTAATCTTTCTCGGATTGTGTTCTAGCATTAAAGGATGTTTTAAACGTGCCCAGTTTTTGAAAGAATTTAATTTCAGTTTCGAAACTGTTTCTGGATGGATATTCAGTTATTTTTAATAACAATAATGTTATTATGAGAAATAACTCCTTTATCTGTTCTGGCATGTTGGAAGACTCCTTATATAATATTACTTGTGTATATGGTTATGCAACTAAAACTCATGCATATTCATCATCTAAAAGAATAGTTTCTTCTATGTTGAATCAAACATATGTTTGGCATCTAAGACCGAGTCATGTTAATCTGACTAGGATCCAAAGACTGATAAGTAGTGGATCATTGGAGTCTCTCTAAGTCGAACCATCCTCAGTCTGCGAATCCTGATTAGAGGGTAACATGACATTGAGGCTTTTTTAAGGTTAAGGGTTTAAAGCCAATGATATGTTGTAAATAATTCAATCTGATTTGTGTGGGCCTATGTCTATTCAAGCAAGAGGTGGTCTTGAGTATTTCGTGACTTTCACCAATAATTACTCAAGGTTTGGATACATTTACTTGATACGCCACATGTCTGATTGATTTGATAAGTTCAAAGAATTTAAGACTGGAGTGGTGAATCGAAAAGGTAAAAGTGTCAAGTCACTACGATTTGATTGTAGTTTCAAATGCCTCAGTACTGAATTTAGGCAATACTTATTGGATAACGAGATTACATCTCAACTTTATAGGCCTGATTTTCTGCAACAAGTTGGCGTAGAAGAGAGAAGAAACATAATTCTTTTTGGAAATGGTGAGGTCAATGATGAGTTATGCCACTTTGCCTACTCTGGTTTAGGGTTATGCCTAGGAAACAACGGCGTATCTTCTGAACTTAGTACTTTCTCAATCGACTATAAAGACTCCAATAGAATTGTGAACTCAATGGAAGCCTAGTTTAAAACCATATTCTGGTTTGGGGTTGCCCAACATATGTGTTGGATAAGGAAGTCGATAAGTTGGCACCTAGAACAGAAGTACGGTTGTTTATAGGATATCCTAAGGGTACGAAAGGCGGTGACTTTTATAGTCCTAAAGAATTAGAGGGTGGTGGTTAATACCAATGGCCAATTCTTGGAGGAAGACTATATAAGTGAGCATAAATCCAAGAGTAAGATCATTCTTAATGAGTTGTGAGGAGACAATGGTACACCGAGTGTACTAAGTGTTATACCACAAGAGACTGCACAACGTGTTGACTCTGGTGTACCTACATAGCAAATGCCTTGTTGTAGTGGGAGAGTTGTTCAATCTAATTATTTCATGGAAGTGGGAGAGTCTTCGGACTTGGTCCACATTGTTGCACATGAACTTACAAAGAGGCAGTCCAAGATGTAGATGCGATGTCTTGGCATAGATGCTATGGATGAGTACGACCTTCAGACCTTCCTAAAGACAATATAGCCATTGGTTGTAAGTGGGTCTATAGGTGTAAGAGAGGATTTGACGGAAAGGTCATCGCCTTTATAGCATGGTTGGTGGCGAAGGGATTCACTCAAATAGAGAGATTTCGCACCTGTAGCCATGCTAAAGTCGATCTGCATTCTCTTATCCATAGCAAAATTACATTGACTATAAGGTTTGGCAAATGGATGTCAAGACAGCTTTCCTTAATGGAAATCTGGATGAAGACATATATATGCGGTAACCTAAAGGTTATGTAAAGAAATGCTAGGAGCATCTAGTTTTGGAAGTTAAAGAAGTCTCTTTAAGGACTTATACAAACTTCTAGATCTTGGAACATTCATTTTGACGAGGTGATCAAATATTTAGATTTGAAAAATGTCAAGATGAAAGGTGTGAGTACAAAATGAGCAATGGAAATGTGGTGGTATTCTTAGTACTGTACGTAGACGACATCTTCTTATTGGCAAAAACATGAGGGTATTGACGGATGTATAGGTGAGGCTGTCGATACAGTTACAGATGAAGCATTTGGGAAATGCTATGTACATTCTTGGTATTAAGATCATTCATGATCAAAATAAGAGAATGTTGCATTTGTACCAAGCTTCCTACATCAACACTGTTATTGCCCGGTTTAGCATACAAAACTCCAAGAAGCTGTCAAAGAAGCTGTCTGGCTTTGAAGCTTCTTGTTGGACTTGGGGGTGATTACGAGTATGCCTAAGTGTATCACGATTGGTTGTGAAAACACTGGTGCAGTAACAAACTCGAAAGAACCTAGAGCCCATGTGGCAAGTAAACACATAGATAGAGAGTACCATATTTTACGAGAGATCGTAAATCGAGGTGAGGTGGCTGTGGAAAATTTTTGTCATTGTATAACATGGTTGATCCTTTCACGAAGACTTTGGAAACTTAGATCTTCGAAAAACACGTAGAGGGTTTTGGTTAACAATTCATTGCAGCTACACTTTAAGTTTAAGTGGGAGATTTGTAATGACATGGTGTATACTAAAAGTTTAGCTTTAGTATAAGTGGGAGATTGTTGGAGTATACTGTAAAGCGAACTTTTAAGTTAGCTTTGTCATGTACTTAATCTCCTGTAAATAACTGAAACAAATGTTATCACATTGTTGCAATCTCATGATTGCATGTATATCCACTTATTTTATATTATAGACAATGTGGTGGGTGCGTCGTCCCACTGAAGATCGTATTGTTGGGTTCCTTATAAGATATAAAACGTTTTCACAACTGAGATAGTTCTGGATAAACTATCATTTTAGGTTGTAGTATAAACTTGAGATAACTAGTCTTGGTTATTAGTTTATACTAGTGCGTGGTGTCGCATTGAATGGATCGCGGTGAGACGTGTCCTTCTGTTCTGACTCTATGAAGAACCAAGGTCTCGGCAACTTTGTTAGTTCTTAAACCTAGATGTGATATATAGATATATGCAAATGATTTTTTGTTACTTTGACTTACCATGGGTGAGAATCAAAAGGATGATTCAATATGCTCCGTATCTTGGGTAACAACATTATTTGCATGTGTTTATTTAGTCACATTAGGGCACCGTGTCCTGGACTTCCAGGTTGATGACATCCCCTTAAGGAGCTCATAAGTTTTATCGTATTAAACCCTGTAGTTAGAATTTATTCCGATACGATAATAATGTTGAGCGGGTACTACTTAAGGAATAAAGATATTAATTAATTAATGTTGTCAGAGCTTTTAATTAATTAATGGATGTGCATGATCTTAAACACGGGGAATTAATTAAGTCAAATAGAAGCCCTGATTCACATCGGGATAGGATGACAGTTGCAACTTTAATTCTCTAGTGGAATGTATTGATGTTATAAGTTCCAATTATATTCTGGGCTGAATATATGTGTTTGGACTTATGGGAGGCCCAATCTTATACCCTCTAGAGATCCCTGGCCTGCCCCAACTAGAAACCCTAGAAGATGCTTATAAATAGGATTTGTGGTTGAGAGAAAAACCTAATGATTCCATAAGTTCATGTGCTGAACGACAGCTAGGGTTTAGTTCTCTCAAACACTGTAGATCCAGATTTACTTAGCATCTAATGAATCGGTGGATTGCTGTCCACCCGACATTCGATTGTGGTTCATGGGACACAGGCTAGAAGATCTCCAGTTGAATCAATCTCCAGATCTTTAGATCTGTTAAGGTAATCCCTGATCTTAATGATTTAATCTTTTTAAACCATGTATGTGTATGCTTGGTATCCAACATCGATCATGGGGACGAACCGCCTTCACCGGCGTGTTCCATCACATCCTTCTCACAAGGGCTATAGAGTGCTTAACAAGACAACCAATCTTGTGAAAATAACATATAATGTTATTTTTTATGAAGCTACTGTAGTGCGCAGGACCATGAAAGAACAAGGAGATGTTATTCAGGAGACCAATGATGTCAATGGAGAATCGGGCTTGAATTTTTCCGATGCTAAACCGATTGCTCCGACTAGGTACATGAGTGAAAACACATCTCTGCTGGAGACATCGGTTGGTCAGCAAACAACCGAGAGGGCTGGTGATGCAACTGGTACTGCTGATGCCTCACAAAATAATCCTCCAAAGGAAAGCAGAAGCCAAAGGGGAACTCTGGAAGGAGAAGACATTCATCAAAATGAAGATCCTACTGAAAATTCTTTCAGAAATGGCGAAATGACTGTTGAAGACAACTCTGCTGAGAATACTCCAGAGCAATCCGGTAAGCGAAGAATTGTTATCATTCCAGCAGATATGGTATCAAGCAAATGGACTCCCAGCTGACAACAATTCAGTAGATGACAACTAAGCAAGTGTTCTTGAAAATCTAGAAAATTTATGATTGTTTGATGTTCCTGTTGCAGGAAATCCAACTACAGAACCCAGCAGTCAGTCAATTCTAGTAAATGAGTTGACAAGACCAAAATTGTTGCTAAGAGATTCTCCAGCAGACGCAATCTTGGGTGAGCTTATAGATCCAGTTCGTACAAGATAAAGTGTCATGCTAGCTTGCTACATATCACAGACAGAGCCAACCAAGGTCGCTGATGCTTTGCAAACTTCTGATTGGATAAATGCTATGCAAGAAGAGTAGTCGGAGTTCACGCGTAATCATGTTTGGCATTTAGTGGATCGACCAACACACCAATCAGTGATCGGCACAAAATGGGTGTTCAATAATAAGTGAGATGAGAACGGGCTCGTTGTACGCATTAAAGCAAGACTAGTAGCCAAAGGATACGCTCAATGCGAAGGAATTGACTTCGACGAGACTTTTGCTCCAGTAGCTAGACTAGAAGCAATAAGTTTATTCTTAGCATATGCTACTCACCATAATTTCACTGTATTTTAGATGGACGTAAAAAGCGCGTTCCTGAATGGTGAACTCAAGGAGGAAGTCTACGTGGAACAACCTTTTAGGTTTGAACAAGGTGACAAGGTGTACAGGTTAAGAAAAACATTATATGGACTAAAGCAAGCCCCCAGAGCTTGGTATGAGACGCTTTCTCAGTTTTTGTTGAACAATGGATTTAGGAAGGGAAAGATCGACAACACTATCTTCCTGATCAAGGATGCTAAATATATGTTGCTCGCACAAATTTATGTGGATGATATAATATTTAGTTCTAAGAATCTAACCTTATGTGAAAAGTTTGCACACCTTATGCCGAACAATTTTCAGATGAGCATGATGGGAAAGATGTCATATTTCCTAGGCCTACAAGTTCAGCAATCCAGCGAAGGGAATTTCATACATCAAAAGAAGTACTCGAAGGATCTCATTAGCAAATACTGCCCAGAGAAAACAAAGACTCTGCGAATTCCCATGAGCACAGCATGCAAATTTCCTTGGATGAGGAAGGAGAATCCATAAATCCAACAGCATATCGAGGTCTAATTGGTTCCTTATTATATCTAACAGCCAGCAGGCCATATATTTCGTATGTTGTGGGTGTGTGTGGTAGGTATCAAGCAAACCCGAAGAAGTTACACATGGAGTCAACAAGAAGGATTGTCAAGTATCTAAAAGGAATAGAGTCGCTTGGAATTTGTTATCCCAAAGCAAATGATCTAATTTTGATCGGATATTCAGACTCAAATTATGGAGGATGTCGAATCGATCGAAAATGTACGAGTGGGACATGCCAATTCATTGGACATAAATTGATTAGCTGGTTCAGCAAATAGCAATATTCTGTAGCAACATCCACAGCAGAAGCTGAATACGTGGCTGCTGCATGTTGTTGTACACAGGTGTTGTGGATCAAACAACAACTTCAAGACTATGAAATCAGTACGGATGTGTCCCGATCTACTGCGATAACAATAGCACGATGTGTATCATGAAGAATCCTGTGCATCATTCAAGGACCAAACACATCGATATTAGACATCAGTTTATTCGGGATCACGTGGAGAAGAAGGACATCTCAGTGGAGTACATTCAAACAGATGATCAACTTGATATCTTCACTAAACCCCTAGCAGAGAGCCGATTTAAAGAGTTGTGTCTCAGACTTGGCTTGCTAGAGTTGGATGATGTGATGGAAAAGTGAGTCCCAACTCTCACATTACTTCTTGGATTTCTGAAGTTGTTGTGGATTACAGTGTGTCCTAGCTCACACTTTCCAAGTTTTCTAATTAGTAATATTCTGGTTTTGGTGTACTTTGTTTGCTAAGCAAATGGCTGCTGAGATGGATTGCTAAAAGGAAGATAAGTTGTTAAATGCGATAATTGATGAATTATTTGCTGTGGATATGGTTGCTGAGTCCAAGCCCTCAGTAGAGTGCTTTCGTTTGCTATGCTATTCAGCAGATAAAATCTAGCAAATGATTTCAAATCCCTCAAAAGGCGGGAGTATCCAATTAAAAAGAGTGGTTGCTAAAAGCGAAATTAATCGAGGGTGTTTCACTCTGCAGGGCGGCGACGAATAAAAAATTGCCACGTCAGCCATGCGAGCACTTTTCAACTTATAGGTCAAAATACGAATAGTAGCATCCTATTACAACTGTTAATCTGTCTACCTCAACACGTCGACCCAACCGTCGATTCAAGTCGTATCACATCCTATAAAAGGAGCTGATTTGGGTTTTCTTCAAACCTTATTGATCTCTAAACCCTTATTCGATTTTCGAAAGCCTTTTATTTTCTCTGATTTAATCAACACTCAAATTTGAAAGCTTATACAATGGCAGAATCATCAAGTCGCTTGAATCCCCCAGCCGAATCCTCATGTCGTCCTGCTATTGCTGGTGTTCTGGAAGAGCACATGCCGATGCTCACCGAGATCTTCAAGAAGGAGCGTATAGATGACTCGATTGGTTATGGAGGTCTGGTCTCCATTTCCAAGAAGAAGAAACTAGACAAACTCACATTCCCACAGAAAAGGGCAGCTCAGGTGCAAAAGGATAAAATCTTATATGAACCTCTGTGTGCAAGTCATTTTTCACTCTGGATTTTGAACAGACCGAAAAGTGAAGGTTTGATGAAATATATGACTGCGGAACCTCTGAAATTCAGGCCGTACATGGTCATTGAATTCTATGCCAGGGCTGTGATCTGGGAGAAGGAGAAATGTTTCACTACCAGTGTGCTCGGCATCAAAATAACAGTGAGTCCTGAGGTACTGGCTGCTAAGTATGGATTGAGAAATAGTGGAGAAGATGTTGCTTTGTATAAAGTTGAGAATCGGGATTTCTTATCCCCAATTCACTATCAATCCACCCCATACATACCACAACTCAAGACACGAGCGAAACCAACATTATTCTTAAGCTCATAGACAAGGAAAGAATTATAAAGGCTCAAAGTGGCTAACTAGAGAAAATTTAATTGTGAAGGGACAGTGTTTAGGAAATTGGGTTAACAAAGACGACCTAATATCATCTCCTAAACTTGTGCACACTATGCAGTCTCAACACAGAAAATAGGCAAGTTGTAGAGAAATCAAAACACACATGTGAATCTCACATCAACGAAATAAAGGCTCAAATTTCTCACACAAGGGTTCAAAAATTTTCTTCCACAGTTAATTTCAAATCAGCTCAATCAGCATGCAAGTATAAGTGTCAAATCAATCCTATCGTGCGGTATTCTACATTGATAGGCATTTAACCACATTCACACTTAATTCATACTCAACCCTCAATCAATTCTAATCTCACAATCTCATTCAGGTTATATCAAAACTAAAAAATTTTTCCCACAAAATAGAATAAATTAAAAAAAAAATCTAGGCAGAAATTTAAATACTGAAAGCATAATAAATAAAGATAGAATGTTCCATCTTTTTTTCCACATCCCCCCAAACTTATTTCCAACTCAAAGAGTGGAAAAAGTTTGAAAATCAGACAAAAGAGGGAACAATACCTGGTAGTTGATCTAAGATATCAACTTTTTATCATCCGGAGATTCAACAATCTTGCGCGGCATGAATTGTGGCGGTTGGCACTTCGCGTCGACCGATGCAGGGCTGCATTGGTCGACATGAAGCCTTCTTACAATCTCTTCATTGGATCGAAGTGTAACACGTCAGCCTCTCAATTTCGATCGACGCCAGGCTGCGTCAATCGAAATTGAGACATACTCCCTTTTTTTTAAGCTGCAAAACAAAGTTAGTGCAAGCAGAATTTGGAAATAAAAATAAATAAAAAGAAAAAGTACGAAAATTAAAAAGAAAACAAGTAAATGGTTGGGTTACCTCCCAACAAGTGCTTTATTTAACGTTGTAGCTCGACGATACCTCAATTCACCACCAAGGAGGTCGGGTCCAGACTCGCCGACCTTTGGCGTCCACCATGTAAACTTTCCCATCCTTGACAATGGTGGTGAGCTCGGAATGAAGTGGCTTAGTTGACAATTTCACCACTTCGTTTCCACGATCCCACTCAATAGCAGCAGCTTCCTCCTACTCGGACTCATCATCCTCTTCAGTAATGGAGATCCAGTTGCACTCCGCCTTCTTCTTGCTCTTGTCCATCACAAAGGTGATCTTCTCGTCATTCGCCCGGAGTGTGATCTCGCCGCCTCGACGGTCAATGAGAGGGGCGCTGGTGTCGAGAAACTCATGCCCCAAGATCATGGGCATGTTCTCGTCCTCCTTCATCTCGTGCACCACGAAATCTATAGGGAAAATGAGATGGCCCACGCGAATGAGCACATCCTCTAGTATACCTTTCGCGCGGGACATAGACCGGTCCGCCATCTACAGGGTGATCGTCGTGGGCCTCATCTCTCCGATGTTAAGATGCTTGTAGATGAAGTACGGCATCAGGTTGATACTGGCCCCAGTATCACACAGTACTCTCTCGAAAGTGCATCCCCCGATCTCAACCGGAATTGAGAAGCATCCAGGATCGCTTCTCTTGATGGGCACCTGCTTTTGCAGTAGCAGGCTGCACTGCTCGTGGATCTTCACCGTCTCCTTCTCCACGAACTGCTTCTTCCCACTCATCAACTTTCGGAGGTACTTCATATACCCCGGAATCTCCTTCAGTGCTTCGATCAGCAGGATATTGATGCTGATCTTTTTCAGATTCTCCACAAATCTGGAGAACTTGGAGTCCTCCTTTTGCTTCGCGAACCACTGAGGGAAAGGCATAGGAGGGACCACATCTTCATTTCTCATCAGATTTTTGCCCAGAATGGGCCTCGATTTCAACCGACTCAGTGCCTCGTCGGTCGCTGCGTGCTTGTGCGCGCGTCCATCGATGCAAGTGGCATAGGTCGACGTGCGTACCTTGGTCGATGTCTTCTACGTCAGCCTATCTTCTTCCTCATCACTCGAACTGGCCTTGTATTGATCCTCGGTATCGACCAATGCGTGATGTGCATTGGTCGAAGTCGAGCCTTCTCTCCCGTGATTTTGCTCTTTCTCACCTCCAAACTCATTCACAACCATCTCGGGACCCTTGTAGTTCATCCCAGATCTCAGAGTGATGGCCTTGCAGTCTTTCTGACCCCTAGGGTTCACCTCAGTCGTGCTCGGGAGCTGACCTTGCTTGTGTTGGGCTCCAATAGTGCTGGCAATTTGGCTGACCTGCGTCTCGATAATTTGAAGGTGTTTCCCCACTCGGTCAACCTTGGTGTGCACTCCAACAACCTCCTGCTCCAGCTTCCCAACCGGGTGGTCTGAGGCCCTGATGAATTTGGCCAACAGATCATCCAAGTTGTCCTTCTTCTTCTCCACCACTTCTCCGTTTTGCACATCAAAACCCGGTGGTGGTAGCTCGGCTGCCTCAAGATGAGAATGAGAGAAACCATGGTGGTTTCTTGCCGGATACTGGTATCCCCCTTTCCGTGGCTGATTCTGATAGCCACCTCTGCTCATGTAACTCACATCTGCAGGGGTTTCGAGTTGCACCTGTGCAACTGCAACAGTTGAACCCCCTGCAGACAATTTCTCTATCTCTCCTCGCAGCTTCTCAACTTCAATCTTGAGGGAGTCATCTGCCTCAATCTTTTCCACAACTCTGATTTGAGGCCTCCTCGGGTTCGCCCATTTTTGTGTGTGTAGCGCCATCTTCTTGAACAACTTCAGTGCCTTCTCCGCAGACTTGCTCATGATGGATCCCCCAGCTGCATTATCCATAGATTCCTGCGTCTTCTCGTTTATCCCCTAGTAGAAGATGTGAGCCTGCTCCTCTGTATCGACTCCATGACCGGGGCAACTCTGTAGCAGTTCATTGAACCTACTCTATACTTTATACAGTGATTCGTCCACCCTCTGATGGAACTGTAGAATGTCCATCTTCTTCTGAATGATGATGGAGGGCAGAAAGAAATTCGAGAGGAATTCAGCTCTCAATTCCTCCCATGTCCGGATCCTGCTGCAGTCCAGTCCAGTAAGCCAAGATCGGGCTTGATCCCTAAGTGAGAAAGGGAAAAGCCTCAGTCGAATCACATCCTGCACCACCCCATTCAACTTGATAGTGTCGTACACCTCCACAAACATCCGCAGGTGTGTATAGGGATCCTCCACAGCTCTACCGCCGAATTGGTTCTGCTGAACCATCTGACTCAGTCCGGTTTTGAGTTCAAAATTATTGGCATTGATGCCAATATTAAATCCCTCATTGTCGGGCTGTGGCCTGTACTTCCCTCCCATAGCATTCGGATCCTCATCATCCGAGTCATCCAGGCGCACTCTGTCTCTTCTTGCTCCATCTGCCTTCTCAGTGCGGCTTCCCTTTCAGCATCCTATTCTTCTCTCAGCTATCGGACTGCATCCCTCATCATATGAACTTCTTGAATCAGCACCAGAGCATCCCCCGCTGTAAGCTGTGCATCCGGATCCTCCAAAGGGGGCATATTCAGATTAACTTCTTGTGGATTCTGATTGTTTGGTTGCTCCATCTTTTTCTTTCTAATCCTTCTTCTACAGGATTCTTCAATATCTGGATCGAGGGCCTCAAGCGGTTTTCCTTGAGATCTCGTGTCCATGCACCACCTGAAACAAAAATAGGAAAAAAATCAGTCGGCGTCGACCGACACGGAGATGTGTCGATCGACGCACGAAAACTTTCAATGTCGACTGACGCAATAGGGCATCGATCAAAATAGAAAGCAAAAACAGATACTCACGTACGAACACGTACAGAAAAATAAAACTCAATCCAGCAAATCCTAGAACGAACTAGTAACTAGATAATATCTAACAAATTCCCGGCAGCGGTCCCAATTTGATCACTGTAAAATATACAGATAAATTGCAGAACAGTGGCAAATAAAATTTGTAAACTCGAATGTCGAACCCAAGGGAATTGTATGGGGAAATTATCCTATGTACTAATTATGGTCCTAAAATCCATTGTTTGAGTAAATAGAAATTCAGGGTTTTGGTCTTTTTGAAAGTAAAGAAAACAGAACTTGAAATTAAAGAGGTTTTGAAAGCAAATTTAAAGGAACACAAATTCTAGGGCAAATATTCAATTAGGGTACATGCAAATCAATCAACTCAGCATTGGTGGGAAATCAGAAAATACTATAATCTCTTGGTCGGACAAGTATAGCCTAGGTTACTATTATGTGAATGTGTGTGCTTTGTCGGCCTCAATAACACAGTAATAATCAACCTTCTTTAATCCACAAATTTAATCCCTACAATTATTACCTTCCCCTAGGACAGAAAATCAATTGTATTCAAATTCCTTTTCCTGTTATTAATTTTCTCCTCTCGGTCTTTCAATTAATAACTTTAAACCTAGAATTCATATTATCTCTCGATCTCACAATTTTAGATTCTACAAATTAATTCAGGAATTCGAAAACCATGCATATTGAGTTGATTAAATTAAACATGCATTCATAATTGAATATTCATAGCCCTAGAACCCGCTAGGATTTCTAGCCACTCATAGCAGATAGAAATCCAAAAGAAAACATATTAAATTGCATTAAAGTAAAGAACTTACAAGAAAAAATAAAGCGTTTCGTGTTTCCCAAACTCCCAAAACTCTAAAAACTGAATACTGGATGATAAAGATTTTCAAAATTCGAAATTACATAGGTATTGATAGAGGTGGATGTGTATCTTATCAAATCTAGGGCTAAAAATAAGATAGATTCGAAATAAAACGGATTTTCCAACTCTGAAATTTGCGACGGTCGATATGACTTTTGCGTCGGTCGATATGACCTTCGCATCGGTCGATATGCAACCAAGTCGATCGACGTGGCCTTCCACGTCGGTCGACATGGATCCCACGTCGGTCGATACCGAACCTTCACTTTTCCGGACTTGGTCATTTCTCGCCCCTTCTGTGCGGTCTCACGGTTTTGGCCATAACTTACTCTCCCGAACTCCGATTGACCTGATTCCAGATGCATTGGAAAGCTAACACGAAGATCTTTCTATTTCCATGATCCATTAGCTCAAATTCCATGTTTGGGGAAATTTATCACTGATCCTTTGAACATCAACTGCTTTCGATACTGGTTTTCATTGAATTTGGCCTAAAACCTGTAAAAACACACCATGACACGCATAATACCACCCAATATTGACTCATGCATAAATTATATAGATAAAATAAATAAAACTATATTAAATAGTAGAAAATAATATGGATAAGTGAGTAAAATTATGAACTTATCAGTTCGCCTGGTGCTTTTCCGTGAGCAATGGCCACCATGCGATAATAAGAGATTGATTCATCAATCTGCTCCTTCTTGAATACACCTGTGAACGTCTGCTGAAATGTTCAGGTTCTCCGGGAATGCATGGCCTTTCGGATGATTCAGCTGGGGGACTGGAATGGTTCGATGATTCCGCCATTGATAATTTTTCTGAAATCAAGGAGATGTAGAGTTGACGAAAAATTCGAAATCAGAAGTATATGGAGTAATAGGGTTTAGATATCCCAAACCAACTTCCTTTATACAATTGAAGCAATTAGCTTGTGTGAGTGATTGGATCTCTCTTCTGATCTGGCTGGATGGACGGTTGGGCAGTTGATGACAGTTCGCCTTACGTCCCACGATGATGGAAAGCTGTGCGTGGCCATCGTGGCTTTTGCTTATTTGTCATCACCTTGTGCAGCTAGTTACCTTTTCAATTAATGTAGACTTCACAGCTGCTCCGTCAAACAACTAATCCCGCCTTTCGAGAGATTTGAAATCATTATCTCTCTTTTGTCTGCTGGGCCGAATTTCGCATGCAAAAAGGCATTTTGCTGAGAGCTTCAAATTCAGTAATCAATAGCCTATGCTGAGAGCTTGGACTTAGCATCCGATCAATTCTTGATCCTTTGAGATCTCAGAATACCATAGATAATAGAGATCTACTGAGAGCTTGGACTCAGCATTGAAATTAAATTCTCCTAAGGTCTTGGTATCCCATAAACAATAGTTATCTGCTGAGAGCTTGGACTCAGAAGTCATTCTTGAATATGCTAAGACTTCATACTTAGCCATCTACGGGTATCTGCTGAGAGCTTGGACTCAGCAGTCTTTAGGGTTCTATCGAGAGCTTGGACTCAGTAGACGAATTAGACTCTTAAACATTTTGATATTTTAAAGTTCAAGGAGTCTTCTTACTGAGAGCTTGGACTCAGTAACCTTCTTTTCGGTTTAGTCTGCTAAGCCGAATATAGCAAACAATGTCATATTGCTGAGAACTTGGACTCAGTAATCATCGGATATTTGGATTCAACAGTAAATTCAGACTCTTCTTTAATCCTTGAATCTTTAAATTTCAAAGAGTCTTTACTGAGAGCTCGAAAATAGTAATCATCGTGAATCTGCTGAGAGCTTGGACTCAGCAGTCACCCGCGAGTTTTTGCTTGATAAAAATTTATCATTTTAACCATCAAGCACTCTGTTTCTGACTTAGTTTTGGGAGACACACCTTTAAAATTCTTATCTTCTGATTTACCTTTAAATCTTTGAATTTTTCACCATGGAAAATCATAAGAATTTTAGATAGGATTCTATTTACACAAGGAGTGTAATGATCTAGCATTTTATTTAGGCAGTTATTGTTTTGAGACAACTGAGTATTGTCATCAAAATGAGCATATTGTTTTATTGATATCATTGATTTACAAGTGTTACACTTCACAAAGTACAAAACTACAAGTTACAATGATCCAATTCTTCTTCGAACTGCTCCAAATAATGCCTTTGTTAGATCTGCTCCTTCTTGGTCTCTTCCCCGAGCTCGTTGCTGCAAGTCTCCCTACTTGCGCAACAACGTCTTGTTGGCTGAGAAATGTCTGTTTGCAAGTTCATCTTCTGCCTCCTTGAACTTTGTATGCAGACATTTCTTCGGCATCAGCCTTCTTACCATCTACGGACGTCCAGCATGTATAGTCGGATAGGAAGTCCGAGTCACCATCTGCTCAGACTGGTGCTCTTGTACGCAGAAATCTTCTAGCTCCGAGTGCCATACAAATGTCCATACTTTATGTATGGTGAGTAACATCTGCACCACTCGCAAGCTCTCCCTTTGGCCCCAGATGCGAAGTAGATGCTTCGTGTTGCATCTACTCCATCCGCAAGCCTATCCTCCCTCTCCTCTTCTTCTCCAAGGTTTCTGCTTAAAATCCTTGAAGAAGAGATGGGAAGAAACTGAATGGGTCCTGTGGATGCTTAGTTCCACCGGGATCCAGAGGAGTTTCCTATTCCTTGTGACTAAGGAATATCCATCTTCAGACCCACATGACAAGCTTATATCTCTCCAATGATAAAGCTCTCATGGCCTGACAGAATGGACCGCCTATCTCCTTTCGGTTTTAATATCAGAAAGCCCATTATCAGCGGTGAACCGAGAATTGAGAGAATCTTCTTAGATGTGATCTTTGTGAAGATTACGACTCTTCCTATCAATTTGGAGACTTCCAAGTCACGTTGCTCGAACCTATCTTGAAGGTATTTTGGTGAGATGGTAAAGGATGTCATCTTGATTTTTCTTGAGCAATAGGGTTTAATCGAAGGGGATGAAAGGCATGAAGCGGGTTTGATTTTCAGAGGCTTAGCTATGTTTTCCTAAGTGAAACAAACCTCTCTTTAAATAGGCATACCCATCCTTGAGATTTGTTGGATCAATCAACTCATCTGCCTTGGGAATCGACAGTTTCGACAATACTTTACATGTGGCCATTCTAGACACCTTTTCCTGAAGTGAATCGTCTCGAGCCTTGAGTAAAATCTTTGGAAATGACAGCGAATATTGACCATCACCACATTAATTTTCTCCATTAATGGGATTTTTAACTGTTTCGCCGGTTGAGATATCCCAATTTTGATTCCCCGTATCCGATCAATTTCCCAAGTTTGATTCATCAGTCTTCTCCATATACTGAGAGCTGGGACTCAACATTCGCTTATCATGTCTGTTAAAACGTAACCTTCAGTAACTGGTTGTCAAAATTACTGAAAGCTGGGACTCATCAGTCCGACTATAAATCTCCATATTTTTCTGAAGAGTGTGAGCTTGGACACACTCTATTCCGCATTATCTCCAGAAATCCAAGAAATCTAATAAATCCAAATCCGGGAACAAAATAAGAGCTCGGACTCATTCTTACACAACCTCGTCTAATTCCAATAAACCAAGCTTAAGGCGAAGCTCCTTAAATCTGCTTTATGCTAGAGGTTTGGTAAATATATCTGCTAGCTGATCATCTGTCCTAATATAATCCACAAAAATATCCTTCTTTTCAACATGGTCTTGGATGAAGTGATGTCTGATGTCAATGTGCTTCGTCC
Organism: Plectranthus barbatus; assembly: GCA_026898455.1. Taxonomy (NCBI): domain Eukaryota; kingdom Viridiplantae; phylum Streptophyta; class Magnoliopsida; order Lamiales; family Lamiaceae; genus Plectranthus; species Plectranthus barbatus. Next base: position 101,000 of record JAPKLW010000084.1, read on the forward strand.
TTGAATGGTGCACTGGATTTTTCGTGATGCACATTGTACTGTTGTTGTCGCAGTATATTGGGACATATCCGGTGCTGACTTCATAATCTTGAAGTTGTTACTTGATCCACAGCACCTGTGTGCAGCAACTCACAGCAGCCACGTATTCAGCTTCTGTTGTGGATGTTGCTACAGTGTGTTGCTTCTTGCTAAACCAGCTTATAAGCTTATGTCCAAGGAATTAGCATGTCCCACTCGTACTCTTTCGATTGATTCGGCATCCTCCAAAGTCAGAGTTCAAATATCCAACGAGTGCGAGATCGTCTGCTCTTGGGTACCAAATTCCTAAGGACTCTGTCCCTTTCAGATATCTGACAATCCTTCGCGCGTACTCCATGTGCGATTTTTTCGAATTTACTTGATATCTAGCACATACGCCTACAACATACGATATATCTGGCCTGCTGGCCGTTAGGTATAATAAAGAACCAATAATACCTCTGTATGCTATTAGATCCACGGATTCGCCTTCTTCGTCCATCGATATTTGACATGCTGTGCTCATGGGAATCCGTAATATCTTTGTCTTCTCTGGACAGAATTTGCTGATGAGATCCTTTGTGTACTTCTTCTGGTGAATGAAGATCCCATCATTGGATTGCTGAACTTGTAGACCTAAGAAGTATGACATCTTCCCCATCATGCTCATTTGAAAGTTAGTCTGCATAAGCTGAGCAAATTTTCACACAGGGTTAGACTCTTAGATCCAAATATAGTGTCATCCACATAGATTTGGACGAGCAGTATGTCTTCCGCAACCTTGATCAAGAAGAGTGTCCGATCGATCTTCCCCTTCCTGAATCCATTCTTCAGCAAAAACTGTGATAGCCTCTGATACCAAGCTCTTGGGGCTTGCTTCAGACCATACAGAGCTTTCCTCAACCTGTACACCTTGTTTCCGTGTTCAAATCCTGGAGGTTGCTCCACGTAGACTTCCTCCTTTAATTCACCATTTAGGAATGCACTCTTGACGTCCATCTGAAATACAGTGAAACCATGGTGAGCAGCATATGCACGGAATAACCTGATTGCTTCCAGTCGAGCTACTGGAGCAAAAGTTTCATCGAAGTCAAATCCTTCTCATTGCGCATATCCTTTTGCTACAAGCCTTGCTTTGATGCGCACGACAAGTCCATTTTCATCATGCTTCTTCTTGAATACCCATTTGGTGCCTATTATTGATTAATGTGTTGGTCGATCTACGAGACCCTATACGTGATTCCGTGTGAATTCTCACAATTTTTCCCGCATCGCGTTGATCCAATCAGTGGATTTGAGTGCATCAGGAACTTTGGTCGGCTCTTCCTGAGATATATAGCAGGCTAGCATTGCGTTGTGTCAAGTTCGAATTGGATTGGCAAGATCTCCTAATATTGCTTCTGAAGGATGATCTCTCAGCAGCCACCTTGTTTTCGTGTTCAAATCCTGGAGGTTGCTCCATGTAGACTTCCTCCTTTAATTCACCATTTAGGAACGCACTCTTGACGTCCATCTGAAATACAGTGAAACCATGGTGAGCAACATATGCAAGGAATAACCTGATTGCTTCCAGTCGAACTACTGGAGCAAAAGTTTCATCGAAGTTAATTCCTTCGCACTGCGCATATCCTTTTGCTACAAGCCTTGCTTTGTTGCGCACGATAAGTCCATTTTCATCACGCTTGTTCTTGAATACCCATTTTCTGCCTATTACCGATTAATGTTTTGGTCCATCTACGAGATCCTATATATGATTCTGTGCAAATTCAGACAATTCTTCCTGCATCGAGTAGATCCAATCGATGGATTTGAGTGCGTCGGCAACTTTGGTCGGCTCTTCTTGAGATATATAGCAGGCTAGCATTGCGCTGTGTCTGGTTTGAATTGGATTAGCAAGATCTCTTAATATTACTTCTGAAGGATGATCTCTCAGCAGCCACTTTAGTCTTTGCAGCTCTGTAACTGGAATGGTTTGACCTGCTGGATGCTCCTATTTGACTTTCAGAAACAGGTACACAACAAGTTGTAGGTTGTTCAGGCTTTCAGCTACACTTGATGGGTTGTCGTCTGCTGAATTGCTGTTTTATGATGAATCGTCTGCTGGATCTGTATTTACTGGAGTAATACACCTATCGTCAGTAGTCCGCTCCTGGTCTTTTTCAGCAGTGTTGTCTTCAGCAGTCCTCTTGCAATTTTGGGGATTCTCAGCAACGTCTTCGTTTTGCTGACTGGTTTCTCCTTTTTGAGTTCCCCGTTGACATATGAGCTCGTTGAGAGGATTTAGGGTGGCCTCAGCATTACTAGTTGCATCACCGGTCATCTCGGCTGTTTGCTGATCAGCCGTGGTCTCCAGCGTAGATGAAGATTCACTCATCAACCTAGTCGGAGCAATCGGTTTAACTTCGGAAGTATTTGAGCCCGATTGTCCATCGATATTATTAGTTTTATGAATCACATCTTTCTGATCTCTCATGGTCCTGCGCACTAAGGTAGCTTCATCAAAAATAACATTGCATGTTATTTCCACAAGTTTGGTGGTCTTGTTAAGCACTCTATAAGCCTTGTGAGATGGATGCCCATATCCTAGGAACACTCCTTCATCAGCTTTGGGAGAGAAAGTACTTAACTTTGAATTCCCATTATTATGGATATAACATGGTGAACCGAAAGCACGAAGATGAGCTAAAGAAGGCTTACGGCCATGATAAATTTTGTAGGGTGTCTTGTTGAAGCGGAGATTCAAGCCACTTCGATTCTGCGTGTAGCATGCGTTCATTACAGCTTCTCCCCAATATCTCTGTCCTAGATTTATATCGGCAAGCATTGTTCACACGGCCTCTTTTAGAGGCTCGTTCCTCTGTTCTGCCAAGCCGTTTTGCTGAGGTGTTCTTGCAGTGGACCTTTCATGTCCTATCCCAGTGTCGGCGCAGAAATCCATTATTGCTCCATTACAAAATTTTGTACCATTGTCGGACCTTATTCTCTTCATCGTGAGCTCTTGTCATTTTGCACTCGAAGTATTATCTCCGGTAGAACTATTTTGACTTCATCGTTGCTCTTGAGGAGTCTCACCCACGTGTACCTGGTATAGTCGTTAATAACAACTAAGATATAATGTTTGTTACCTACAGTGGGTGGAGTCACAGGGCCAAATAAATCCATGTGCAGCAGCTCAAGGATTCTGTTTGATGTGGCCTTTTTTGGATTGGATCTGAAGGACGCCTTGGCTTGTTTTCCTTGTTGGCAAGCTCTGCATACTCCTTCCTTCTTGATGGTCTCTTTGGGCAATCCTGTAACAATGTTAATTGTGGCTATATAATTGATAGCTTAAAGTTTAAGTGCGTTAGCCTCTTGTGCCATAGCAAGTTGGTTTCTTCTTTGTCGAATGCGATGAAGCATGGAGCTTGCTGACCACTTTCCCAATCTATAACATAGAGTCCTCCTTTTCTGATTCCTCTAAGCTTTACGTCACCAATGGTCTTGTCAACAATCTCGCAACCTATATCAAAGAAGGAGACAATATATCCATTTTCACTTAGCTGACTGATGCTCAGTAGATTGTGCTTGAGGCTGTCAACGAGGGCCACATTGATGATGCGCATTCCATTTTGTTCGATGCACCCTCTTTCGATTACTCTAGCCTTTGAGTTGTAAACGAAGGAGACTGAAGGTCCTCTGACATTTTGGAGGTCTGTGAAAATGTCTTCGTCTCCCGTCATGTGACCTGAGCATCCGCTGTCTAGGACCCATACTTTTAATTTCTTCGATGTTCTTCTTGTTGGACCCTGTTCTTGCAAAATAAAGAAATTATCTTTTAGGTACCCGATCAACTGCGGGTCCTGCAGGATTAGTTTTCTGGATTATCCCCTTAGGAATCCAGACTTTTGTGATTTTGACATTTTTCTTGTCATCACGTTTCACTACCCTTCCCTTCCTATTGGAGTAATATATTGAATAGAAATGTGTAGTGGTGTGCTGAGCCTTCACAGTCTTTTGAAAATACAATGGTTTAGACTCTGGCCTCAAGTAGGTGTTCCTCCTACTTGGTGTGTATGGTGGCTTCCTTGCAATCTCAGCAGACTGCTTAGCCTTGCTAGGTTTTGTACGAACCTTCCTAGCAGATGGAACAGTCTGTTGGGTTACATACTTTGACTTTGCTGGCTTCCTCTCAGCAGATATACATTTCAGTATCTTCTGAGCAGTAAGCACGAGATTATTAGTTTGCCAACATTTCTGCTGAGCAACTGTTGTTGTTGATCTAGCATTGTCCCCTTTGTCTTTCCTAGCAGGATGCTGAACCTTCTCGATTGCTGGGACAAAGATAATTTTATTTGATCGACCAGGATCAACATTGCTGGATTCTCCTTTTTCAAAATCAATTCCAGCATGGTTATTTGTGCTCCTTTGAACACTTAGGATTTCATCTAAATCTCTCGTGATTTTAGAAAATCTACACTGACAAGTATTTTGAACGGAGTTTTTGTTTTTCAAAACTTCATTCTCTTGTTTTAAACAATCAGAATTTTTACTTAAAGAAGAGAATTCAGCTTTTAGTTTCGAAAGTTCCTCGTCTGCTGACCTAGATTATTCAATCTCACTGGTCAAGATAGAAAGCTGAGATTTCAGCGAGGAATTTTCGTTTATCAAAACATCTTTTAATGTATAAAACTTTGAAAATTCTTTTAAGAGAAACTCTAGAGTTATATCGTCTGATTCTGAGAAACATAAATCAGCAATGTCATGCAAATTTTCTGAAGTAGAAGCAACAGACATAACATAATTTGTTACCTGATTTCTCGTGACAAATAGTGCTGATTCTTCTATCTGGTCTTCATTCCCATCAGCATCACCATTGATGTTGGCCATAAATACCATGAGTACATCCTCTTCATCTTCTGATGAGTAGACTTCATCGTCGTGATCTGGATGTCTGGTATTTCTATCCTGGTCAGCAGAGCTTTGGCGACGGCCTTGGACGCATGCTTCTCAAAGAGCTTTCTTAGTCGCTCCCTTTCATCTGGATCTACTCGAGCACACTCGAACTTTAGATGATTTAGTAAGTTGCACTCGTAGCACATTTCTGGCATCTTCTTGGCTATCTGATTGTCTACTAGTTGGCTTTGTTGACATTCTTCCTTTTTACCATTACCTTTCAACAGCAGCTTCGGTAGTCTTTTCATTTGCTCCTCCAGCTCGCTGACTGAGCATTTTGCTTCTTTAACTTGAGATCCACTGGTTGATGCGATCTCCTTCATTGGGCTGGATTAAGCTGGACGATTTGAGTGGAACGGCTTCTTAGTTTTCCACTTATGTACGTCTCTCTTCACGAAGAATGTTGCATCCTCGGGATGATCTTCAATGGATACTGCAGCTCGTACAACTTTGCTTTTGTTGATCTGTATGATGTCCCATTCATGTGCCTGAAGCTGGGCGAACACATCTTTTGTGCTCATGGTTGATAGATCTTTTTCCTTCAGGCTTGTCATTTTGACAAACCAGTCTTCCTTTGGCATTTTTGAGAGGATCTTTGAGTCCATGTCAGGAAGTTCGTACGTTCTTTCCAACTTCTTTAATTCTTCTACGATAGAATTAAATCTGGCTTCCATGTCTTTGATGGTTTCTCCAGGAAGCATCTGGAACAACTCGTATCTGTCCACGCACTGTTGTAGTTAGTTTCTCTTCATTTGATCTGTCTCTTTGCTCAAGGTTCCAAGAAAGTCCCACATTTCTTTGGCATTCTTGTACTCCAAGACTTCAGCCATTAGAGGTCCTGTAAAAGAATTTAAGATCAAATCCATGGATACCTAGTCCAGTTAACAACAAACTCGATCTTCCTGAGTCCACTCTGCGTACGGCTTGTCCACCATCTCTTCTGGTCCTTGAACATCTTCGCCGATTCGAGTCTTCACCTTTTGGATCTTGATTGGTCCTTGCTAGATCACTTGCTTCATCTCGGGATGGATATTCATCAACGTGATCAGCAACCTCTTTTTCCAGGTGGAAGTAGGTATCTGGAGTGGACATTCCCAACTTTGCGTTGTTCGCCATTGTCCTTATCCTGAGCTAAACATAGAAACACAAGAAATATGCAAGGAAAAATGGATCAGAGTATTTATATATACAGCGGAAGTATTAATAATATCTTTCACTTATCTTACTAAGGTCATGACTTAGCAAGTGTTTATCGAATGTGTTTAAGCTCGAGTATTCGTTAGATTTATTGCAGATTATACATCAACACTTGGTGTGTTGAGTTTCAAAGTAAGCAAATCGTAACGAAATGAAAGCAGTAAATTAACACGGGGTTTATAGTGGTTCAAACAATTGTTCTACGTCCACTCTTTAGTCCTCCTAACTGAAAATTCACTATAGATTGATTACAAGGTCAGGCATGATCTCTAACATTGAGCAGCTCCTCCGTCTGATCAGCGCGCACCTTCAAGCACCTCGATCTTCAATCTTTACCTTGACACTCCTTAGAGTGAGGAAAAACCTCCCTTCTCCTCAGACGTTGACCTTGGGAGTTTTATAGTTCTTCTGAGAACCTTTCTGTGTTTGGTAGTAGCCCGTGGTAATCACGCTTGCAGAGCAAGGTGACTGCTAGATTCTTTCTAGGATAGAAGGAATCCCAATGATAACCTAAGAAGAAACTTCAAAGGTCTCGAGCTTCGAATATGTCAGCTTATATAAAGCTTCAATCAAGTACAAGCTCGGATGCGAGTTCACGTTGGACTGAGAGTATTAAGATCTCTTCCGTTTTCTTTGTAGTAGAATTTTTTGCAAACTTCTGAATCTCTCTTTGATGACACCTATTTATAGGTGAAGATTCAAATGGTTGTTTGAATCTTATCCATTAGACTCAGAGTGTCTGCTCGCTAATCTCCATCCTTCTTTTCCTGCAAAGTACAGAGACTCTTCAGGTCTCCCTTCTCTCTGATTGGCGATCTCCTTAATTTAGTCGTCTTTGTCAGAACGGATGATTCAGTTTGAATCTGAAAACCTTCTTTGTGTCTATTGATTATCTTTCACTCTGATTCATCAAGTTTCCTTGTGTTTTGGATCCTTCTGATTCAGGACTTTATATTGTGTGTTGATTGTTGTTGTGTGTTCGCTTGCAGTTGGTAGTCTGCTGATATCTCAGAAGTCTTGCTGAGATTCAGCAATATGTTTGCTTCAATCCTTCAGCATTCTTTTAGGCATGTCCAGCATTCTTCAGAGTTTACTAGCATCTTCAGCAATCTTCAAATATGCTGATTCCTTCAGCATTCTTCGATCTTCAAATATGTTGATTCCTTTAGCATTCTTCGATCTTCTATTCTAGTTCTATTACAACTCGAGTAATCCTATACAGAACTTTTACAATTTGACTCGATACTAAGCTGCTAGAAACTAGATTGATTTGAGCTTTGATGCACCAAAACTAATATTCATACAAATAAAACTAAGGGGTTATAATATTTCTAACAATATTCCTAACAGTTAGCGAACTACCATCAGTCATTCTCTTGCAAACAAGATCTTTTACTAGGTTACAACTGACAGTTTGCTCGACTTCCCGTAAACTGCTACAAGATCTTTCCAGATCTCCACAGCACTACAGAAGCCCATATACTTGAGTTTTTATGTCTCCGGATAGATTATCCATGATGAGCTTGTAAGCAAAATTATCAAATGCAATATTTCAATTCCAAAAAATTAGGACTAGTTAAGGGTTGAGAGCGAGAATATGATCAACAGTTGACATAGACATATCTGAAACAAATAAAAGGATCAAATAAGAACATACAAGCATAACACTTGAAACAAAAATGCATTGTAACCTTTTGTTAAACCAATACATTTTTTCCACTAATATCCCAAGGAATCCCACCGCAAGCTACACTCATGGACGTTTACGATGTGTCCCTCAACCAGACTACCAGACCAACCTCAATGTGTTCATCCCAATCCTTTAATTTTATACCATGTCAAGAATCGACACATGAAATTAATTATTGGTGTAAAATTTAGACCAAGCCATCTACTGAGAACAAGAAAGCAGCACATGCATTATATCATCATATGCTTCTAAGCAACTAACCACAAATCTAACTCCATCTACAAGAGATCGATTTGGCATAAACACTAGGCCCATACCACATGTCTCTCATAACCTTTGTTATCTACACTTTAAATTAATCCTATAATACCAATCAGAAAATCATGTACGAGAGCTACACTCATAGACGTTTATACACCAGCGCTCCCACTATATTCACATGATTTAAATAGTTTGTTTAGAAATCCCAACAACTATTACCCATAAATCACCATGAATAAGCAAGCTACACTCGTAGACATTTACTAAGACGAGCGGCCCACATACAGTCTAGGACCACTTTGTGTAGGCCTATTGATTTTAATTAAAAATCTTGCTTAGTATCTTTAATTCAAAAGGATTCAATTGCGCACAAATAATTTTCATGCTACCATAAATTATGTTTAACCAGATTTCAACATATTTAAAATATGCTACCAAAATCCAACACATAATTCACAATATGAAAATAAACACACAAGCATGCTTCAAAAGCAGTAAATAATAAAGCACTAAATCATGCTATCGTATTATCTACAACATGTTTAAGTGCAATTATAAAAACACGCATCATATGAGAACAATTAATACAAATAAAAATGTCCTCGTGCCAAAAACAAAAATAAAACCTATTTTATTACATGATAGAATAAAATACATATCTTCAAATCTTCTGGGCCTTTAGGTTTGAAATCTGATGAGATTGGGCTTTACCGTTTGAGGTTTGCAAACTGAGGTCTGCAACATGATCCGTCACCAACTGCCAACTTTGAACTACCGCTCTTCGCCCACCAACTGCCGATCGCCGCCTGCCGACCACTACACAGGCATCGACCACCACAGGAGGCATCGATCCAAAGGGCTGTGTTGACCACCATGCAGTGTATTGATTGATGTCGAGGTGTATAGGGCGCTCGCCGCCATGGCTGTCGCTCTCACTATTCGTCGTTTGGCGCCTAACGCCTCCATGCTCGCTGCGACATCCGCTGCTTTACCAGGCAACCACCGCAAATCTTCGACAGCCATGGGAGAAGGTTGTGTAGTGTAAACCATAATTAGGGTATGCACCGCCAGCCAACTGCCGCCCGTCTCACTGCGCTTCCGCCCATCACATGCTCATTGCGTGCGCGTGCTGCTGTGTGCGGCACCTCTGGCCACTGTCGTGGACACCTGCCGCAGCTGATGCATGCCTGCACCACTGCTGGCGTGCACTGCTTGTGCACGCCGCCTGCGTGCTAGCTACCACGCGCTGCAACCCCTCTGGGGCTTCTTTTTTCACGTTCTTCGATCCCGCGGATAAATTAAAGATTGGTAAAAAATACAACAACAGATCTTATCTATTACATGATTCCTATCTAATCTAATCATGAATTTCCTCGTGATTTACAAACAATTTAATCCAAACACGGATAAACTATCGCAAATTAAATTACGAGTTTTCACGAGGAACACAAAAGAAAGTGAAAACCATCCACAACAATAAAATTCCCATACATGTATAAATTGTATAATTATTTTAGGCGGTTTTTGAGTTCTAGCAAATCCTGGGCGAGACGGATCGGTCCTGGGCAAGACGGATCGGTCCCGGGCGAGATCTGGGTCTGTCTACTTACTATAAATAGTGGAGAAACAAGTTTGGCAGAGACTTTTGGCCATTATTTAATAGTTATTCACTTCCAAAACATTTCCCACTCTTCCCAAACATCAATTAAGGTGGATCCAAGGCCAATTCCATCAAATTGGGTGAAGATATGAAGATCCAAGAGTAGATCAAGGCCAAATCAACCAAATTAGGGGAAATTTCTATCCTATCTCTTCCTTGTAATGGATTTGCTTTGTTTTTTGTAATCAATTGTACAAAACTCAAGGTATGAGTAGCTAGATTTCATTTGGATTTTGGATTGAATGATGTGGTGAGTGATTATGATCAATTGATTGTTTGTTTACTTCTTCTTTGTTGATTAAGACATGTTAGATCTTATTCCTATTCAAGAAATGTAGATAAGAGTCAATTGCTTGATATTTGACGTTGAGATTGCAGCCAATAGGCGGATTAAAACATCGTGAATAACATATTCTTATGTATGTCTCGATTCAATCCCTGTGTGGAGGAAGCATATAGGTTAAATATCCACGTTCGTTTGGGAGTGTTTTTAGATTAGATAACGTAACGGTTTGATAATCTACATTCATCAACGACTAATTCACCGGTGCTAAGGGGATTAGTTATATAAGAGTGGATTGACCATCACTAAGAAGATTAATTTGTGTACATTCAATTGGCCTTAATTTCTTACTACTAAGTTCTCTCCAATATCCTACTTCTCCCTGTCTTGAGATCATTTTATTTGTGCTTGTTCTTACTTTTGTTGGATCGATTAAGGTTGCAATTGTGAGTATGATGATGGTTTGTTTAGTTTCATGTTTGTTCTTTGTTTCCTAGTTAGATAGAATAGGTTTAATTCATTGCCTAGTTAATTGCATAACTCAACGACTTGATCAAACTCGGATATAAGTGCAACGCATAAGTAGATAGTACTTTGGCAGGCAAACTAAGAAGAAACCGGATTTATATTTTTATTCTTGCATCCGCTAGAGATTTAGTTGACTTTTTTGATTGAATTTTTAGCGGCATTAAATACTCCCTCATCATCTTTACGCGAGAAGGTGTTCCACTTCAATTTCCCATTATTGTGAATATAACATGGACAAACATAAGCACTATGATGGATTAAGGAGGACTTACGTCCCTTATTTACTTCGTACAATGTTTGATTGAGTCAGATAGCGATGGAACTCCAATTTTGAGTGTAGCTAGCCATGTTGATGGCTTCAGCCCAATACTTCTCGGCTGAGTTTGCTTCTGATAGCATTGCATTCACAGCTTCCTTGATCATTCTATTTCTCCTTTGTGAAAGCTCATTTTGTTGCGGTGTTTGTGGTGCTGGGTGCTCATGGTTGATTCTCAACTCCGCAAAAAAGTAACAGTGTTCCATTATAGAACTCAGCTCCATTATTCAATCTAATATTTTTTTACAGTCAAACTCTTCTCATTTTGAATGTGCTTAATCAGCTCTAGAAGTGTAATCTTGACTTCATCTTTTGATCTGAGAAACCCCACCCAAGTATATCTAGAGTAATCATCAAAAACTAGGTTTTACTCTTTCCAAGAATTGATGATTAAATGACTGGCCTACATAAATCCATATGCAGTAGCTCCAAAACCCTCTATGCGTTGGGCTCAACTGGTCGATTCTTCAAGGATGTCTTGTTTGCTTTCCAACCTGGCAAGCTTTGCACACTACTTATTTCCTTATGATTCCACTTGCTATTCCTTCAACCAATTAGTCCTTAAAAAGGAAGTTGAATATGTTCAAATTGAGATGGCATATTCTCTTGTGCCACAACAAACTTGACTCGATTGAGTTTGATGTGACAAAGCAGGAACTAACTTGAACAAACTCCCAATCAACTATGTAAGTCCCCCTAGAGACTTTGTCCTTTATCCAGCACTCTGATTCAATGAAGGCTACCTTAGAACCATTTTCTCCCAACTTCCTATTGCTTAGTAGGTTGAGCTTCAGATTGATGACAATGATACATCCTTTATTTTGAGGTCATTTTGCACAACTGGTCCATTTTCTATTACTCTTCCTTTATGTCACCAAGTGACGCATGCTAAATACTCAACTAACAAAAGCCAATTAAATCTCTAGCAGGTTTCAAGAATAAAAAATATCAATCCGGATCCTTCTCAGTTCGCCTGCTAGAATACCAGTTAATGATGCGTTGCATTTGTATCTAAGTTCGATATAGTCGTTGAGTTTTGTAATTATCCTAGGAAATGAAATAAAACTATGCTATCAAAATAAGCAAAACCAAAACATGAAACATAACATCCATCATCATCATCATACAATCACCTCCTCACTCTATCCAATAATTGTAAGAATCAATCACAAGGAAAACTAGTTCAACAAATGATGTGAAATAGGATATTGGTTTGAAATCCACAATGAATCAACAAAAATAGAATAGAATGCTGCAAATAAGCATTTAATTCACCTAACGATGGTCTATCTACCCTAGACTTCCTAATCCCCTTAGCACCGGTGAATTGGGAGTTGATGAAGTTAGACGCTCAAACCGTTACGTTATTGAATCTAACCTCACTCCAAATGGATCGTAGATTATCGACCTATAGGCTATCACTGCACAGGGATTGGTTCAATACCAATATGCTATCATATTATTCACGGCTCCTAGATCTGCATATTTGTTGCAAGTTCGGAGCCTAACAATCCAAAAACTGGTTATTGCCTACACTATTGAATTAAGATAAAAGCTCTAGTGTGTGCAATCAATTAGGTGAAGGTAAACATACATCCAATTCTATCAAATGATCCAAAGCTTCATTCAACCGATATCCAGAATAATCTAGCTACACATACTTTCAATTTGGTTCAATTGATAACAAAAACTACACAAATTCATTACAATGTAAGAATAGGAAAGAGATTTCCCCAATTGTTATTGATTTGGCCTTGATCTTATGCTTTGATCTTCATATCTTCTCCCCTCGGATAGAATTGGACTTGGATCCACCTTAATTGAGGTTTTCTAAATTCTTTCGAAAGTCCTTGCCAAATGCAATTCTTCCCTTTTTATATTAAGTGGACAAAACCCGATCTCGCCCGGGACCGATCCGTCTCGCCCAATATTCGCTAGAACTAAAAAACTGCCAAAAACATTTGTAGGATCCCGCCCGAGACCGATTTAGCTCGACCGAGATTTGGCTCTGTAGAGCAGATCTTGACCGAGCTCAGCAGGGTTCGGTCGAGATCTACCTTACAGAGGCAAATCTCGACTGAACCCAAATGGGTCTGGGCTGGGATTTGGCTCTGTTTCACCCTGCTGCTCCTCTCACTCCATCTGGGTCGAGATTTCCTAAGCTTGTGCAAGATATGGGTCGAAATTCCGCCAAAAATTGGCAAAACTTGATGATTTATGCTCATTTGCTTCCCTACACAATGTTAACACGAAAACATGACAAAAATGAACAAAAACTTATGATATGTGGGTGAAATAAACACAAACAAGCACTCAAACACATCGATAAATTGGTCATTTCACACACATATCACCAAGACACGTAATCCTCTGAGCATCTTCAAATTTAATAGCTGACTACAGTTCTTCGTCATGTGAGTGGAGCAGCCACTGTCCAATATCTAGTCTTCCGAACAATCTTGCGAACTACATTCTCCATCATGTACCAACAACACAAAAAATATTCTTTAGGTCCCCATACCTCTTCGGGTCCTAGATTAGCTTTCTAGATCAAACCATTCAAAATCCAAATTTGAATTACTTTTATCCTGTAGTTATTCACTGCATATTTTCCTTTTCGCTTCTCAAAGTGCATGAAGTTATACGTTTTTTATCAAAATATGTGTCAGTGTGTGAGTTCTTCTTAGAAAATATTTTCCTCATTGAACCTAGGGATCTTGATCTGAGACATATGTGGATAGTCTTGTAGTGTCTCAGACCATTATTAAAGTTAGCCTTCCTTGTCCACTTGGGTTTAGACTCTGGCCTCAAATAGGTTTCCACATAATTGGGGGATATTCTGTAGTCATTAAAATTGAATTCTAAAGACCTTCAGTCGTTACCTCTACAATTGGGAAAATGAATTATCATCCTTGCAACAGAAATTGGTTGCTTGGTCAGAATTGGACTGATAACTGGTTGATGACATTCCTCTTGGGAAGATGAAAGTTAGCTGTCCATTGGACTATTCTAAATGGGTGAGAACTAGTACTAGCTCCGTGAACAAAAAACAACTGATTTTGAACCATCATCTCTCTTCCAAATGGATTCACTATTACTCAAATCATTTTCAAAAAATCCTAAACTTCTTTTGTCAAAATATATTCTAAAAATGGAAATCAAATGATCTATGGACATCAAGCTCTTGGTAAAATAAGAAAATTGTTTACCTTGAGGTTTTTTACATTCAAGGCATTGTGCTCGACTTATAAGTTTTTAAAATTTTCAAGCAACAAGTACTCAACTTTAAGTTTTAAAATTTTCTTATTAAAAGACTGAGACTTGGAGTTCTCATTTGTCAAATGTTGATCACTTTGATAATCATTTATTTTACATGTTATATTAGTTGTTTAGTTTGATTTTTTATTTGGTTTTTAGTTTGTGTTGTTATAGTTTAGTTTCGTTTTACTTAATATTGATTATTTTGTTAGTAATGTTTAAAATATTTAATTTTATGTGTTTCTAAGTTTATTTCGTAGGAAAGGATGGTCAGAATCGGAAATTGGCAAGTGGAATCAAGAAATTGGAATTTAAATGAAATTAATGGAGCTTAAAACTGGATCGAAGCCGTAATTGTTTCTGAAAGCCATTTCACTTGCTCGAGTGCCTGTTCGAGCTCGGACCATGGTGGAGATAGAAATTCAAGGCCAAATCCCGCGGTCGTCGCCTGCGGTTGCCACTCGCCCGAGCTCAAATTGAGTCGCGCAGCAGTTTTTGTTTCTAAAGTAGTTTTCTCAAGGGTTTTCTTTTAATTTCTTATGTTTAGTATAAATAGATTTATGTTAGTCATTGTAGATAGAGTAGAAACGTATCTTCATTTTTGAGAAAACATTAGAACAGTTTAGAGAAGAGAATGGAAGTTTAGAAGAAGAACTTGTATCAACATTCATCACTTTTCAATTGAATTTCATATTCTGGCTTGTTTTTCTTAACTCTAAACTACTTTATAATGTTTTTCTTCATTGTTGTATGTTTTTCATCCTTTTTAGCATGATAGGTTTTATGTGAATTTTGGGGTTTTTGATTTAATTCCATTATCAATGTTCCTTTTTTCTTAATTATCCTGTTCATCGTGGATTCTACTTAAATTGTGTTGATTGTTGACCAACTACTACATGATTTATCATTTTTGGCTTATCAATGATCTTTTGAAGGTTGTTTATGATATTATAGATGATGGATTGATATTTTAAATGTGTAGATTGATCAATTGCACATTTAGGATAAGGTATAATCCAACAACTTAATATTTTCATTTAGGAATTGAATTCTGACCAGAATGGATATTTAAATGTTAATGTTCATGAATATTTGATCTAAGATTCATGTTTAGTTGGTAAATACTTGTTTAAGTAGGATTAAATTGGTCAGTTGATAATTGGTTTATCTGTTGCTTCAATAATTAAACATATAGAATATAGGCTTATTTATTTTAACTTGATTTAATTATTTTCTATGTTAGGTTGTATATTTGTAATTTAAATTTTATCAAAACTCATGTTATATTTGCCAAAATAATTGTAGTTGAATAATTCTTGTACTTGTTTGTGTATGCAAGCTTGTTTTTCATTTTGTGGAATGATGCAATTTCTTTTGAAAATTAATCTAAGGAAGATTCCTCAAAATCGGAGTAACACGATTAAGAGTCCTCAGTTATGAATGATATGTTATGCATAATAGGTAAAGAATTAGTTACCTGATTTCCATTGGTGTCAAGTGTTGACTAACTTTCTTCGCACTAGTCTTCTTCTATTTCCTTGTCATCGGTTATTACCAAGAATGCTAGTAAGGCTTCTTCTCTTGAATCTTCATTAGAACCGGATGCTCCATTATCGGTATCGCTTATCTCTAGTATCTTCGTTCTGGTCCGCATATCTTTGGCATTAACCTTAGATGTTTTTCTCTTGAAACTCTCCTTTAGAAGTTGATAAGCTCGAATTTTATCTCACTTATCGCATTGTTTTTCTTGTTATTTCATGCATTTGCATTAGTTTAGGGTTAATAATTGAGAATGAGTCTATTTTGGTGGGTTTTATACTTATGGTGCTCGAATTTGTAGGAGAATATATCGAAAAGGAGAAAAGTTGTTCAAGGGATGAAGAAATCCGCCAAAAGTTCTTTTGTATCGACCGACATATCCCATGTCGATCGACACAGAAGATTGGGTGCAAGGATGGTTTCGGGAGATGTTGGAGTCGAAGTGAGACTTCCTTGTCGATCGACATGGAAGGTCGAAGCGAGTGGAATGTCGAGCAAAGAAGAGATCAAGGGGCGAGCTGCATATCGACCGACATATTAGATTATGATCAACATACGGAGCAGTTCTAGAAGGAAACATGTTTTTACAAGTAAAGCTTGAGAATTTGGAGGAAATTGCCAAGAATATCTTTTCCCTACCTCAAGATCTAACCCTACCTCTATAAACACTCATGTATTAGGTCTAGATTGAGGATCTTCACCTTGTATCTTTATCCTTTATTATTCTGCAATTTATTTTCCTTTAGAATTTAGTTTTAATAGTCTCTTTATTTTTTGCTTTGGAATAAAAAACTGGATCAAACTTTAATTTCTGTTCTTTTATTTCCCAAGTAAGTTTTTAATGCAATTAAATATTTTTGTTTCAATGTTTGATTTTAGCATGTCTGGCTAGAAACTCTAACAGGTTCTAGAGTTTTTCTCCATCTAATTGGCTTGTTATAATTCGATTAATTCAACCCCTCATTAAATTGGTTCAAGCTCTCTAGTTTGATTCTAAAATCTAATTCAATTGAAGGATCGAGAGATGAAGATTGTATTAGATTGATACTTGTTAAATTGAGACCGAGAGGCGATAATTAACAATAGGAAGAGAGAAACTTAGTATAATTGTTTTCTATCTCAAAAGGAAGATAATTATAGGATTTACTTTGCATGTTTTTTGAGATTGACTAGTTTGTGCAATTGAGACTCAAATGGTAAATTTCACTTGCTAGTATTCAGAGTTTTAATTGCCAAACAAGGAATTAATTTCAATTTATCAGATTTTCCACCATAATTATTTAATTGGGTTTGGATTGATTGTTTTATGCATGTTGATTAGATTGGTTGAATTCCCTAGGATATGTGCTTTTATTCTCTAATTTTAATTCAAAAGTGATTTTCCAAAACAAAACCATTCTCAATTTTGGATTTACTCAACTTAACAAATGATTTGAAAAACTATATCCAATACAAGAAATAGATTCGTTATACTTTTCTCTGTGTGTTGGTCCCAGATCAGAGTAATGGTTAATGCAGCGGAATATTAATGATCTTGCACTTAACTTGGTGAGGTCTTGACTCAGCAAGTACTTTATAAAATATGTCTTTAAGCTCTCGAGCTACTTAGATTTATTGCAGATTATACACCAACACCTGAGGTGCTGGTTTTTATTCAAAAAGTAAATAAAGTAATAAAAACAGATAATAACACAAAGGTTATAGTGGTTCGAACAAATGTTCTACGTCCACTCTACGGTCTGCTGACTGAAATTCACTAAGATTTAATACAAAAGGTCGAACTTGATCTCTAGCTGTAAGCAGCTCCTTCGTCTGGTCACAGCGCACCATCAAGAACCCTTGATATAAATATTCTCAACAACTCCCGGAGTGAGGACGCACCTCGCAGCCTCCTTGAATGCTGGACTTAGGATTTTTATAGTTCATCATTGAACTTCTTCACTTTGCGGCAGTTGCCCGTGATAGTCAATCTTGCAGGTCAAGATGACTGTTGCGTTCTTTCTTAGATAGAAAGAACACCAAGTTAACCTTAGGAGCAAACTTCCAAGGTCTCGTGATGAACACGGGTAGCTTTTGCAAAGCGTCGATCTTTTCTTGATCAGTATTGAATTCGGCATAGTGTATGCTTATTTTTTTGTGAAATTGTCGAACTCTCTTCTTCTCTGCGGATCCTCTTCTATTTATAGAAAAAGATTCAAACATCAATATTTGAATCTTTTGTCCTTTATAGACAGATTGACGAACTGCCAATCCTCTTCCTCCCTTTTCTGAAAAGCACATGGACGTTTCAAGTCTCCCTTCGTTCATTGGCTCTTTCTTTGTTTAGCCAACTTGTCAGAACGGATCTTTTAATTATTGCCAGGAATCCCTTTTTTGTCACTTGATAAGTCAACCTTTAAATTCAGGGGATTCCTTAAACTCTTGAAATCGAAGCTCGTCTGATTCGACCGCTTCAGATGTTTGTTGGTTGCTATCGGAACACTTTGCTGAGTTTGCTACTTTTCTGCTGATATCTCAGCAACCTTGTTGAGATTCAGCATTCTGTCTGCTACATTCCTTCAGCAATTTTGTTATTTGCTGAGTGCCCTCAACAATCTTCATGTGTTTGCTAGCATTCTGAACTTCATTTGTTTGCTAACGTCCTTAGCAACCTTTGCGTACTTTGCTAAATCCTTCAGCAACTTTCTCGCACTTTGTTGAATCCTTCAGCAGCCTTCAGCGATAATTTTCTAACGTTATTACAACTCAATCAGAATTATCCTATACATGACTTATACAATTTCAACATATTACTTAGTTGCTATATACTAGATAACCTAGCTTTGATGCACCAAAACCAATAAAAATAATAATAAGAACAAGGGGTACAGTATTCCCAACAATCTCCCCCTTTATGGTGCGATCAAAGACCTAAATCTAACTTACTGATTATGGGAAAGAAGACTCATGAGTTTACATAATATATCTAGCAATCTAACTCAGTATGCGACTTCTTTAGACTCAGTAAAAGTTTGATAGAGTTCCCCCTTAAAATAAGAAGGGTATTGCTCGATACTAATTTAGCACAAATGGATGAATTAATAAAGTGCTGGAAATTCAGCAATCAAATATGCACAAGCAGCATTCACACACAAGATAGAGCAATACAAAATCGAACACCCACACACTCTGCAGTCCACATGCAATTTGCTGATTACACAAGTAGTGTAAATTCAGCTGAATAAATTAAATCAGAACTGGACAATGAGTTGTTGTCATTAATCTGGGTTAGTTTCATTAAGTAATTTTAGCAGTAGAGTATATGAAACATAAGCCCAAATTAAAAACTTACAAAAGTTTCAAAGATAGGAAGAATTACTGCTTTGTTGTGGAGGAGTCTGAATCAGCATTCTTTGAGCTTGTAGAGCCAGTAGCTTTGGTTAGATTGTTGATAGATTGAGCAGTGATTTTCATGAACCTATCCACCAGAGCATCTATTTCTTCCCTTTTTATTCTTCCTCGCTCCTCTTTCTTTTTCTTTCTTCCTTATCTTCCTTCTCTTGCTGCTTCGCAGTTCTTCCTCTTGCTTCCTACGGGCTTCTTGGCGTACATGCCTTTCCTATTCTTCTTGATGCCTTTCTTCTTCCTCAGCCTCCTTCTCTCTTCCCCCTCTTTGATTGCATCAAAAAGTTCGGCAGAGAAAGAGGTGAAGTCTTCCATTAGTGATTGGCGCAACTCTTCCTTTGCTTTCTCCATCGCCTATTCCACCTTAGATTCAACAACTGCATCCTGATAAGCATGAATATCCCTTTGGAAAGTACTTGAGCTCACAGGCTCCACATTTAAGATCGGACATTGAGCAGCAAAAACAACGACATTGCTGGAGGAAGGTGGTTGATTGTCAGCAGTGATCTCCATAGCATTAGGCTCTTCAACAGGTGTCTCAGAAGGTTGGGGCTCCTTGGTAGGTATGTCAGTAGACACTACTTCCACCACTACCATATCATCTATTTCTTCAATGTTGGGAATAGGAGATGGTGGCTCTGGTTCATAGACAATCATCCTATTCGGAATACATGCGACAGCATCTAGAAGTTCAGCTCGGTATTCCTCCAATCTCCTTTCCTCCTTTGCTTTCTTTTTCTCCTCTTCTTCCCTAGCCAACCGAGCTAGCAACTTAGCAGCTGCAGCAGCCTACTTCCTCGTTGCAGGAGATCTTAGCACAGTTCCAGAAGTGGAAGCCTCAACAGGCGGAGCATACTTAGAAGGTGGTAAAGAACGATCTCTCCTAGCAGCCCGATGTGCCTTGATCTTCCTTATGCTCTCCAACACTTGCCTCTCAGTATATTGCCTCTTGGATGTCTGGTCCATCCAATCATCGGCCCAATCTTCTTCGCTCCTCCAATGATTTAAACCCATGCGAGCCATCAGAATTGATCGGTCTTCATAATTGAGCTCATGGGTAGCAAAATCAAAGCACCTCCATCTAAGAAATTTCTTTCTAAGAAAAAGATTATCATCAGATTCATCAAAGATATCAACATCATCAGATTCAACTGGAAATTCTCCCGCATATGTGGTAGCAAACTCCTTGGACAATCGGGCTTCAATGTATATAGCAATGTCATTCGCCCAGGGAATTAGATCGACATTTTCTTCATCGGCCACGGTCACTGCTGGACACCATTGAGCAATGCGCCGTGCTCAGAATTGACGATGTGATTCTCCAATAAGTGGCACTCTCAGAGCATCTTCCACCCATACTTGCTTCTCTTTCCCTATGTCCTCAGCAACCACCATGGTTTGCTTAACCTCTAATTCAGCAGACATGTCAACATCCTCCCTATTAATGTCACATAGAATAGTATCCAAGGATATGCTAGATTCTTCGGGGGTATGTGGAGCATCACGCCTTTGCCACAACGAATCGATTGTATCTTTGAGAAGCTTTGATGAATCTACAACATTGGCCCATCTTGGGATTTTAGCAGGGTCGAGTCCTAGGGCTCGCAGGTACTTCTCATTTCGTTTATTTACCTGCTTCTTCATGTCTTCCGCTAGTTTTTCAGGGGTTGTCACCCGCTCTTGCAATTCAGCAACAATCCCAGTGATTGCTCTGAGCTTGCTAACGATGCCTGCAGATCTTCGGACATGATAATGCCAAGAACATTAGAATAAATGCAATTAAAAATACGACGATCAAACTCAGCATTAGATTTGAGCTTGGATGCAGCAGCTTTCTTGGTATCGTCCAGCTTCTTAGCAACCACTGCTTCAACATCTTTCTTTTTAGGATGAGCAGCCTCTTACTTTGTTGTTTGATTAGATTCTACAACACGGATGTCAGCAACATTGTCTCCACTCTTCATGACAACTTGCTCAGCAACCACAACCTTCTCGCCAACAGCAATCACTTTCTCTGTCACTTGCTTATTTTCAGAATTCTTAGCAATACCACCTTCGCCTTGCACGGTGGCATTCTCTTCAACAACATTTTCCTCAGCAGCTCTGTTTTCCCCCTGCGCAACAGCCTACACTCCAACAACTTCAGCAATCTTTTCAACATCCTTAGCAGAACCACTTTCTCCTTGCGCAGTGGTCTGCCTAGCAATTTCCTCAGCATTCTAAGCAGTGCTACCTCCTCCTTGCGTGGTAGGCTGCTCAGCAGCGACTTCAGCATTTTGAAAAACTTGCTCTTTTGCAGCACTCCCAGCACCACTGCTACCACCTTGCACAGCAGTGGGCGTCGCAACCTGAGGAACATGACTCCTTTCACCTTGCGCGGGAGTCGGTCCTCCTATAACAACACCTTCTCTTCCAATAGTCGGTACATCAGTAAGGTCATTAAAAGCTCCAGAAGATATCATTTTCTGAAAATCTTTATCTAAAATAGTATCGGGATTGATCGG
This sequence comes from Plectranthus barbatus, assembly GCA_026898455.1. Lineage (NCBI taxonomy): Eukaryota > Viridiplantae > Streptophyta > Magnoliopsida > Lamiales > Lamiaceae > Plectranthus > Plectranthus barbatus. The sequence continues at coordinate 122,570 of JAPKLW010000084.1, forward strand.
TTCATCTTCTTTCTCTGCAATCATTTTCCATTTGCCTTTATCTTTGACAGTAGGAGTTGACTCCTTTTCAGCTATTGACTCTATCTCCTCAACATCCTCACCAGCCTTTTTCTCTACTTCTACTCCTTTATCAGCATCCGGCTCCTTTTCTACTATCGGAACACTGTGCTGAGTTTGCTACTTTTCTGCTGAGATCTCAGCAACCTTGTTGAGATTCAGCATTTTGTCTGCTACATTCCTTTAGCAACTTTGTTATTTGCTAAGTGCCCTCAGCAATCTTCATGTGTTTGCTAGCATCCTTAGCAACCTTTGCGTACTTTGCTGAATCCTTCTGCAACTTTCTCGCACTTTGTTGAATCCTTCAGCAGCCTTCAGTGATAATTTTCTAACTCTATTACAACTCAATCAAAATTATCCTATACATGACTTTTACAATTTCAGCATATTACTAAGTTGCTATAGACTAGATAACCTAGCTTTGATGCACCAAAACCAATACAAATAATAATAAGAACAAGGGGTACAATATTCCCAAAACTGTGGATTTGACAACCTTAGGGTTTTATAAATTTATGTACTCTCTATGCTATAATTGTATTCGATTTTAGCATCGATCAAATGGGCGCCGTTGCCGGGGATTAGTTAGATTCTATTTTATTTGGATTGTTTGGAAAATTATTAGATTGAGTTTTTTTTGGCGTGCATGTGTTGTTTGTTGATTCTCTGTTTCGACCAACATCTCGTGTGTTGGTCGACACAGAAAATTTCTCCGTGTTGATCGACACCACCCGTGTTGGTCGACATAGACTCACGTTTGCAAGTTTTTGTCTTTCTTTTCTGGTGCATGAACAAAAAAGCCAAAGGGACAAAACTTGAAGCCTTTAACTCAGAAATCGAAGCAGACAGAGATGGCAGCTCTGTAGGATGGACCACTACAACACTTATCTCCCGAACAACAAAGGGAGTTCGTGAATAAAGTCCGCTACCGAGAGTCAAGCAGCACAGGCAGCCCAAGCAGAGTAAGCTGCCAGACTGGTAGAACTAAATGGGGGAGGAAATAATGAGAGACGAGTAATTCTGCCACAGAGATCCATCTTGGATAAGTTCCTACCACAGCATGAAGAGCCAGGATTCAGAGTTGGCATCAACGCCAATAATTTTGAATTGAAGACGGGCCTGATTCAGATGGTCCAGCAAAACCAGTTTGCGGGGAAGGCAATCAAAGACCCATATGCACACCTCAATCAGTTCATCGAGGTATGTGATACGATGAAGAAAAATAGAGTTCCCCAGGAAGTGGTGTTTCTCTTTTTCTCTCAGGAATGAAGCCCGATCTTGGTTCGTCGGCCTGGACAATAGTAGAATTGGTACTTAGGAGGAATTGGGAGCAAAATTCCTTACCAATTACTTCCCTAAAAGTGTCATACTCAAGAGGAAATCTGACATCACTCACTTCAGTCAGAAATATGATGAGACCTTGTACGAGGCTTTGAAGAGGTACAAGGAACCACTGCAGATGTGCCCTGGCCACTGGATTGATCTTGAGATGCAGGTATGCCATTTCTACAAGGGACTGACCCCTCACATGAAGGAATTGGCGGATGCTTCAGCTGGAAGTATCCTTATGAAGAACAGTGGAGAAGAATGCATGAGACTTCTTGCTGATATGGCTATGAACAGTTATCAGTAGCCTACTGAAAGACAGAAAGCAGTGAAAGTTATGGCAGCTACCCCAGAATTTGATGTGGTCGCAGAGGTCATGTTGGTCCCCGAGATCAGAGTAATTGTAATTCAGTGAAAAGTTAAAGGTTCATGCACTTATCTTGCTGAGGTTCTATTTCAACAAGGACTTAGAAAATATGTTTTAAGCTCAAACAGTTCTTAGATCGATTACAGTTTATACTCCAGCACTTGAGGTGCTGGGTTTCAATTCAGCGATAATCAATAAACAACAAGAACAAGAAAAACACAATGATAATAGTGGTTCAGACAAATGTCCTACGTCCACTCTACAGTCTGCTGACTGGAATTCACTAAAACCTGATACAAGGAGTTGAACTTGATTTCTAACTACAGGCAGCACGTTCGTCTGGCCATAGCGCACCTTCAAGTAGCTCCTCCGATATCAATCATCTCAGCTACCCTTGGAGTGAGGATGCACCTCGCAGTCTCCTCGAATGCCGAACTTAGGAGTTTTAGAGTTCCTCCTTAAACTTATCCAACTTGCAGCAAAAGCCCTGTAATAGTCAACCTTACAGAGTAAGATGACTGTTGAGTTCTTCTTAGGATAGAAAGAACTCCAAGATAACTCTAGAAGTAAACTTCCAAATTCTCGTGTTTATCACCACGGATAGCTTCTGCGAAGTCTCAAAAATTTCAAGTGTTCAGTAAAAAAAACTTGGCAGAGTTTGTGCTTGATTTTTGCGTACAATCGATCTCTCTTATTTTTGTGCGAATCCTCAACTATTTATAGACAAAGATTCAAGACTTTGAATCTTTTGTCCGTTAGAGGCAGATTGGTGAACCGCCAATCTTCCTTCTTCCTTCTTCTTAACTGCATAGAGGCATTTCAGGTCTCCTTGCATTATTTCGTTCTTTATCTGACACGCAGGTCTTGTGTTAGAACAGATTTCGAATCCTTCTGACTTTAGATATGTAAACCTTCAGATCCAGGAGATTCCTTAAAATCCTAAGATTGATGGTCTTTTCATTTTGATTCGCCCGCTGCAGATGTCTGCTAAACTTTAGGAATGTTGTTGTAGGTACTCTCTGCTGAGTTCGTTAAGCGTTTACTGAGATCTCAGCAACCTTGTTGAGATCTAGCATATTGACATTTAACTTAACTTCAGAGTCTTCATTATTTGTCTGCTATATTCTTCTTGCAATCTTGAGACTTGCTAAGTACCCTCAGCAATCTTCATGTATTTCTTGGTACTTGCTATCTTTTCGTATCTTCATTTCTTTGCTAGCCTCTTCAGCAATCTCCAAATCTTTCGAACATCGCTAACTCTTCAATTCTTTTAGTGTTTTGCTAGCTCCTTCAGCAACCGTTAGTAAATAATTCCTAACTCTATTACAACCCAACCAAAAGCATCCAATACAGGACTTCTACAATTTCAGCACATTGCTGAGTTGCTAGAGACTAAGCAAATCTAGCTTTGATGCACCAAAACAAATACAAATAAAATATGATCAAAAGGGTACAATATTCCCAGCAATTTCCCCCTTTTTGGTGCGATCAAAGCCCTACCGACAACTATCTTGCTGATCACGGGAAAGATGACTCCTGAGTTTACAAAATAAATCTAGTAATCTAACTGATTCTGTCGACCGCCTTTAACTCTGCATTTTTCGAAAAACTTCCCCCTCAAAACAAGAAGGGTATTGCTAAAAAAACATTAAAGCATGAGTGAATGGCTTAGTATAGTGCTGGAATTTTAGCAACAATTAAGAACATAGCATCATTCACACAAGAAGAAAACAGAGCAATACGAATACGAACAATAACAAACCCTCAGCAGTCCACATGCAATTTGCTGATTACATAGAGAGTGTAAATTCAATTAAGCAAACAAGATCGGAATTGGACAATGAGATTTTGTCATCAATCTAGGTAAGTTTCCATTTAATAATTTCAGCAATGAAGTATAGGAAACTAAGAACTAGCAAAAGTTACAGAGATACAAGGATAGAGAAATTACTTCTGAGTAGCAGAGGAATCCGAATTCGTATTCTTTAAACCAGGAGACCTGATGTGTTGGTCCCGGATATCAGGGTATACTTTGGCAGCGGAAAATACGTA
>JAPKLW010000084.1:126381-226191 GCA_026898455.1 Plectranthus barbatus
GTGTTCAAATGATTGACACACGGAGTAGCTTTAAGAAAAGCCTCGAAAGATTGCTTATACGCTGATATGAATGCGTTTGAGCTTTCGGTAGTTCAGGAATGGCTAAGAGTGGGCAAGAGTAGCTAAGAGTATTGAATGCTGTTGGATCTCACGTATTTATAGACGTGAGATTCAGATTCAAATACTAGCCGTTTGGACACATCCGGAAAAGTCTCTGTCCTCGCATGTCCTTCTGCAGGCGGCAGGTAGGAATTTCCGGAAAGCGCCATACCTTTGATCGCTTTATCTGACACAGATCTCTTTGTGTCAGAACGACTCTATTCGTCAGTACGAGGAATCGCAACTGGTGTCTTGAACTGATAGACTTTAAGGCATCCTCCTTAAAGTTATACACTGTCAGTTACTTCCTCAGACGAATCTTCTTTTTATCTCTAAGTCTTCGGGAGAGCGAATCTTCAATTCTGCTGATAACCTCCGACTGGTAGATCATTCTGGTGATCTTGTGCTGGCAGTCTCTGCTGGTGACTTTCCTTAGCACAATCAAGGTCTACCAATTCGTCTGATGTTATCTCTTGGAATCTCCCGTGACTGGTGGCTTCACCGCTGGTGAATAGTGTCAGCCAGAACACATATTCTGCTGGTAGATCTGTCAGCCTCCTGCTGATGAAATCTTCCCACTGGTGAACAGTAGCCAGTCGATAGCTCAACTCTATGCTGATGAACAGTGTCAGCATGAGTCTTCGTCAGCCGCTTGCTGGTGAGACTTCTCTCAACTGGTAAGCACATCTCATGCTGGTGAACAGTAGCCAGCATGAGTCTTGATCAGCTGCGACTTACAACTCAAAATACCTATACAGGACTTTACATTTGAGACTAGAGCTATTCTAGAGACAAACTGACGCTGGTTGGACTTAGGATTTGATCCACCAAAACACCAAACTAGAATCTAAGCAAGTAGCTACTGGGGAAGGGAAACTTAGCCAAATTTCCCAACATGATGTTTTTGTTGAGATTATTAATTGATGTTGCAGTAAACTTCATGAATTTTTCCACCAAGGCATCTATCTCTCTTCTCTCTGTCGATCCGTTCCCTCTCTTCTTTTCTTCTTCTTTCTTCTCTATCTTCTTCCTCTTGTTATCTCCTCAAATCTTCTTCTTGCTTCCTGCGAGCATCCATGCGGATATGCCTCTCTTCCTCTTCCTTTCGCCTTTCAGCTTCTTCATCCTTCTGTCTCTCTTCCCCCTCTTTGATCACATCAAAAAGGTCGGCAGATAAAGATGCGAAGTCTTCCTTCATTGATAGGCACAATTCTTCCTTGGCTTTTTCCATTCTGGCATACAGGGCCGCATCAATGTAGGCCTGAACATCCCTGTGTAAAGTACTTGAGCTCAAGGGCTCAACAGTTGGGACCGGGGGTGTCTCAGTGGTAACAGCTTGGCTTGTAGAAGGAGGTGGATTCTCAACAACAATCTTTAAGGACTGGGGCTCCTTAGGAGTTATCTCATTCTCAGCAACAGCCTCCTCCATGTCGATGTCAATATCTTCAATGTTTGGTTTGGATATTCTGGTTCTAGCTCATAAATGATTATGCACGTAGGAAGATAGGCCACAGCATTCAAAATTTGAGCACGGAACTCCTCCATTCTTTTTTAATCTTCAGCCTTCTTCCTTTCTTCATCTTTGTTGGCCAACCGGGCCAGTAGCTCATCAGGAGACCGCAACACGATCCTAGTGGTGGAAGACTCAGCAACTAGAGCATAGGCAGATTTGGGCAGTGACATGTCTCTCATTGCAGCACGGTGCCCCTTGATCTTTCGAATCCGCTCCAGCACCTGCCTCTCTGAATATTGTCTCTTGGATGTCTGATCCATCCAATCATCAGCCCAATCTTCCTCTCTCCTCCAGTATTTTAACCCCAAACGAGCCATCATTATGTTACGATCTTCAAAACATAGCTCGTGGTTTACAAAGTCAAACCTCCTCCATCGTTGAAATTCCTTCTTGAGAAATAGAAGTTCGCAGATTCACCTTCAAACTCTGTAGCAAAGGTCGTTAGGAATTCCTCCGAGAGTTTGGCTTCAATAAATAGAGATATTTCGTTCGTCCATAGGATTAGGTCAGCATTCTCCTTATCAGCGACCTCCACTGCTTGACACCATTGAGTGATTCTCTGTGCTCGAAATTGGTGGTATGGTAATCCAGTAAGAGGCACGCTATAGACATTTTCAATCAGAGGTTGCTTCACTTTTCCCTTGCCATCATCAACTGGCAGAGATCCCTCAGTAGTAGCAGACGTCGCAGACATGTTGACTTCCTCCCCATCAAGATCACTTGGAATAGAATCCAAGGATAAAACAGACACTTCCGGGGTGGAAAGAGCAACACGCTTCTTCCATAGAGAGTCAATTGTCTCATCAAGACGTTTAGGGGAATCCATAGCATTAGCCCATCCTGGGACTGTAGATGGTGAAAGTCCTAGGGCCTTGAGGCACTGTTCTGCCCTCAGCCTCACTTTCTTCTTCATTTCTTCCGCCAGTAGTGCCGGGGTGGTCGCCCGTGGTTGTGGAGCAGAGATAATCCCCAGAAACTTTCTCTTTCTTGAAATGGAGGCCTGCATGATCTTCATACATCACAGTACCAAGAATGTTAGAATAAACACAATTAAGGAAATACTGATCATACTCCTCATTGGATTTGGACAGAGATGATTCAGCATTCCTGGCATTATCAGACTTATCAGCATCCAGTTTCTAAAGGCCAGCATCCCCTTGCACTGCTGCCTGCACAACATCTTCAGACTTCAAAAATCTTAGCAACACTATCTCCTCCTTGCACGACAGTTTGCTCAGCAACAACTTCAGCATTCTTAGCAGTACTATCTCCTCCTTGCACGACAGTCTGCTCTGCAGTAACTTCAGCACCACCATTTCCACCTTGTGCAGTAGTGGGCTTATCAACCAGATTGGCATGGTTCCCTTCCCCTGTCATGGGAACCTGCCATCCAATAACTACAGCACCACTACCACCACCTTGCACGGTAGTGAGCTCATCAAAGGAACCTGTAGACAACATCTTGTTGAAATTGTTTTCAGAGACGGCGTCAGAATTTACTGCTTGATCATCTTTGGGTTCAGCAACCTGCTTGCCCTTGCCTTTGTCTGATGTGGAGGTAACTGCTTGCTCAGCAACCTTCTGCTTCTCCTGCCTCTGCTTCGCAACGAATTCCTCTGCAGATGCTTTGATTTGCTCAAAATTGGCATCTCTCCGCTGGAAGGTTATCTGCTGCATCACCTTGTTAAACTCCTTCTGCTCTTACCTCTTTGCCATCTCCTAGGCCAGCTTAGCCTTCTTCCTGGATTCTTGCTCGCCCAAAGTCATCAGCTTTCTCTTGGGGTTCTTTCGAGTTGATACATCAGTGAGAATTTGAACAAAGATGGTATTCCCTTGAAAAGCATCACCCCTTCCCTTCTGGGTGGTGAGTTCTTCTTTAGCAGCATAAAGCCTTTGCTTCTTCCTTTGTTGGGGCTTTCGAGCGGTCCTCTTTTTCTTCTGTGGCTTCTCAACTGGATCCAAGCGAGTAAGGTCTGGAAGTTTCTCCATCTCCATGAACAGAGTTTCAGTCTCTGGCTTCCTCCTGTACCTCTTCCTCAGTTAAGGGGATAGCAGTTTGTGAAATCATTTCACCCTGATCATACGACTTTTCATCAGAGACGGGATCATTCGGACGTTTGACATCCACTGGTGGTTGACGGTGTTTAGTGACCGGCATGTAATCTTTGGGCAGCAGGGGCTCGCCTCTATCCAACTTCTCATTGGGGATGAACCCCTCAATAAAATGACTTATTTTCAGACCAAAGCTGACATCGGTGTGAAGGTGTGCTCGGTGTTGATTTAAGAGTTCTTCTGTGCGTGCTCCAGCCACTTGCTGTAGATGAACTCCGCCCAATTGCTGCGGATGCTATCGTAAAATGCCATCATGACAGCATACTTCTTCGCGCTGAGTTTGGAGTGTGAACCAGCTTCGCACATCAGCATCCGGCTCAAGAATATGGCCAAGTCCTTGTGCGATTCTGTGAGTGTTTTGATTGGTGTTGCAACCTTCCACAACTTCTCAGCATATTGCTCCAGCTTCCACTGCAGCCAATGATTTTTCATCTCATCCTTGTCATCAACCTTGTAGGTGGCGATGTTGTCCCCTTCATTCCGTAGACCATATTTGGCAGCAAGCACTAGCGAGCTGACTTTGATCCATGTTCCAAAAACACATGTCGTAAAAGACAACTTGTCTTCAGCGATGACTGCTCCGGCGTAAAACTCCACCACCATATGCGGCCTCAACCTCAGCGGTTCTGCAGTCAATTATTTTAGCAACCCTTCACTTCGGAGCTGATTCAGAATCCATGGTGGAAAATGATTTGCACACAGCGGCTCATAGAGAATCTTATATTTCTTCACCTGCGCAGCCCTCTTCTACGCATTGGTAAGTTCGCCCTCTTTTTTCTTTTTGGCTATGGAAACCAGACGTCCATACCCTATTGAATCATCGATGTATTCCTTTTTGAAGATGCCAGTAAACGTTAGCATATGTGCTTCTTGAGTAGTAGAGAGAGCAATCTTTGGGCCAGATGTTTCTGCTGGGGGATAGGAATGACTTGAAGATTTCGCCATTGAAGTAATTTTCAAACTTAAGAAAACTGAAAGATAAAGGATCAAAGAACAGAGAATGTTTGATGTTTGAATAAATGTTGTGAGTGCAATATGGTTTAAATGAATCCCAAATCATCCCTTTTTATAGATAAGTGTTGCGGTTTGATCGAATGGTTGCGGCGTGGCGTCTAGCTGGAAAGATCAATGAACATGATGTGGTGCGACTATTCGCATTTTTACCAACATGATGAATAATTCACGAGTGGTAGACATGGTAATCTCTTATTCGTCGCCGCCCTTCGAAACATTAATTCCTACATTTAATGTTGCTTGTAGCAATCGTTTCCTTCGATTGGATACTCCCGCTGTCCAAGAGATTTTAAATTCATTCGCTGGATTGCCTCTGCTGAATGAGATTTGCTAGCAAATGACATAGCAAACATAAGCGCCTTGCTGAGGGCTTGGACTCAGCAATCGTCAGGAACTCTGCTGAGTGCTTGGACTCAGTAAACATATTCACAAAATAAAATTCAGTGATTATTGCATTTAGCAATATGTCTCCTTAGTAATCCATCGCAGCTACAGTAACTCAACAATCATAGTACGACAGATATCCAAATGATTGCTAAGTAACAAAAACTTATTCTTGAAAGCATGAGCTTGGACAAACTTTAATCCACATCAATTCCAGAAGTCCAAGAAATCCTAGAAGACCAATAACAGAATGATAGTTAGGAATCATTCTTCCATTACATCATCCGACTCCAGTAGTCCAAGTTTAAGACACAGCTCTTTAAATCTGCTCTCTGCTAGAGGTTTGGCGAAGATGTCAGTGAAGTGATCATCAGTTCGGATATATTCCTTAGAAATTTCCTTCTTCTCCACATGATCTCGGATGAAGTGATGTCTGATGTCGATGTGCTTGGTCCTTGAGTGGTGTATTAGATTCTTTGTGATGCACATCGCAATATTGTTGTCGCAGTAATCAGAACACAACCGGTTCTGACTTCATAATCTTGAAGATGTTGTTTGATCCATAACACCTATGTACAGCAACTTGCAGTAGCCATTCAGCTTCCATTGTGGATGTTGCTACCGAGTTGCATCTTGCTGAACCAGCTAATCAGCTTGTGTCCAAGAAATTGACAAGTTCCACTCGTGCTTCTGCGATCAATCCTGCATCCTCCAAAGTCAGAGTCTGAATATCCAATGAGTGTTAGATCATCATCTTTAGATACCAAATTCCAAGCGATTCTATTCCTTTCAAATAATTGATGATTCTTCTTGCTGACTCCATGTGTGACTTTTTTGGATTTCCTTGATACCTAGCACACACACCCACAACATACGAAATATCTGGTCTGCTGGCCGTTAGATACAATAAAGAACCAACTATACCTCTGTATGTTGTTGGATTGAAGCATTCGCCTTCCTCATCCAAAGAAATTTGACAAGCTGGACTCATGGGTATCCGCAGAATCTTAGTTTTCTCCTGGCAGTATTTGTTGATGAGATCTTTTGTATATTTATTTTGATGTATAAAGATCCCTTCACTGGATTGCTGAACTTGTAAGCCTAGAAAATAGGACATCTTTCCCATCATGCTCATTTGAAAATGGTTCCGCATAAGCTGTGCATATTCTTCACATAGGGTTAGATTCTTGGAACCAAATATAATATCATCTATGTATATCTGTACTAGGAATATGCCTTCAGCATCCTTGATCTTGAAAAGAGTGCGATCGATCTTCCCTTTCTGAAATCTGTTGCTCAGCAAGATTTGGAATAACATCTCGTACCAAGCTCTGTGAGCTTGCTTTAATCTATTTAGCGCATTTCTCAACCTATACACCTTATCGCCTTTCTCAAACCCATGAGGTTGCTCCACGTAGACTTCCTCCTTGAATTCTCCATTTAGGAATGTGCTCTTGACATCCATCTAAAAAATAGTGAAGTTATAATATGCAGCATATGCCTGATTGCTTCCAGTCTTGCATGTCAAATTGAAATCGATTCTTTCACATTGAGCGTATCCTTTTGCTACGAGCCTTGCTTTATTTCTCACAACAATTCTGTTCTCATCCCGCTTATACTTGAATACCCACTTTGTGCCGATTACTGATTGGTGAGTTGGGCGTTCCACTAAGTTCCAAACATGATTGCGGGTGAACTCCACCAGCTCTTCTTGCACTGCATTTATCCAATCGGCGGATTGTAAAGCTTCAACAACCTTGGTTGGCCCTGTCTGTGATATGTAACAGACTAGCAGAGCACTTTGTCTGGTGCGTACTTGATCTATAAGGTCATCCAATATTGCATCTTCTTGGTGGTTTCTCAGCAACCACTTGGGCCTTGACAACTCAGTGACTGGAATAGATTGATTGCTGGGTCCTATAGTTGAGGTTCCTGCAACAGGAACATCAAATTGTTTTAAATTTTCAAAATTCTCAAGACCCCTTGCTGAGTTGTTATCTGTTGGATTGTTATCCGCTAGATTCCATCTGCTGGATTGGTGTCTGCTGGATTTACAACGGTTGTTCCCTCAGTAGATTGCTTCGATATATTATCAACAATGTTATCTTAGCAGTCTTTTCGCTATTTCTTTGAGGATTTTTAGTAGAATCTTCGTTTTCATGAATGAATCCTCCTTCCAGAGTTCCCCCTTGATGTGTGCTTTCTTTTGGGGATTTACTCTGTGAGGCCTCAGCAATGACGTTTGCATCACCGGCCCTCCTGGTTGTTTGCTGACCAACCGAGGTTCCCTACAGAGATGTGTTTTCACTCATAGACCTAGTCGGAGCAATCAGTTCAGCATCGAAAAATTTTGAGTCCGATTGTCCATTGATATCACTGGTCACCTGAGTAACTTCTCCTTGCTCTTTCACGGTCCTGCGCACTAGGATAGCTTCATTAAAAATAACATTACATATTATTTCCACAAGACAGGTCATCTTGTTCAGTACTCTATAACACTTGTGAGAAGGATGTCCATAGCCTAGGAACACTCCATCAACCTTGGGAGAGAAAGTGCTCAACTTTGACTTCCCATTGTTATGGATATAACATGGTGAACCAAAAACACGAAAATGAGCTAAGGAAGGCTTACGACCATGGTAGATTTAGTAGGGGTTTTTGTGAAACCGAGCATTCGGTCCACTTCTATTATGCGTGTAGCATGCTATCATCACAGCTTCTCCCCAATATCTTTGTCCAAGGTTTGTATCAGCAAGCATGGTCCTTTCGGCTTCCATCAGCGTTCTGTTCCTTCTTTCTGCTAGGACATTTTGTCGGGGTGTTCTAGCAGTGGACCTTTCATGTCCTATCGCAGCATCGGCATAGAAATCCATTAAAGCACCATAGCAAAATTTTGTACCATTGTCAGATCTGATCCTTTCACTTTGACCTCCGTGTCATTTTGAACGCGTAGGATAAGCTCCGGTAGGATCATCTTGACTTCATCTTTAGTTTTCAACAGTTTCACCCATGTGTACTTGGAATAGTCATCAACCACAACCAGTGAATAGTTTTTGTTACCTACAGTGGGTGGAGTCACTTGGCCGAATAGATCAATGTGCAGCAGCTCAAGGATTCTCTCTGAGGTGGCCTTTTCTAGGTTCGACTTGAAGGTTGCCTTGGTTTGCTTCCCTTGATGACAAGCTTTACACATGCCTTCTTTTCTGAAGGTTTCTTTTGGCAATCCTTCAACAATATTGTTCTTGGCTATATAATTGATGGTTCTAAAATTCAAGTGATTCAATTTCTTGTGCCATAGCCAATTTGTTTCCTCTTTGATGAATGCGATGAAGCATGAATTATGTTGTCCGCTTTGCCAATCTACCACATATAGTCCACCCTTTTGGACTCCTCTGAGCTTTACTTCTCCTGTGGTTTTTTCAGCAATCTCGCATCATATATCAACAAAGGAAACAATGTACCCATTTTCACTAAGTTGGCTAATGCTCAGCAAGTTGTGCTTTAGGTTGGTGACGAGGGCCACGTTGATTATGCGCATTTTGTTATGTTCTATGCATCCTCTTTCGATCACCCTTCCTTTTAAATTGTCGCCAAACATAACTGGAGGTCCTCTGACTCTTTGGAGATCTGTGAAAATATCCTCTTCTCTAGTCATGTGCGCTGAGCAGCTGCTATCTAGGATCCACTCAATCATGTTCCTTGAAGCTTTGTGTGCTGAATCCTGTTCCTGAAAAAGCACAAATTATGTTTTAGGTACCCGAACAACTGCGGGTCCTGCTGGATTAGTTCTCTGGATCAATCCATTTGGAATCCAGATTTTTGTGATTTTGATGATCTTCTTATCATCGCTCTTTGTTACCTTTCCCTTCCTCTTGAAATAATGCACAGAATTAGCATGGAAGGGTGTAGTAGTGTGCTTAGCCTTCACAGTCTTTTGAAAGTAAATGGAGTTAGACTCAGGCCTCAAGTAAGTGTTCCCCTTACTTGGAGTGTTTGCTGGCTTCCTCACAATCTTAGCAGATTGCTCAGCCTTGCTACGTTATGAACGTGTCTTCCTCAGCAGATGGAACCAACTGCTGGGTTACGTTCAAGGATTTTGCTAACTTCCTCTCAGCAGGTATCCTCTTTAACCTTTGTAGATTAGTCAGCAGGGGATTTTTTACTTGCCAACATTTCAGTAGAATAGTCTTTGTTGACTTAGCACAATCCCCTTTATCCTTAGCACCGTGCTGAACACACCCAGATGCTGCAACAAAGACTATATCCTTTTGTTGCTGAGTGTTAGCGTGCTCAAATCATTTTCTTTAAAACCAATTCTAAAGAAATTGTTATAATTCCTTTGAGCTTCCAGAATTTTATAAAGATCTCTCGTGTTTTTTGAAAATTTGCATTGACATTGCTTTTGCACGGAGTTTTTAGTCTTTAAAACTTCGTTCTCCTTTTCTAAAGTTTTGAAATTTTTAGTAAGAATAGAGAACTCAGCTTTAAGTTTTAAAAGTTCATCGCTTACTGACCTAGATTTTTCAATCTCATTGGTCAAAATAGAAAGCTGAGATTTAAGTGAGGAGTTTTCATTTGCTAGGACATTCTTTAATGCATAAAATTTTGAAAACTCTTTTGAAAGTTGATCAATGGTAACATCTTCTGAGTCAGAGAAATATGACTCAGCAGAGTCATACATGTTTGCTGAATTAAACATAGTAGAGGTTTCTACCTTTTCATTTGTGATTGTTAAAGCAGACTGTGCCTTTTTATCTTCTTCAGCATTATCCTCATCCCCGATTATGGCCATGAACACCATCAGTGCCTCTTCCTCATCTTTTTCTGAGGAATAATTCCCATCATCGTGATTGGGGATGTCCGGGATTTCCGTTCTAGTGAGCAGAGCCTTTTTGACCGTCTTTGACGCACGTTTTTCAAATATTTGTTTTAGTCTCTCCCTCTCCTCCTTGTCTACGCGCGGACAATCAAACTTGAGATGGTCAGGAGAGTTGCATTCAAAGCAAGATCTCAGCGTCCTTTTTGTAAAGCGACTCTCTACTGGGTGAGAATCTTCCTTCTTGGCTTTAGCTTTCAAGAGCAGATTTTGCAATTTCTTCAATTGTTCCTCTAGCTCGCTGATGGAGCACTCAGACTCCTTTGGTTGAGATCCACTTGTTGATGTGGTCTCCTTTGCTGGATTTGTCTGAGCAGGACAATCTGTGTGGAATGTTTTCTTTGGTTTCCACTTTGAAGCATCCCTTTTAACAAAGTATGTTGCGTCCTCCGTGTGGTTTTCAATCGATGTTGCAGCTCTTACAGCTTCGTTCTTGTTTGCTTGTTGAATGTCTCATTTATGGGCTTGGAGCTGAGCGAACACTTCCTTCTTCGTCATTTTTTAGTGATCTTTCTCCTTTAATGTTGTGGTTTTTACAAACCAGTCATCTTTTGGCAGCTTGGAGATTATCTTAGCGTTTAGATTAGTGTTTTTGTAGACTCTGTCCAAACTCCTCAGTTCTTTGAATATTGCGTTGAATCTTGCTTCCATTGACTTGACGCTTTCACCTACAAGCATAGAGAATGATTCATATTTATCCACTGCTACCTGCAATTTGTTGCATCGCATTTGATCGGTCTCATGAGAGAAAGTGCCTAGGAACTCCCAGAGATCCTTAGCATTGTCATAGTGCATGGCTTCCTCAGTAAAAGATTCCGGTAGAGAACATAGAATCAGCAAATGCGCTGTTGGGTCCAGCTGGGTTCTCCTTTTGCCCTCAGTAACCCATTCTTCGTAGGGCTTCTCCACCATGTTTGGCCCTTCAGCATTTTATCCCATGAAAGTATTTTCTTTCATGATCTTAACCGGACCTCTTTCCAGGACATCAACCATTTCATGATGTATGTTTTTTAACTGAATGGTTAACCTTTTTCTCCACATTGCATACTTTTCAGCATTGAAGGGAGGAAGCTTTGTAAAGTTCATCATCTCCATGTGTACTAGAGCATAACACAAAAAAGGTACAAAGAAATGGATCTGGTCCTAAGCGACTTAGAAACAGCTAGTCTGTAAAGACCAACAGCTCTGATACCACTTGTTTGTCCCCGAGATCAGAGTAATTGTAAGGCAGCGGAAAGTTAAAGGTTCTTGCAATTATCTTGCTGAGGTTCTAACTTAGCAAGGACTTAGAAAATATGTTTTAAGCTTAAAAAGTTCTTAGATTGATTGTAGTTTATACTCCATCACTTGAGATGCTGGGTTTCAATTCAGCGATAAGCAATAAACAACAAGAACAAGAAAAACACAAGGATTATAGTGGTTCAGACAACTGTCCTACGTCCACTATACAGTCTGCTGACTAGAACTCACTACAACTTGATACAAGGAGTTGAACTTGATCTCTAACTGCAGGCAGCACCTCCATCTAGCCACAACGCACCTTCAAGTAGCTCCTCCGATATCAATCTTCTCAGCTACACTTGGAGTGAGGACGTACCTCGCAGCATCCTTGAATGCCGGATTTAGGAGTTTTAGAGTTCCTCCTTGAACTTATCTAATTTGAGGCAAAAGCCCGTAATAGTCAACCTTACAGAGTGAGGTGACTGTTGAGTTCTTCCTAGGACAAAAAGAACTCCAAGATAACTCTAGAAGTAAACTTCCAAAGTCTCGTGTTTATCACCACAGATAGCTTCTGCGAAGTCTCGAAATTTTAAGTGTTTTGTCGGCAGAGTTTGTGCTTATTTTTGCGTACAATCAATCTCTCCTATCTTTCTGCATATCCTCTGCTATTTATATACAAAGATTCAAGACTTTGAATCTTTGTCTGTTAGAGGCAGATTGGTGAACCACCAATCTTGTTTCTTCCGTTTTTGTACTACAAAAAGACGTTTCAGGTCTCCTTGCACTGATTTGTTCTATATCTGACACGCAGACCTTGTGTCTGAATGGATTTCTAAGTGATAGTAAGAATCCTTCTGATTTTTGATATGTAAACCTTCAGATCCAGGAGATTCCTTAAAATCCTGAGATTGATGGTCTTTTCATTTTGATTCGCCCGTTGCAGATGTCTGTTAGACTCTAGGAATGTTGTTGTAGGTACTCTTTGTTGAGTCATTTAAGCGTTTGCTGAGATCTTAGCAACCTTGCTGAGATCTAGCATATTGACATTTTGCTTAACTTCAGAGTCTTCATTATTTGTCTGTTATATTCTTCTAGCAATCTTGAGACTTGCTATCTTTTCGTATCTTCATTGCTTTGCTAGGCTCTTCAGCAATCTCCAAATCTTTCGAACATTGCTAAATCTTCAATTCTTCAAGCGCTTTGTTAGCTCCTTGAGCAACCGTTAGCAAATAATTCCTAACTCTATTACAACTCAACCAAAAGTATCCTATACAGGACTTCTACAATTTCACCACATTGCTTAGTTGCTAGAGACTAAGCAAATTTAGCTTTGATGCACCATAAAAAATACAAATAAAATATGATCAAAAGGGTACAATATTCCCAACAGGTCAAGAAGCTCCGAAGATTAATTCGATAAACTAGAGGCCAGAAGAACTTCAGCAGCAATAGTATCAGATCAGAGCATCGCCATTGTCCCTGTTGAGGCTTATTACATCTATTGAGGGAGCAGTTAGAGTGGATCCAATGCTGACGAGGTGAACTATGTTGGTGGAGGATACCAAAACAACCACAGAGACAATAACCGAGGAAACCAAGGGTACAATTACAATGCTCGTAATCACCCCAGTTTTTCTTATGCTAATCCTTCTACAGCTAAAAATCCCCCACCTGGATTCAATGTTGGAGCCCAGGGAGCGATTGTGGAAAAGAAGAAGTTCGTGCTTTAGGAGACACTAGACAAGTTCATTAAAGGCTCTGACAACTGGTTTGGGAAGGTGGAGAACAAAGTGAAAGGGATGGTGATTTACATGCAGCACATGACAAAGCACTTTCAGATGCTGGATACACAGTTGAGTCAGATCACCACCACCTTGAGCAACCAGCACAAGCCCGGTCAGCTCCCCAGCACAACAAAAATCAATCCGGACAAAGCCAAGCAGGTGAATGCAATTTCTTTGAGGTCTGGGACAAGGCATAAAGGTTCGAGCAAGCCCGAGGACAAGTTTTAGGGTGAAGAGAAAGAAAATCCCGAGGAGGATGCCTTTGTATCGACCGACACAGAGGTTGTGTCGGTCAACACTGAAGGTCGACAGCAAGGAGGAAAAGAGTTTCAACATGTTCTCTGTAACACGGGTGCTAGTATCAATCTGATGCCCTTCTCAGTCTAAAAGAAGCTGAAGATTGGAGAGATGAGGCCTACCACGATCACTTTGTAGATGGCGGATCGCTCTTTATCCCATCCAAAGGGGATAAATGAAGATATTCTAATTCGGGTTGGCCATCTGATTTTCCTAGCTGATTTTTTGGTTTTGGATATGAAATAAGATCAACACATGTCGATGATCTTTGGGATAGAATTCTTGGATACCAGTGGAGCCCTGATTGACTCCCGGGATGGGGAGATCACTCTGCGAGGGAATGATAAAAAAAATCACCTTTATGATTGATCCAAGCAAGAAGGAAGCCGCATGCAACAACATCTCCACCACTGAAGAAGAGGTTGATGAGGATGAAGCTGCCGCGATCGAATGGGAGCAAGGAAACAAGATTGAAAAATTGCCAATTAAACTATCTTCTTCCGCACTCACCACTATCATTCGAGATAGGATGATCTACATGGTAGATGCAAGGGGGCGGCGAGTCTGGACCCAACCACTCTGGTATAAATAAGTACCGTCGAGCTGTGACAATAAACAAGACACTAGATGGGAGGTAACTCATTTCTTTATTATTTTCTTGTCAATATTAGATAAATTTTCATTTTTAGAAAAAATAGAGCTCTATTTCGATCGACACACTTGGTGTCGATCAACACAGAAGCTGACAACATGGGCACACTTTGACCCGGAAGAGGATCGACATAGAAGACTCCATGTCGATCGATGCTCGCCATGTCGGTAGACACGGAGTGCTAATTTCCAAAAAAATCTCGTCGTGCGAGATTTGCTGCTCTGGGGGATAAAAAGTTTGTGTCTGAGACTAACATTGAGGTAAAGTTTCAAACCTTGGACTGATTTTCAAACTTATTCCCTCTACAAGTTGAATAAGTTTGGGTGGAGGAATACAAGGGATACTCTTTTATTGATTACTTTTAGTTAGTTTAAATTTATGCCAAGTTAAAAATTTTGCATACTTTCAGAAAATTTTTGTGATTTTGTGGGAAACATTTGCGAGTTATGATAGAACCCTAGCATGAATGCAACATTTGAATTGATTGACAGTTGTGTGAGTTGATTGCAATTGTAGTTGAGAATGCCTATGAATGTAGAATACCGCGTGATTGATTGATTTGAAACTGCATAGGCATGATTTTAGAGTTGGACTTGATGTTTACTATAGAAGAAAAATTTTGTCCCAAGTGTGAGAATTGAGCCTTATTTCGTTTGTGAGAGTGTCTTGCATGATTGAGTATCTCTATAACTTTCTTTGTTTCCATTTTGAGACTGCTAGTGTGCACAAGTTTAGGAAATAATTTTAGGTCATCTTTGTTTAGCCTATATCCATACACTGTCCTTTGAACACTTTTCCCTAGTCAGCCCTTTTGAACCTATGTATTTTTCTTTCTTTGTCTATAAAGTTGAGAAAAAGTGGTAGGATCACTCTTGTTTATAAGAAGTGGGTTTGGAGAGTTATTTAGAAAGGATAAGATATTAATTGCTGGGGTAAACAAAAGAAGGTTAGGCTCAAGAAGAAAAAAAAAAGAAGAAAAAAAAATGTGAGGTGTTGTCTTATAAGCTCATTGGAAAAGGAAAAAAAAAAAAAGATGAACACTATTAGAGCATAAAAGGATTAGAAAAAAAAGCCATGTTTTCTGTTGTAAATCTAAGGAGAATGAGTGGATGTTGATAGAAAGTGGTTTCGATGTGTTGAGAGTACCTAACTCAGCTATTTTAAGTCACTTGGCCATGTATTTTCTCACCTTTCACTAAAAAACCTACATTAGAACCTTGAATAAAGTCCTTTCTGATCTTAGATCCTGTGGTGACATATTTGCAGTGGAGAAATTAGAATATTTGCAAGCCTATGGTAGAACTTGATTTCCATGATTTGTGTGTTCTCATTAACCCTAAACACTTGAGTGAATGAGCGAAACACTATCTTGGTGAGTCTTCCATGGTTTATTAATTTTCTTATTCTTCCAAAGTGTTGGTGTTATGTGGATTTTTTATTTTGATTGTGATGAATCTTCTGAGGCATTGCACTTGTCTTTTACTTGAGCTTTTGGTTCATTCTTTCTGTTGACTGAGGATAATCAAGTGTTTAAGTTTGGGAGGTTGATAAGCTCATATTTTGTCTCACTTATCGCATTTTTTCTTGTTATTTCATGTATTTGCATTAGTTTAGGGTTAATAATTGAACATGAGTCTATTTTGGTGGGTTTTATGCTTGTGGAGCTCGAATTTGTAGGAAATTATATCAAAAAGGAGAAAAGTTGTTCAAGGTATGAAGAAATCCGCCAAAAGTGCTTCTGAATCAACTGACATATCCCATGTCGATCGGCACAGAAGATTGGATGCAAGGATGGTTTCGGGCGACACTAGAGTCAAAGTGTGGGGAATGTCGAGCGAAGAGGAGATCGAGGGGCAAGCTGCATATTGAATGACATATCAGGTTATGATCGACATACGGAGCAGTTCAAGAAGGAAACACATTTTTACAAGTAAAGCTCGAGAATTTGGAGGAAATTGCAAAGATTATCTTTTCCTTACATCAAGGTCTATCCTTACCTCTATAAATACTCATGTATTAGGTCTAGATTGAGGATCTTCACCTTTTATCTTTATCCTTTTATTATTATGCAATTTATTTTCCTTTAGAATTTAGTTTTACCTTAGTCTCTTTATTTTATTGCTTTGGAATCAAAGACTGGATCAAGACTTTAATTTCTGTTCTTTTATTTCTCAAGTAAGTTTTTAATGCAATTCAATATTTTTGTTTCAATGATTGTTTTTAGCATGTCTGGTTAGAAACCCTAACATGTTCTATGGTTTTTCTCCATCTAATTGGCATGTTATAATTCGATTAATTCAAACACTCATTAAATTGGTTCAAGCTCTCTAGTTAGATTCTAAAATCTAATTCAATTGAAGGATCGAGAGATGAAGATTGTATTAGATTGATTTTGTTAATTTGAGACCGAGAGGAGATAATTAACAATAGCAAGAGAGAAACTTAGTATAATTGTTTTATGTCTCAAAAGGAAGATTTAATTATAGGATTTAATCTGCATGTTTTTGAGATTGACTAGTTTGTGTAATTGAGACTTAAAAGGTAAAATTCACTTGCTAGTAATCTACGTTTTAATTGCCAAAGAAGGAATTAATTCAAATTTATCATATTTTCCACCATAATTATTTAATTGGGTTTGGATTGATTGTTTTATGCATATTGATTAGATTGGTTGAATTCCCTATGATTTGTACTTTTATTTCTCTGATTTTAATTCAAAAGTTATTTTCCAAAACAAAACCATTCTGAATTTTGGATTTACTCAAAACAATGATTGAAAAACTATATCCAATACATGAAATAGATTCGTTATACTTTTCACTGTGGGTTTGTCAACCTTAGGGTTTTATAAACTTATTTGCTCTCTATGCTATAATTTTATGCGATTTGAGCATCGATCAGACGTGCCCTTTGTTTTTTTCCACTCTCGGGTAGCTAAACTTTAAGTGATCCAGATATTGGCATGCAAAGCATGTTTTTTTAGGGCGCTTTGTAAATTGATTCTTCTCCACAGACTTGCTATCTCTAACTGACTTTATCTTTGCTTTCTCAAGCATCCTTGTCGATTTTCTCAAATGTTCCTCCAGTTCTTGAACTGATTTTTCTTCTTCATCTTTGGAGGGGGTAGATGTATCTGTTGGTTGATTGGGCATTAACTCAACTAATTTCTTGGTCACGTAAGCAATTTTAGTTCTCATGGGTAGATAGCTATTCTTAACGAAAAGAACTGCATCATCTAGCTGTGTAGAGGGTGACTGAATGGATCTTGAGGCCTCGTTTTTGTTTCCCATTGCGATTTACCACTGATGGACCTGGAGCTGAACGAATAGCTCCTTCACAGGGATCTTCGATAGATCTTTTTCCTCAAGATTGGTTACATTGAAAAATTAATCTTCCTTTGGCATCCTGGAGAGGATCTTCGCATTGAGGTCTGCAATTTTGTACATCCTCCCCAGAGTGTTGAATTCGTTGACAATCATGTTGAATCTAACTTCCACAAATTTAATAATTTCTTCGGAAAGCATCTGAAAAGATTCATATTCGTCGACGCATACTTGTAATTTATGGCGTCGCATTTGGTCAAATACTTTACTAAGACTCGCCAAGTGGTCTCATACTTCTTTGGCATTATCTATGTGGGCAACCTCTTCTTTTGACCCCTCACTCATGGTTGAGTAGATAATATCAAGGACTTGATATTCAAGTTGATCATGTCTATTGTTGTCAGACGTCCATTCTTCCACTGGTTTGAGAATCACATTGGGTTCATCTCCTCCACCAACTCGAGTGTTGTCCTTTGAGATCTTAATAGTACCCTTGGTTAGCACATTTCACATCTTAGGGTCCAGACTCGTTAGATGAATGGTGATTTACTTTTTCCAACTTGAATAATTTTTTCACAGAAAACTATGGTAGCTTGTAAGTATTCATCTTAAAATGATAGCATGCTCGCTATAAGACACACTTAAGGAAATGGATCTAGTCCAAGGTGACTCAAAATAGTCACTTGTGTAGATCAACTGCTCTGATACTACTTGTTGGTCCCAAAATATCAGTTAAAATGCGGCAGAAGTCTTTCAAGAGTAGTGTGGCCCACCTGACTCTTACTCAAGCCAGTTAGTGCTCTAAAACTGGTTTATGGCTTTTGGTATTACTTATCCAAATTAAAGATATACACCAAGAACTTATTAGTTGTTGAATTTCAAATATGCGAGTAGAAAGCGATAAAATGAGATAGAATATTTATAGTAGTTCAGATGTCAAATGATCTTGCATCCACTCTTCAATCGCCAGATGGATTGAAAATCACTAGAACATATTTACAAAATGACGTAACTGGTCTGTAGCACACATGGAAAGCTCCTATGTCCTCAGATTGAAAATCACTAGAACATATTTACAAAATAACGTAACTGGTCTGTAGCACACATGGAAAGCTCCTATGTCCTCTGATTGTATGCGCACCCAGCTAGTCCACTTCGTAACTGCTCTCTTCAAGTGATGCGGCTTTACCACGAATGCGTCGCTAGGCCTCACCAACTAGTATGTGTGAGTTTGAGTTCTTCACTGAACGATGACAATAGTGTTGGTTGATGGAACCTCAATTTCTGTAAGGGTTTTAGAAACTCATCTCAGATTCAACTCTAGAGAGAGTATGAACTCCAGAATATAAATTCTAGCTTAGTCGCTGAGAGCCTTGTGTTCAGAAACACAGAATAACTGGTTGTAAGAACTTAACGATCTTTACTTCACGAGTCTTGAAATTTAAATCATTTCTTCATTTCTCGTATTCACTTGTATTGTATTCGTAACCCTCTCTCTATGAATCTTCAAAAGTATATATAGTCAGAGAGAAGGGAAAAGTCTTTGTTGAAGTAGTTGACCAACCATGCTTTTTCTGACAAGTCTGCTGCATCAACAGTGCTGCAGACTTGCTCCGCATGTCTGCTTTCATCTTTGTTGGTCACAACGACTTTTTTGAATAACTTAGGAATCCAAACTTGTTGATTCCTTAGATTTGTCGAACTTCTCTTAAACACACTCATACTTAGTTCCTTTTATCATCTGTTTGTTATTTTTCTTGTGAAATCCAACTTTAGTTTTTATCTTCTCTTAGTCTAACTGCCCGCCAGTTTCTTCAAGTTTTTCTTTGTCTTTCTTTGAAAACTAACTTCGGCTCCAAATGATGATGAAATGGTTCATGTTACAACTTAGTAAATCTATCAAGACTTACAAGTTTTAACCACTCTTGCTCACTTAAAGATTGGTCATTTCTTTACAATATAACTGGCGACCAGTTGCTTTGACACATCAAAACTAACAAAACAAGGGAATAATCTTAAATTTATATTTTATTGCATCTATAGTTAAAAATATTTATATTTTAATTGATATGGAAATATATCGCGATAAATAAGCAAAATTATTTAATCTATAAGATTATAACATATCTATCAATAACCTCGACCTAAATTAAATGTATAATTATTTAGTTGATGAAGAAATAAATTAAAATAATTGTATTGTTGTTTATACATATAAAATACATATATATTATCACTTTACAATGCATATATTTAAGAAGACATTGAGTTTCGCTCGAAAAAATATACTGCACTTTATAGTATGACTTTATGCATTGTAAATACGATTTCATGCATTTTATAAGACTTCATGTATTATTACGAGTTCTATGCATATAATCATTAGTTTTTATATTTTTCTTATTTTAAACATATACAATGGTGATACCTTTAATTTCATATATATGGCACATAAAAAATGATTTAAATCGTGTAAGTTATGCTCATTTTTAGATTTTTTATTATTTTATAGGAAAAAGAAGAGAAATATTAAATAATAAAAAAATTAATGCATATAAACTGCATTATAACGAACCCAAAATTTATTAACTCTTGAGCGTTGGATCACAATATGGAAGACTGAGATTATTCTTATTTCTCATCACAAAAACATTCTCATTTTATCCATTCTCTCTCGGTTTATATATATATATATATATATATATATATATATATATAGGGGTGTGCTAATTTCACAAGTGGTCCCTTAGATGGGAGAAGAGAATGAATCTAGTCCATCTAATTAGGCCTTTGGACGGTTAAGATCAATTTTAGGCCGAAATTAAAAGTTGCATCGACGACCTAACTATAGTTGCAGAGTAAGGGCATTAATGGCACCAGAAAAAGTACTACTGCTCCTCTTGCTCATATTCTTCTAATCTCAATCTCCCACCTTGGAGCAAGACTTTAAGGCTGCCAGGAATGGATCATCCTGCCACCGGAATCCCTTTCGCGGGGTGCACGGTGGTGGCGGCGCGATGTTCACAAACCCAGCCTTGTTGCTATCGACGTCGCTGAGAGGCAGCATGTCCGAGGAGGACTTGTGGTGATTGATATATTTGGGGATTCCAGGCTTTTCTTCCCACGAAAATGGGATGGATTCATGCAATTGGATTTTCCTGTGATTCATTGCACTAATTAATAACTAATCATTATCCACAAAAATCGTAAAAACCTCACTCTAAAACTGCATTCGATATTTCGTCCGTGGCTTGATTCGATATTTCTGGTTTTTAAGTAATCTAAATCTTAAAATCCTTGTGATTATTATACTGCAACTGTACAAGGGTATATAACGCATTGAACCTTCTACCGTTCCAGGTTGGAGTACAGAAGAAGATACCACAAATGTACTCGAAAGAACTATAGAATCCATCTGGCAACGACGCATTCCGATTCCCAGCTCTTCAGAAGTTTCAGGTATATCCTTCAGTGATATTCCTAGTTCTCATGATGAAGAAGATACAGGAACTGTCACCAATTGAGAATCCGTATTCCGAGAAGAAACTCTAAGAGTGCCCATGGAAGGACTACCCGACAGGCACGACAAAGCAAAGAGGATTGCGAAGTGGTGTCCTCCTGTCACGGTGAGAGATGAGGAGAATGATGATCTCATCTCCTGGGCACGAGACATAAGCGTATTTATCGAAACTCAAGCTGCCGCAGAAGTCGAGGACTCATATCCTGCTGAACTACAAGGCGAGTCGTCCGATCAAGAATGGTTGAGAACAGAGTTCAAGAGATGGCGATTCTTTGATTATGCCACTCATGAACTGCATTATGAGGACCGCTCAATTATGATGGCAAGGATGGGTCTCAACTACTGGAGGAGTGAAGAAGAATGGGCTGATGATTGGATGGACCAGACATCCAAATGATAGTATACGGAGAAGCAGGTTGCTGCAAGGCTACAAAAGATCAAGGCTCACAGAGCAGCCACCGGAGATCGCTCGCTGCCACCATCAGATTATGCCGTAGAAGACTCTCCCTCATTCACCCAGCAATTCAAATCTCCTGCCACTAGACGATAAATGGTCGCAACTGAGGAGTTGGAGAAGAAGTTAGCAGAAGAGCAAGCCGCACAAAAACGAGAAGAAGATAGGAAGAAGATGTTGGAATTCAAGGAAAAAGTCCTTAACCAACTCGCCAGCAAGCCTTTCAGGATGCAGAGCTTAAGGCCATCCGCAAATGTTTCTGCTGAAGAAGATGCAAGAAGGGAAACTGCACATCCCGCAATGGCTCCTGCTGATCAACCATCCACTTCGTCTCAAGGATTGGCCACAACCGCTCTCGTAACTACCACCGAGAATCAAATAGCACTATCTGAGGAACCCCAATTCATGGCAATTGAGCCTTTGAAAACCAGCACTTATCAGAGGGACCTCCAGCAATACATTCATACAATGGTAGGACGGAGCATCGGAGAGCAGATGGTACCAATCGTGCGCAAGGAAATCCAGGTGTCTGAAGCTAAAGAAGAAATTCTTGCTACTCAACAAAACAATTTCGAGACCTTCTCCACCGGAATTTTTGCTGCAATCAAAGAGGGGGAAGAGAAGAGGTTAGTAGAAGAAGCAGAAAGGAGAAAGGAGCAAGAAGACAGACTTCGTCGCCTTGAAGCTAGAAGACAACAGGAAGAAGATCAAAGGAGACAACGCGAAGAAGAAGAGAGAGAAGAACAGAGAAGAATTGAAGAGAAAGAAAGAAAGAATCAGAAGACAGGAAAGAGAAGCTATCCTGGACAACTTCATGAAGATGACGATGGAAGCTCTCAGCAAAATGAAGAAGCCCACTGCCGGTTCCTCAAGTGCCAGAAATGCTGATGATTCAGACTCTACAACAACAAAGAAGTAACATCTCTCTAATCCCTAAGTCTCCTAGTTGTTGAAAAAATATTTTAGATCTCAATTTGGGTTTTGTGAGTGTACAACAGAACATGAGATTATGAATGAAAACTAACCCAGGTTGAAGACAACATCTCATTGTCCAACGCTGATCTAAATGAATTAGCTGAAATTACACACTTAGTGTAATCAGCAAACTGCGTGGAATGTGATGTGTGTGAAGTGTTCCAGTGATTGCTTGAGGACAGTATGCGTAAATGTGCTATGTGCTAAATTGGAAAAAGATATTAAACCTATTTACTTGATTAAATTTTTGAAAAATCGAGCAATACCCTTGATACGTTAAGGGGGAATGTTTAGGAACAATACTGAGTCTACGGGAGTTGAGATACTGAGAATAGAGTTAATAGGAAAATCCTTTGTAATCTCAGTAATCAGCTTTCCCATGATCAGTTAGAATTAAACTTATGATAGAGGCTTTGATCGCACCAAAAATGGGGAAATTGTTTGGAATATTGTTAGACCCCTCTGCTGTAAACCATTTCATAGTCATAGTTTGATATGTTTTGATGCATCAAAGCTCTAGCAACTCAGTATCGAGTCAATTGTAAAAAGTCCTGTATAGGAATTAATACTCGAGTTACAATAGAATTAGAAAAAGGAAAAGAATCTAGTTTGCTGAAGGAATCAGCAAACTCAACAAATTGCTGAAGATTGCTAAAAGAAAAGAAAGGCTAGCAATGCGGAGGAACGCGACAAGGATGCTGAAGAAGGAACTCCAGCAAACTACGGAGACATCCGACGCACACCAGCAGCCAGCAAACGACAATCAGCAATCAAGAAAGAAGTTATAAAGTCGAGAATCAGACGGATTACAAGTTACAAAGAAACCCGACCAATCAAGATGATGGAATAATCATCATGCAAAAGGAGGGTTCAGACCTACAAAGGATCCGTTCTGACAAAGACGGCTATAGATAGATGCTACGCCAATCAGAGACGAGGAGACTTGAAGAGTCTCTGTCCACTGCAGAAAAGGAAGAACGCATATAGGCGAGCATTGCCTTTGAGTCTAACTGATAAGATTCAAACAACCGTTTGAATCTTCACCTATAAATAGGTGTCATCCTTATTCGATTCAAAGGTTCGTGATTTTCTACATACAGAGATAACAAGAGAGATCATACTCATTCTCTACATCACGCAAACTCATCCGAGCTAAGTTCTTAATTGAGGCTTTTTGCAAGCTATCATAATAGAAGCTCGAGACCTGTGAAGTTTATCTTCCAAAGGTTATATTGGGATTCTTTCTAGTCTAGGGAGAATCTAGTAGTCACTATTGCGGTGAAAGAGTGATTCTTACGGGCAACACCAACACAAGGATAGGTTATGGGAAGAACTATAAAACTCCCAGCAGTCGACGTCTAAGGAGAAGGGAGGTTTGTTCTCACTCTACGGAGCGACACCGGTTGAAGATTGGAGATCGAGGTGCTCGAAGGTGCGCGCTGACCAGATGGAGGAGCTGCTCAACATTAGAGATCAGGCCTGACCTTGTACTCATTCTTCTAGTGAATTTTCAGTCGGAGGACTGATGAGTGGACGTAGAACAGTTGTTCGAACCACTATAAAAATCCTTGTGTCGTTATCGCTTTATTTCGTTATTATTGTGCTTAAATATATTTGAAACTCAACTCATCTAGTGTTGAAGTATAAACTGCAATTGGACTAACGAATATATGAGCTAAAACACTTTTGATAAACACTTGCTAAGTCGAGACCTTAACAAGATACGAGCAAGATCAATTTAATACTTCCGCTGTATATAAAACACTCTGATCGGGGACCAACACAACCTATATCAAAGAAAGAAACAATACATCCATTTTCACTTAGCTGGCTGATGCTCAGTAGATTGTGCTTGAGACTATCGACGAGGGCCACGTTGATTATTCGCATTCCATTCTGCTCGATGCACCCTCTTTCGATTACTCTAGCTTTTGAGTTGTCACCAAATGAGACTGAAGGTCCTCTGATCTTGTGAAGTTCTGTGAAGATCTCTTCATCTCCTGTTGTCTTCAAACCATCAGTTTTCAACTTTTCATTGATATATGATTATTATAAGTACAGGAAAAGTTTAAAAACTGTGTCAAAAACAAAAGAAGGATTCAAGAAGTTAATACCATTGCTCTTTCAGCTCGTCTTGATCTTCTTTGTCCATCGAGTGGCCTTAATTTGAAGAGTCTGCATCTTTTGGCTTAGGAGTGGCAGCTGAAGTCGAGGCACCAAGTGACATCCCAAAGTTCTTGGCCAATTCCTTGAACATATTTCTCTCGATTTCGTGGGCCTGTTTCATTGACTCCAACTCCAATCTGATCCGCTCATCTCGCATCCTCATCTGCTCTTCATTCCTGTTGATAACTTCCAACTGCATCCTCAATAACTCATCTCTCTTTTCTTCCCCCTTTTTGACAAAATAAAAAACTGATACAAATGATGCCTGAAGTTGTTGGTTGAATTGCTGCTTCAGTTCTTCATGCATAGCATGTACTGCACTAAGGGTGAGAGTAGGAGCTGCTACTGATATGGGATTTGGAGATAAAGGTGCTGTAGTGACAGTGAGTGCCCTTGAGTCTCCGCCTGATTGGCTTTGAGATGTAGCAGTGGATATCTCTTGATGCTGATGAGCAAATGCGGCTGCTTCTTTTTCTGCTCTTAGCCTTGCAGTTTCTGCCTCCTTTTCTGTTCTTGCTCTTTCAACATTTGCCTCTTCTTCCATTTTCTTTACTTCAGCAGCTGCTGCTGCTTCTTCTACTTTTAGTCGGGCTTGCTCTATTGCTAGTGCTTCAGCTTCCAGCCTCGCCTTTTCAGTAGTTTCTGCCGCCTGTCTGGCCTTCTCAGCTGCCTCGGCCTCAAGTCTCGCCTGCTCGGCGGCTGCAGCTTCTGCCTCTAACCTCACTTTCTCAGCAGCTTCAGCTTCTTGCCTTGCTTTCTCAGCGGCTGCTGCTTCAGCCTCCAGCCTCGCTTTCTCAGCGGCTTCAGCCTCAAGTCGGGCCTTCTCGGCTGCTTCGGCTTCTTCCCTGACCTGTTCGGCTGCTGATTCTTCAGCTGTGAGCATGACAGAGAGTAGGATTGTTCTGGCAAAGGTTTCTTCTTCTTCATTCCTCTGCCTTTCCTCTGTTTCCTCCCTCAATCTTTCCAGCTCTTGGGCTTCTTCTTCCTTCAGTTGAGTGATAAACATCTTATACTCTTTTGTCTGGAAGGCAGCTCTAATTTGTACACGACGTAACTCGTTCAGAGCACTTGGTATTCTGCCATCCTTCTGCGAATGCTTTCCAGAAGCGTCTCTGCTTTGTCTTCAGCGACAACTTCAGCATGATCATTAGCAAAAGCAGTTCCCCCTAAATCCAAGAGGGATGCCTCTCCTTTCTCCTTGACATGGGTAGAAACCTCATCGTCACTTGAGTAGGAGGTGGTATGGCCATCTTCATGAAAAACTGACCTTTGAGATGTGGTCTTCTCCGAATCGGATGAGCTGCAATGCATCTCCTCAAAATATGGTTGCTCCACAGCTGACTGAAGATTAAGAGCTTTGAGCTTCGCATGCTCAAACGCTTCCTCAGACATGATGTCTGGATTCATAACCGGCTCTTGCGGTTGGGAGGTTTGGCTAACTCCTTCAGGGGATTCTTTGAAATTAAGCTTCTTCTGAGCTGTCGTCCTCCTGGTTTGGCTTGTCTTGCTAACAGTTTCCTTTCCCTTTTCAATGCGTTGCATTTCTCCTTCAAGAATAGTCTCTAGTTGCTGCTGGTGCCTCGTCGGACTCTTCCGAGGCTTGTCAACAGGCTGTTCCACAATCGTCTTTCTTTTGCTTGAACCTGAAGAGGTAGTACCCTTTTCTTTGGGTTTTTTGACTGAACCTGAGGTGCCAGATCTCTTCGTCTTCTGTGTATCTTCG
Organism: Plectranthus barbatus; assembly: GCA_026898455.1. NCBI lineage: Eukaryota > Viridiplantae > Streptophyta > Magnoliopsida > Lamiales > Lamiaceae > Plectranthus > Plectranthus barbatus. Next base: position 152,495 of record JAPKLW010000084.1, read on the forward strand.
CCAGATTGAACTGGTGGTATGACAGCAAGATCTGCTTCCCTAATGATATCTACGGTCATTGTTCTGAAGCTTGCATCTTCTTCATCATCACCAATACCATCATCATCATCATTACCATCATTACCTCCATCGTCTTCACCTTCACCTTGAAGTGTGATGTAGACTGGGTCTTTTGGTGGGATGAAATCTGAAGGCACAAGGTCTTCTCCCTCCTGTTGAAGACCGAGTATCCGCTCAAGAAAGTAGCTAACCTTCAATCCAAAACCGGTACTTGAAGAGAATTTCCCTTGTTCTCGAATGGTGCGGCTCTTCTTCGCATTCTCCAGTAGTCGATAGAAGATATACTCAGCCCAGTTTCCACCTGGGCAGTCATCTAGAACCATCATCAGAGCATACTTTGGGTGGCTCAGTTCTGAGAATGATCCAGACCCACAATATATCATGCGAAGAGCTATCTCACTGAGAACCTTATAGAAGGGCCTTAATTCAGTAACTTTTGTCGCCGCTTTGAAGGTTCCTCTGTAATCTTCTCTCTTCCACTTATTCCAGTGCCTTTCCATCTCTGCATCGTTTCCTCCCAAATAATTTGCAATCTGGACATCAGATGTGGGTCGGTGAAGATGTTCAGCGTGAAGATCAGGACTAACAACAATATCTCTTTTCTGCACTCTTGTCTTGAAAAATTTTTCATTCTTGTTGGTTATAGCATTCGAGTAGAACTCAGCTACCCGATGGGGCTTGAATCGTCTGGGAGATGCCATCAAAAATTGCATCAATTTCTCTTTCATCAATTTATCTACCAGTTCACGAACAATTCCTTCATCTGACGAGATTGAGCTGATTGCTCGCCAATTTAGAATCTTTTCTTTGACGACTTGCCCTGCCTTCAAATATTTCTTCTGAACTCCGTGGGATAGAACGTCATCTCGGCTGATTTGGGCTAGATTTGCATGTGATGTGTTCTCCGTTACTGAGTATAGTTCAGGATTTTTGGAAGTGCTGGAGCTTTCGCCTTTCTGTGCATTCTTCTTTTTACCCATTGCGATTGAGAAGAAAATGTAGAGAATATGAGCTTCACCGATTGAAGAACACTTCTGCTTTCGGAAGAATTTTACAGAGAGTGAATGATGAGATTGATTGCGATCAGTAGGGTTTAGATAGGGGTTATGATTTGCTGGATCCACGGCTGAGATGAATAGCAAATTATCCGATCAGCGGTGCTCTGGAATGCTGACGTTCGTGGTGCCTGTTGCCATTCCGTTGTGGCATCCGAGACATGCACTGGTGCGTTGACGTGGCTCCGCATAATATGTCGTCGTGCTGCTAGCATTTAATGCATCGTGCAGCTGAAGTTTTCAATTAATTCAAAAACGTGCGCCCTTTGATTTTAGTCAGTTTCCTCCTCTCTTAGATTCAGCAAGCTATTTGATACAGTTTGCAACTGTCTTTCTTTGCTGAACTGGACACTTCTTCCAGTTTACAACTGTTGTACTCTCTTAATAAACTGTCATCCTGGCAGTTTCTTCATTCGATTTTATAGCTACTCAGCTTTTGAGCTCCATTCTTCGACTTTAATGCGATCTGGGAATCGTATGACGTTGGCTCAACCATATAATGACTTTGAACTCTTAGCCTCCTGACCTATTTGCTATCTCCATTAATGGTTGACTTGAAACGGTAGTTGAGCATTTAATTGCAACTTAATCCTTTTTGCCTCTGATCTGCTGAGTCATATCCTCCAGTGGTGATGACTTGGCACTCTTCTTTGATCTACTCATTTGTCTCTCTATAAATGCTCATTTGACGAGGTAGAAATCATCAGCTCAACAACTCTTTTCCTTCCTTGATTTCTAACATACTTCTTGAACATGGCTGCTCCAGATGACAGATCACAATCGCCAGGAATAAGATCTTCAATCGTCTGAGACTTTATGCTGAGTATTGGAGATTTTCGAATGTCTACTAAGAACCCATCAACAACCTGGAGTCCAATGGGCTGGACCGCTTCCTTTCCGTTCAGCCTGTGGCCTTTCAGAAGGATCTACTCAAGGTGATTGCATATAACTCTACCATTTCTGTAGATGAAATCTCCTTCAACCTCAACGGAGTAGAGTTCCACTTGTCAGCAGACTTCTTGGCACAAGAGTTTCAGCTGCCTCACTATGGGGTACCTGTTATGCATTACCGAATAGATGAAACGGCTCCTGAGTGGTCGGTTTGGTGGGAATGGAGGGGTAATGACAGCGGTTTTAATCCGACAACACCATGTGGATTCCTTCAGCCTCGATATCAAGTGTCCTTTGACATCATAAATCAGCTGGTGCTTTGCAATCCTCTTCTGCAGACTAACTTCTCACCACCAATCTGGAAAGCGATGATGGCTTTTGAGGATCAGGCTGAGGTCGACTGGGCTGCTTTCATCTTCTATTGTCTGAAGACTGCCATGGAAAACTTGCTGGATGATCCCATTCCATATGGGATGCAGTTGAGCTGGCTCCTTGAAAAACGGATCCCTTTCTTCGCTAAGGGTACGTCAGGTTCGCGCTTGTTGGCAACTGACTACTACCCTGCGAGACTGCACTGACCGCTTTCCAACAACTTCCATATGCCATCTGCCTCTAACTGCTGGCTGTCTTCGATATGCTGACTGCTTCCCCCCCCAAAAAAATTGAACTGATGTAATTTTTTGTTTTGTTCTACCCTTTTTTTATGAACTGTGCATCCTTCTTTCTCATCAATGAACAGTTTACTATCTGTCTCTCGTATCTTCCATCCTTATGCTTATCTGCTTTAACTGAGCATTCGTACGTCCATAAATGTTTGTTCACTGACATACACTGGTTTCTTCTGAGCTCTTGAACACTTGTCTGTTCTAGATTGGCTCTCGTCAGTTGTCAAGCATTTATGTTGACTTTTCAGATTCTGAATCTGAATCTTGGAGCGTTGTGCCCTTTCTGGAACGTCGTGTCTCTCATTTAATTCGATAGATATCCTTTCGAATCAACACACGTTTTTCTCCATAAATACTTCTTCTTCAGAACATTGAGTATTCACCCGAAATAATATCTTCCAGATCTTCGAGAGATAATATATCCTTTCCTTCATATCTCCAAGAATATACTCCAAATAAGGCTTCATCCAGAATCCATAGTCATGACTTCTGCGAGAGACATTTCCATTGTGAGAAACAAGATTCTCAATCCGTTTGGATTGGAAGTTTGACATTTGACAAGTCCGGTGGTTTATAACTCGGTAATGAGAAGTCTCAGAGAAACAGGCCTTGAACGGTTTGTGACCCGGATACCGTACAGATTTATGGACGATACGCTGAAGTTGATTGCCAACAACTGCTACATCTTTGAAGATAATGAGATTATTAACAACATCAACGGCCAATAGATCTGCTGATCTGCTGAGTCCTTCTCAACCAGTTTCGGACTCCCTCATGATGGCGTTCCAGTTATGGATTATCTCAAGGAGGTTACGACGCCCGAATGGTCCTCATGGCATCAATGGAGGGATACGAATGTTAGTTTCCATCCGATGGCTTCATCGAGGTGGCTGATGCCTCGATACCGCTTGATCTACGACATTATTAATCACATGGTCGTCGGTAATCCTCTAACGAAATATGATTTCTCGCCACCTGTCTGGGAGGCAATGATGGCCTTTGTTGATGAGGAGGAAGTTGACTGGGCTTCCTTTGTATTTGACTGGGTGAAGTACACCGTTGAGCATCTCCCTGCTGTCCCCGTTCCCTATGGAATGCCACTGAGCAGGCTTCTTGAGCTGGAGATACCGTCTCTTATCCAAGGCTGGTCTACTATTTGTGACTCCGACTACTTCCCTTCAAAGAGTCGCCCTCATCCTTGATTGAGCGGTTGAACTTTTAAGATCTAGCTATGTAATTATTGTTTTCTTTTCATTTCTGCTGCTGTAATGTACTTCTCCTTCTTTTGAATGAAATCTTATCTTCCAGTTTCCAATCTTGACAAGTGTACAACTGAACTGAGCTGATCTTCAAAACTGTCTTGACATTATATTCCACTCAGCTGTTGCACGAAACTATCTTCAGCATTGAATAAAATTCTGATAGCTCAAAACTGTCAAACTGCACACGTCATCCAATTTGCATAGCACAGTTTCTAATCTCTTTCCTTAGAGATTTTATCAAACTCTAGAAGACCTAGTTTGATGCATAGCTCCTTGAATCGAGCCTCAGGTAGCGGTTTGGTGAAAATATCCCCTTACTGGTCCTCCGTCCTTGTATATTCCACCGAGATGTCTCCTTTCTCCACATGATCTCAAATGAAATGATGATGAATATCGATGTGCTTCGTCCTAGCATGTAGAAATGGATTCTTCGAAATACAGACAGCACTGTTGCTATCACAATGTATCGGTACACAACCAGTTTCTATTCCATAATCCTTTAGCTGCTGCTTTATCCAAAGTATTTGAGCACAACAACTAGCGGCAGCAACATATTCGGCTTCTGTAGTTGACGTGGCAACCGAATGTTGCTTCTTGCTGAACCAACTCATAACTGACAAGTTCCGCTTGTGCTCTTCCGATCAATTTTGCAGCCTCCAAAATCTGAATCTGAGAATCCATTTAGCATGATTCCATCAGATTTGGGATACCAAATACCTAGGGATTCAGTCTTCTTCAGATATCTTACGATCCTCTTGGCTGCGTCCATGTGAGATTTCTTCGAATTCGCTTGGAATCTTGCACAAACACCTACTGAATACGATATGTTGGGTCTGCTGGCTGTTAGGTAGAGCAAAGATCCAATAATCCCTCGATAAGCAGTTGGGTCAACTGGTTGGTGCTCATCGGAATCCTTAATGACTTGGTCTTCTCAGGACAATATTTGTTGATCAAGTCTTGAGTGTATTTCTTTTGGCTGACAAAAATCCCTTCAGCTGATTGATCCACTTGCAATCCCAAGAAATACGTCATTTTGCCCATCATACTCATCTGAAACTTGTTCTGCATCAGTTGGGCAAACTTCTCACAAAGACTTGTGTTCTTGCTTCCGAAGATGATGTCGTCTACATAAATTTGGACTAGCAAGATATCTTCTCCATCTTTTATCTTGAACAGCATCCTATCTATCGTCCCCTTCTCGAAACCATTCTTGAGCAAAAACTGAGAGAGCGTCTCATACCAAGCTCTAGGCGCCTACTTTAATCCATACAAGGCTTTCCTCAGTTTGTAAACTTGATTTCCTTGCTCGAAACCTGGGGGTTGTTCGACGTAGACTTCTCCCTTCAGTTCGCCGTTGAGAAAGGCACTCTTCACATCCATTTGAAGAACTGTGAAGTCGTGATAGGCTGCATATGCCAAGAATAGCCGAATGGCCTCCAGTCTGGCAACTGGGGCGAAAGTCTCATCAAAATCTACTAATTCACATTGAGCATATCCCTTGGCAACCAATCTTGCTTTATTCCTTATGATGGTGCCGGTCTCGTCTCTCTTATTTTTGAAGACCCATTTAGTGCCGATCACAGATTGGTGCATTGGTCTGTCCACCAAATGCCATACATTGTTGCGTGCGAATTCTGCTAATTCCTCTTGCATCGCATTGATCCAATCTGCTGATTGAAGAGCTTCTCCAATTTTCATTGGTTTAATCTGGGATATGAAGCATGACATCAGAGCACTGCCTTGTCTCGTGTGAACTGGATTTTCGACATCATCCAGAATAGCTTCTATCGGATGGTCTCTTAACCAACTAGGCCTTTCACAGGTTGGATTTCAACGGGGGCTTCTGAAGATCTGGGTTGAACTCTTGAAGTTTCTTGATTAGATAAAACTTCTTGATCCTGACTGGATGATCCTTCATTTTGTTCTGGAACTGGGCTTTCCCTATCCACTGGTTGATCAACAAGAACTGTTTTTTCAGCTCCCTCAAGGTTGTCTTCGTTGGCTTCAGGCTATTCAACTTCCCTAATATCCGATGGCTTCTCTTCAGTTTGACCATCATCTTGTGTATTTCTTGAGGCCTCAGCAATGACATTGGCATCATCGGCCCTCTCAACTGTCTGCGGTTCAGTCGAGGCAAGTGGCGTCTCAGAGTCATCAATCATAGATCTAATCATAGGAACTATTCTATTTTGATCAAGATCAGTTTTAAGTTCCTCAGTGACATTCTTGATCTCATGATGTTCCAGACCCAGCTCTTGAAGTGTCCTGCGCACTAGAATAGCCTCATAAAAAACAACATGACATGTTATTTCCACAAGCTGTGTAGCCTTATTGAATACCCTATATCCCTTGTGTGATGGGTGTCCATAGCCAAGGAACACACCTTCATCAGCCTTAGGACTAAAGGTATCCAATTTGGACTTCCCGTTACTGTGAATATAACATGGTGAACCGAAAGCACAAAGATGAGCTAAAGAAGGCTTACGACCGCGATAAACTTCGTAGTGAGTCTTGTGCAGCTGCGTGTTGAATGCACTTCGATTCTGAGTGTAGCAGGTTGTCATCAAGGCTTCTCCCCAAAATCTTTTTCCGAGGTTGGTCTCAGCCAACGTGGTCCTCACTGCTTCCTTGAGTGTTCTATTTCTTCTCTCAGCGAGGCCATTCTGTTGTGCAGTTCTTGGTGTGGACTTCTCGTGCCTAATTCTAACTTCTGTGCAAAAATCCATGAGTGGCCTATTGCAAAACTCCGTTCCATTATCGGACCTGATTATCTTTACTGTCACCCCTTTATCATTCTGGATGCGGGTAATCAGTTCTGGCAGTTGAATCTTCACTTCGTCCTTCGATTTGAGCAGGATCACCCACGTGTATCTAGAGTAGTCATCAACAACTACTAATGTGTACTTCCTTCCTCCAATTGTGGGTGGAGTGACTGGACCAAATAAATCCATATGCAGCAGTTCTAAGATCCGTTCTGAGCTGGCAGTTATCGGCCTACTCTTGAAAGAGGCTCTCTTCTGTGTTCCGAACTGGCACGCTTTACATACTCCTTCCTTCTGTAGTAGTATCTTTCGTGGCAGTCCTTCAACTTGGTTGTGCTTCGCCAGATGTCGAATCTAGTTGAAGTTTAGATGGCTCAGTCGTTTGTGCCACAGCCAGTTTACTCCATCGGTTGAGCTGTGTGCCACGAGGCAGGTTCCTTCTTCTCCACTTGACCAATCTACTATATAAAGACCTCCTTTCCTGATACCTCTGATCTTGGTCTTGTTGGTCTTTTTGTCTATGATGTGGCATCCTGATTCTTCAAAGCTGACTATGTACCCACTCTCGCTCAACTGGCTAATGCTTAGAAGGTTGTACTTCAGGCTGGTGACCAAGGACACGTTCTTGATGATTATCCCATTTCTTTTCACGCATCATTTTCCAATAACTTGCCCTTTGAGATTGTCACCAAATGTAACTGATGGTCCTTCACACATTGTATAATCTGTGAGCAGTTCTTGTTCTCCAGTCATGTGAGTTGAACACCCGCTATCGAGTATCCACATTCTTTATTTGTTCTTTGACTGGGGTTTGCGCACCTGCAAGACAGAAAATATTACCATTTAGGTCCCCGTATCTTTTCGGGTCCTGCGGAGTCAGTTTTCTGGATCCATCCTTTCGGTATCCAAATTTGTTTCACTTTTACATCTCGTGAAACTGAGTCATTCTTCGATGACTGATTAACCTTTCTCCTCAAATAATATATGCTATTTGGATGCATGTGGGAAAAGGTTTTGGTGTGTGAACTCTTTTGGACATTGTTGTTCCTAAGAGAGTCTCTAGAAAATATTCTCGGTTGGTTAGCCTTCCTAGTTCTTGGCAAATAACATTGCTCTGACTCAGGCCTTGAATAGGTGTTCCTCCTATTCGGAATAGTGTTATACCGAAGCTGAGTTCGGTTATAACTCCTCGGATATCTATCCGGTTGTCGAACTGACTTCCTAGCAGCATTTACATGTTGCTCAGTAGTTCTTGATATCGAAACTGGATTCCTCGCATTTGGAACATGACGCTTGTCCAGTCTCGAAGGAAGATCAGGTTTTCTCTCGACAGTTGGTTTATACAGTTTCCGAACTGTCTGCACTCTTTGTCGAGGTACCAGCTAAGAGTCAGTTTTTGACCAACATTTGGTCTTATCCTTTTGTGTGACTCTACTTTCTTCCAGCACATCATTAGAACTGAATTTTGCTTTGACAAAGCCTAAAAACTTCTTATCAATTCTAGAATTAGATGCATGCACACTCAAATTTTCTCCACAGTAACCAATCCCGCGCTTGTTAGACGGTGGTTTTTGAGCATTTAAAATCTCTTTCAGTTTTTTTGAACTCTTTTTAAAAGAACAATCACACTCAATAAGCTCAAGTTTCTTCAAGGACGCACACTCATTAGAAACATTTTCAAAATCCTTTAAAAGCTTGGAGTGTTCTTCCTTGAGTTTTTCAAGTTCCTCACTGAGTGACCTCGTTCTTACGACTTCATCGGTCAAATCTGAAATCTCTAATTTCAGTGAGGCATTTTCACTAATTAAAACATCTTTAATCTCATGAAATTTTTCGAATTCTTTAACAATAACATCGAGAGTAATATCCTCTGAACTTGAGCAACAAGGTTCAGGGCTCTCTTCATCAAATGAAGATGCTAAGTGTAGAGGTAGATGAGTTGTTACCATAATTTTGCTGTGTGACTCGTTGGCCTCATCATCAGTGACGTCTCCATTGAGTGCTGCCATGTAGGCTAGTAGTGCTTCTTCATCATCCTCGTCTTTTGAAGTGTAGTAGCCGTCATCATAATCTGGTATGTCTGGCACTTCAGTTCTGGATAGCATCGCCTTCGCCACAGCCTTTGAAGCTCTTCTCTCAAATAGCTTCCTCAGTCTATCTCTCTCCTCTTGAGAGACCAGAGGGCATTCGTACTTCAGGTGATCCGGAGAGTGGCATTCAAAGCACATGCGTGGCTCTCTCTTTGTGAACCTTTGCTCACTTGTCTGAACTCCTTTTCCTTTGGCTTTGGCCTTCTCAAGAAGTACGGCCAGGTTTCTCATTTGTTCCTCCAGTTGGGCAATTGATTGCTCAGTTTCTTTTGTGGAAACTGTCTGGTCAGTTTCTTTCTTCAAAACTGTCGTGGAGGTCGCCTTTGCTGGAACTAACTGATGGGCAGTTCTATCAAACTGAACTGGCTTCTTCTGACGTCTTTGAAACTCCCTTTTTACAAAGAGTGCGACGTCATCATTTGCTGCTGAGTATGTGGATCTGGCAGCTTCATTCTTGTTCACCATTTTGATGTCCCATTCATGGGCCTGAAGTTCGGCAAACAGATCTTTGGTAGTCATCTTCGAGAGATCCATAGCCTTTAAACTGGTAGTTTTGACAAACCAGTCTTCCTTGGGCATCCTTGAGAGGATTTTGGCGTTCTTGTCAGCCACACTCTCTTCTCTTTAAAGGTTCTTCATCTCGCTAACAGTGGCATTGAATCTCGCTTCCATTGATTTGATTGATTCTCCTGGAAGCATCTGGAAGGATTCATATTTATCAATGACGACCTATTTTTTGTTACGCTTCATTGCTTTAGTTTCCTTTGTTAGCTCGATAATCCAGTCCCACAGCTCCTTTGCGCTGTTGGTCTGTACGGCAGCTTCCTCCATGAGGGAATCTGGCAGCGATTGTAGGAGCATCTCTTGAACAATTGGATCAAGCTGAGCTCGTTTCTTGTCCTCGAGCGTCCATTCTTCTGGAGGCTTATCTATCATCTGAGGTTGTGGTGCTTGGTCATTTCCTCCAGTTCGAGCTCCAATCTGAGTGTTGACTTTCTGAATCTTCAACGGGCCTACTGTCAACACTTCCTCCATTTCTGGATGCTGGCTCTTCACTAGAATGAGGGATCTCTTCTTCCATGCTTCGAACTTATCAGGGATGTACTTTGGAAGACTCGGAGAGTTCATCATCCTGAATATTCTACTCGCTAAACAGACAGAGAAAAGTGAGAGCGCAAGGAAAATATGGATCCGGTCCTAAGCGACTCAAAACAGGGCAGTCTAGAAAGACCGACCTGCTCTGATACCGCTTGATGGTCCCAGATCAGAGTTATGATTAACGTGCAGTGGAAGTATTACAAGGGGTTGCACTCTCAAAATTGAGCTCGGTTAGTTCGTTTAGACTTATGAAAACTGTGTTAAGTAGAGCAGTTTAAGTAGTTAGTTTTTAGATGTACGCTTCAACACTTTAGAGAAGTGTTGAAGGTTTTAAAGACACAGTTCTATACTGAGTAATGCAGAAAGTAAATGAAAACTGTAAAAGACAGACGATATTATAGTGGTTCGGATCCTTAAGTCCTACGTCCACTCTTCGGAAATTATTCTGGAAATTCACTAAGGAAGTAAAGAATACACTCCTCACGATCTATAACCAACCACCACGAAAGCCACCGTTCGCAGCAGACTGGATCACTCGCCTAGGTAGATGCTCTTCACTCCTTCTTCAGTCCGTCGAAGGCTCTGCGTCTTCTCTGTGGACTGGTGGTCGTCGGAAATGGATTGAGGACACACCTCCCTTCTCCTTCTCCGGTGTGTGGATGGTTTAGTTCTTCCCAGAACCCAACAGTTTGGCGAATGCCCGTAATAACCTATTCTCTGACTGAGAGATAGGCTGCTGTGTTCTTTCTTGAAAAGTAAGAACACCAAGGTTAAAGATTAAGTCAGATGATTTAAACCTCGTGTACCAGGTAGGTCACACGGTGAATCTATGAAGATCCCTTGAGCAGTTAAGCCCTGTGTTCAATAAATGAACCACGGAGTTAATGCCGTAGAATGAGAGCTTTGAATGCTTCGAGCTTTAATTTCGGCAGAGTAACATTAAGAATTTTGATGTTCGGATTGTTGTTTCTCTGTTTCTTCTGCTATTTATAGGCTGGTGTTTGAAAAATAGCCGGTAGAGACAAGGTAGTCGTCGTCCAATCAGCGGCCATAACTTTTTCTGATATGCAGACCTGCTCCTCCGCCTTTTCTATGTACGGCTGTCCTTTCTCTGAGATAGTTTGTACTTGACGTGTCAGGCTCGACAACGTTAAACTCCAGTCGCAACTGCCTCAACCGTTGCTTCTTATCATTGAGATTCCAAGGCTTTTTACGACTGTTCTGCTCCGCATTCTTCACATGTTCTCTTACATATGTAATTCCTTGTCTTGAAACTGAGCTGCTCTCTCTCTCTCCAGTTTCTTGTATCTTTGAATGTGAAAACTGAGTCCACAGTTTTCAGTCCTTGTAAGCTCTGTACTGTTTCGAAATGTAGTTCCAGTTTTTGCTTGTTACACTGCTATGCTCTAGCATTCTTCTGCGGCTCTTTCAAACTGTCTTCATAGTTTTCTTGCTCGTTATGTTCTGACAGTCTCAAAAACTGTTCCTCAGTTTTTGGTTGGTTGCTTCCTATCGAACTATTACAACTCAATAGTCCTATACAAGGATTACAGAAGCAATAACTCTAAGCCTAGGTATTCGGTTTTGACACATCAAAACATCAAATTAAAGGTGGGATTTACAGTTAAACACTTAACAAATTTCCCCCTTTACAATTTAGCACCTAACAGGAGCAGTCATCCATTAGAGTACATACACGCCGACTTGTGGGGTCCCTCAAGAAATGAAACCTTAGGTGGAGGGAAATATTTCCTATGTGTGGACATACATTCTGAAAAGCAAGAGTGAAACAACTGGAAGATTTGAAGAGTGGTGTAATTTGGAAGCCATTTACTTGTTGCAAATTTTGAATAATCGAGCAATACCCTTGATATTTTGAGGGGGAACATTTAGGAACATACTGAGTTTACGGGAGTTGAGATGCTGAGAATAGACTTGATAGAAAATTTTTGTAATCTCAGTAATCAGCTTTCCCATGATCAGTTAGAATTAAAGCTCAGGATTGAGGCTTTGATCGCACCAAAAAGGGGGAAATTGTTAGGAATATTGTTAGATATATTAAACCCCTTGGTTGTCAATGATTTTGTAATTATGTTTTGGTACATCAAAGCTCACACCAAGCAATAGACAATCTAGCGTCTAGCAATTTAGTATCGAGTCAAATGTAAAAGTCCTGCATAGGGAATATATACTCGAGTTGTAATAGAACTAGAAAAGAAGAAGAATCAAGAATGCTGAAGGAATCAGCAGACTTGATGATTGCTGAAGACTACTGAAGAAGACAACAAAGGCTAGCAATACGGAGGAATGCTAAACAAGAATGCTGAAGAAGAAATTCCAGCAGAATTCGAAGATCTTAGCACAGACTGTTGAGATGCCAGCCGTATGCAAGCAGCCAGCAAACGCTCATCAACAATCAAGAGTAACATTGGAGTCGTAAATCAGAAAGATCCAAATCACAAGGAAACCTGACGAATCAGAGAATAGAACAATCATCAGACACAAAAGAGGTTTCAGGATTAAACAGAAAGATCTATTCTGACAAAGATGACTACAGATAGAAGCTACGCCAATCATAGACGAGGAGACTTGAAGAATCTCTGTCCACTGCAGAAAAAGGAAGAACGCAGATAGGCAAGCAATGCCTTTGAGTCTAACGGATAAGATTCAAACAATCGTTTGAATCTTCACCTATAAATAGGTGTCATCCCAACTTGATTCAAAGGTTCGTGAATTTCTACACACGTTAATAACAAGAGAAGATCAAATCATTCTCTACATTACGCGAACTCATCCGAGCTAGTACGTGATTGAAGCTTCCCACAAGCTATCATATCTGAAGCTCGAAGACCTGTGAAGTTTAGCTTCCAAGGTTATTTTGGGATTCTTTCTACTCTAGAAAAGAATCTAGCAGTCACGATTGCTCTGCAAGCGTGATTCTTACGAGCAACACCAACACAAGGATAGGTTCTGGGAAGAACTATAAAACTCCCAACAGTCGACGTCCAAGGAGAAGGGAGGTTTGTCCTCACTCTACGGAGCGACAAAGGTGAAGATTGAAGACCGAGGTGCTTGAAGGTGCGCGCCGACCAGACGGAGGAGCTGCTCAACGTTAGAGACCAGGCCTGACCTTGTACTAAATCTTTTAGTGAATTTTCAGTCGAATGATTGAAGAGTGGACGTAGAACAGTTGTTCGAACCACTATAAATCCTTGTGTCCTTACTGCTTTATTTTGTTATATTGCACATACGTGTATTTCAAACTCAACACATCAAGTGTTGTAGTATAAACTGCAAACTAACTTAACGAATATTAGAGATAAAATACATTTGATAAATACTTGCTAAGTCGAGACCTTAGCAAGATAAGTGCAATATCTTATTAGTACTTCCGCTACATATAAAACACTCTGATCGGGGACCAAATACTGGTATCAAAGTGGTTGGTCTTTACAGACTAGCTGCTTCTGAGTCGCTTAGGACCAGATCCACATTTTCCTTGCATATTTGTGTTTTTGTGTTTAGCTCAGGTTCAAAGCAATGGCGAACAACGCGAAGTTTGCAAAGTTCACTCCAGAATCCTACTCTACCTGGAAAAAGAGGTCGTTGTTCTCGCTGATGAACATCCATCCAGAGATAAGCAAGTGATCGAAAATGGACCAATCAAAATCCAAAAGGTAAAGACCAGGGTTGGAGAAGATGTAGCAGGACCAGAATTAATGGTGGACAAGCCGTTCGAAGAGTGGACTCCAGAAGAACGAGTTTGTGGTCAACTAGATTACATAGCCATGGACTTAATCTTAGGTGCCTTGTCACCTACTCAAATGGCAGAAGCGTTGGAGTACGAGAATGCCAAAGAAATGTGGGATTTTCTTGGCACTCTTAGTACAGAAACGGATCAAATGAAGAGGAACAAGCTACAACAATGGGTAGACAGGTATGAATCTTTTCAATTGATTCCAGGTGAAACCATCAAGGACATGGAGGCCAGATTCAACACCATTGTAGCTGAGTTAAAGAAGCTGGGAAGAACGTAAGAGCTTCCCGACATGAACTCAAAGATTCTCTCAAGACTACCAAAGGAGGACTGGTTTGTCAAAGTGACCAGTCTGAAGGAGAAAGATCTGACAGCAATAAGTACCAAAGAAGTGTTTGCTCAACTTAAGGTGCACGAATGGGACATCACGCAGATCAACAAAAATGAAGCTGTTCGTGCTGCAGTAACCATTGAAGAACCCGTCCAGGATGCAGCATTCTTCGTAAAAAGAGACGGACAAAAGTGGAAGACTAAGAAGCCATTCCACTCAGATCGACCAGCTCAATCCAGTTCAGCAAAGGAGATTCCTTCCACCAGCGGATCTCAAGTCAAAGAAGCAGAATGCTCAGTCAGTGAGCTGGAAGAACAGATGAAGAGATTACAAAAGCTGCGGCTGAAAGCCAAAGGAAAGAAGGAAGATTTTCAGCAAAGTCAACTAGCAGACAGCAGAAATGTTAAGAAAGCGCCAAGAACATGCTACAAATGCAATTCCCCGGATCACCTGAAGTTCGAATGTCCTCGAGTAGATCCAGAGGAAAGGGAAAGATTGAGAAAGCTGTTCGAAAGGCGAGCATCAAAGGCTGTCACTAAAGCGTTGATAAGGACAGAACTACCAGACATCCCGGATCATGACGATAAAAACTATTCATCAGAGGACGAAGAGGATGTTCTTATGGTGTTCATGGCTGATATCAATGAAGAGCAGACAGGAGAATCGGCTTTAGCTATCGCGGGAAACCAGGTAACAAACTCTATTTTGTCTGCTACTTCTACTTCTAATAATGTGCATGATACTGCTGATTCATATTACTCGGAATCAGATGAGATAACTGTAGAATTTTTGCTAAAAGAATTTTCAAAAGTTCATGCATTGAAAGATACTTTAGTAAAAGAAAATTCCTCTCTGAAATCTCAGCTTTCTACTTTGACCAGTGAGATTGAGAAATCTAGGTCAACAGACGAGGAACTTATAAAATTAAAAACAAAATTCTTCTCCTTGAATGAAAATTTTAGTATTTTAAAACAGGAGAATGAAGTTTTGAAAAACAAAAACTCCGTGCAAAATACATGTCAATGTAAATTTTCAAAGAGCACAAGAGATTTGAATGATATTCTAAGTGTCCAAAGAAGTTCGAAGAACTTCGCTGGAATAGGTTTTGATGAAGGAGAATAATGTGATGCTGAATCAAGTAAGACAAAGAAAATTGTTTTTGTCCCAGCAACCGGGAAGATTCAGCAATCTGCTAGGAAAGACAAGAGGGAAAATTCTAAGTCAATCGCTCAGCAAAAATGTTGGCAAACTAGCATCCCTCAGCTGACTGCACAGCAAAGACTAAATTATAAGTCTGTTGAGAAAAGGCCAGCGATGTCCGGGTATGTAACCCAGCAGACCGTTCCATCTGCTAGGAAGGTTCATACAAATCCTAGCAAGGCTAAGCAATCTGCTGAGATTGCAAGGAAGCCAGCATACACACCAAGTAGGAGGAACACCTACTTGAGGCCAGAGTCTAAAATAAGACAATTTCAAAAGACTGTGATGGCTCAACACACTACTACACATTCATATGCTGATTCAAGATATTACTCCAATAGGAACGAAAGGGTAGTAAAACGTGATGACAAACGAAATGTCAAAACCACGAAGGTCTGGATTCCCAAAAGAATGATCCAGAGAACTAATCCTACAGGACCCGTAATTGATCGGGTACCGAAAATATAACTTTTTTGTTTTACAGGAACAGGGTCCAGGAAGAAGAACCACAAGAAAGCTTAAAGAATGGATCCTAGACAGTGGATGCTGAGGTCACATGACAGGAGATGAAGTGATCTTCACAGAACTTCACAAGATCAGAGGACCTTCAGTCTCATTTGGTGACAACTCAAAAGCTAGAGTAATCGGTAGAGGGTGCATCGAGCAAAATGGAATGCGTATAATAAATGTGGCCCTCATCGATAGTCTCAAGCACAATCTACTGAGCATCAGCCAGCTAAGTGAAAATGGATATAGTGTTTCTTTCTTTGATATTGGTTGTGAGATTGCTGATAGGACCACTGGAGAAGTAAATCTTAGAGGAATCAGGAAAGGAGGACTCTATGTCGTTGATTGGGAAAGTGGTCAACAAGCGTCATGCTTCATAGCATTTAGCAAGGAAGAGATACACTGGTTATGGCACAAAAGGCTATCGCATCTAAACTTTAAAACTATCAATTATATTGACAAAAATAACATTGTTGCCGGACAACCTAAAGAGACCTTCAAGAAGGAAGGAATATGCAGAGTCCGTCAACAAGGAAAACAAGCCAAAGCGTCCTTCAGATCTAATCCAGAAAACGCCACATCAAATAGAATCCTTGAGCTGCTGCACATGGATTTATTCGGCCCAGTGACTCCACCCACTGTAGGTTATAAACAATATACCTTGGTTGTTATTGATGATTATTCCAGGTACACATGGGTGAGACTACTTAAAAGCAAGGACGAGGTGAAGATTGTCCTGCCGGAGCTGATACTTCGAGTACAGAATGACAAAGAGCTCACGGTGAAAATGATAAGATCAAAAAATGGTACAGAATTCTGTAACGGAGCATTATTGGATTTTTGCTCCGACGCTGGATAGGACATGAAAGGTCCACTGTAAGAACACCTCAACAGAACGGTCTGGCAGAAAGAACAAGCAGGACTCACAAGGAGGCTGTGCGAACAATGCTTGCCGATACAGATCTGAGTCAAAGATATTGGGAGAAGCTGCAATGAATGCTTGCTACACGCAGAATCGAAGTGGATTGAATCTTCGCTTTAATTAAACTCCCTACAAAATATATCATGGTCGTAAGCCTTCCTTAGCTCATCTTCGTGTTTTGGTTCACCATGTTATATCCATAATAATGGGAAGTCGAAGTTAAGCACCTTTTCTCCCAAAGCTGACGAAAGAGTGTTCGTAGGATACGGACATCCATCTCACAAGGGATATAGAGTGCTTAACAAGACAACCAAGCTTGTGGAAATAACATGCAATGTTATTTTTGATGAAGCTACTTTAGTGCGCAGGACCATGAGAAGTCAAAGAGATGAGATTCATGAAACTAATGATGTCAATGGACCTTCGAGCTCGAATACTTCCAAAACTGAACCGATTGATCCGACTAGGTTAATGAGTGAGTCATCATCTCTACTGGAGATCTTGACTGATAAGCCAACAGTCAAGATGACCTGTGATGAAAATGGTAATGCTGAGGCCACCCTAAATTCTCTAAAAGAGCTTACATGTCAAAGGGGAACTCAAGGAGAGGAAGTCAATCAGCGAGATGAAGATGCTGCTGAGAATCCCCAAAATGGCGAGAGAATTAGTGAAGACAACTCTGCTGAAGATAACCGGGAAGAGAAGGCTGAAGACAGGAGTACTACATCATCAAACCCAAATCCAGCAGACGATATGCCAGAAGACAGTCATTCAGCAGAAGACACTCCAATAAGTGTAGCAGACAGCTTGAAAAATCTACAGCTTGTTGATGTACCAGTCTCAGAAAATCCTATTGGAATGTCCAGCAGTCTGGTCATTCCAGTAGAAGAACTAAAAAGACCAAAGTGGCTTCTCAGAGATCATCCCACTGAAGCGATCTTAGGAGATCTTGCAGATCCAATCCGAACCAGACACAGCGCCATGTTAGCCTACTTCATATCATAAGAGGAGCCTACCAAAGTAGCAGACGCACTTAAATCAGCTGATTGGATCAACGCGATGCAGGAAGAACTGTCAGAGTTCTCAAGGAATCACTTATGGGATCTCGTTGATCGGCCGTCACATCAATCAGTGATTGGAACCAAATGGTTATTCAAGAATAAGCGAGATAAAAATAGACTCGTCATTCGTAACTTAGCTAGACTCGTTGCTAAAGGATATGCACAGTGCGAAGGAATAGACATCGACGAAACTTTTGCTCCAGTAGCTCGACTGGAAGCAATCAGGTTATTTCTAGCATATCTGCCCATCATGGTTTTACTGTCTTTCAGATGGACGTCAAAAGCGCATTCCTGAATGGTGAATTAAAGGAGGAAGTCTACGTGGAGCAACCTCCAGGATTCGAGCGCGGGAACAAGGTGTATAGATTAAGGAAAGCTCTCTACGGTCTGAACCAAGCCCCAAGAGCTTGGTATGAGACGCTATCATAGTTCCTGCTGATGAACGGATTTAGGAAAGGGAAGATCGACAGGATGTTATTCATGATCAAAGATGCTGAAGACATTTTGCTCGTCCAAATCTATGTGGATGACTTCATATTTGGATCAAGAAATCTAACTCTGTGAAAAGTTTGCTCGACTTATGCAGACTAACTTCCAGATGAGTATTATGGGAAAAATGTCATATTTTTGTAGGACTGCAAGTTCAGCAATCCAGTGATGGGATCTTCATCCACTAGAAGAAGTATACCAAGGATCTCATCAGCAAGTTCTGCCCAGAGAAGACGAAGATACTGCGGATTCCCATGAGCACTACATGTCAAATATCAATGGACGAAGAAGGTGAATCCGTGGATCCCACAACATACAGAGGTATAATTGGCTCTCTTCTATATCTGACGGCCAGCAGACCAGACATTTCGTATGCTGTAGGTGTATGTGCTAGATATCAAGCAAATCCAAAGAAATTGCACATGGAGTACGCACGAAGAATTGTCAGATATCTGAAAGGAACAGAATCTTTAGGAATTTTGTGTCCCAGAGCAGATGATCTCACACTCGTAGGATATTCAGACTCGAATTTTGGAGGATGCCGAATTGATCGAAAAAGCACGAGTGGGACATGCCAATTCCTTGGTCACAAGCTGATAAATTGGTTCAGCAAAAAGCAACATTCCGTAGCAACATCCACGACAGAAGCAGAATATGTAGCTGCAGCAAGCTGCTGTACGCAAGTATTGTGGATCAAGCAACAACTTCAGGACTACGATGTCAGCACTGGTTGCGTTTCCATATACTGCGACAACAACAGTGAGATGTGCATCACAAAGAATCCAGTACATCATTCCAAGACGAAGCACATCAATATCATACATCACTTCATTCGAGACCATGTTGAGAAAAAGGATATCTCCGTGGATTACATCAGAACAGATCAGCTAGCAGATATATTCATCAAACCTCTAGCAGAAAATAGATTCAAAGAGCTTTGTCTCAAGCTCGGCTTATTGGAATTAGATGAGGTTACGAAAGAATGAGTCCCATCTCACATTTTGTTCTTAGTTT
Source organism: Plectranthus barbatus (assembly GCA_026898455.1). Lineage (NCBI taxonomy): Eukaryota > Viridiplantae > Streptophyta > Magnoliopsida > Lamiales > Lamiaceae > Plectranthus > Plectranthus barbatus. The sequence goes on from JAPKLW010000084.1 coordinate 171,659, forward strand.
TCTCAAGTATTGGAATTCTGTAGCTGTTTAGATTTCCTAGAGATGATGCGGAATAAGAGTGTGTTCAAGCTCACGCTCTTGAGGGAAATGCTGAAGTTTTACAATCGATTGCTGAGTCCCAGCTCTCAGCAATCTAGATGTTCAGATATTGAAGAATATTGGTTCCAGCAGACTAAGTCAGGAGATTGCTGAGTCCCAGCTCTCAGAAGAAGAATACAACTGCTGAATCAATATATGTTGAATCAATTTTGGAAAATTGATTGAGTAAGGGAATAAATATCGGGATACTCAATCGACATATCAATTAAGATCATCATCAATGACGAAGCGATGATTGATATTCACTATCATTACCGAAGTTTTCGTTCAAGGCTCGAGATGATTCAGTTCTAAAAATAGCGGTCACGTGGAAAGTCATTGCGAAACCTTCGGTTCCCAAGGTAGACGAAGTGATTGGTTGAACAAATCTCTAGGAGGGGTTACGTCTATTTAAGGGGAGGTTATCTTGCTTAGGAAACCCATATTCGAAACCTCTTAAACCTAGATCTACCACATGTCTCTCATTCCCTTCTCTTGAAACCCTGTTGCTCAAAGAAACCAGAAATGTCGTCCTTTACCATTTCACCAAAATACCTCCAAAATAGGTTCGAGCAACGTATTTGGAAGTCTCCAAATTGAGAGGAAGAGTCGTAATCTTCACAGAGATCATATCTAAGAAGATTCTCTCAATTCTCGGTTCACCATGGACGATGAGTTTTCTGATATTAGAACCTAATGGAGATTGGAGAATCATTCCGACAAACTATGACAGCTTTCTCGTTGGAAAGATATAAGCTTGTTAGGTGGATCTGAGGATGAATATTCCTTAGTCACTAGATTTGAGAATACCTTTGGGTAAGGTTTCTCAAATCACTAATTCCTAATCTCTTCTTCTTGAACCAAAGTGAAAAAATGGAGACGAAGAAGCAGATGAAGAATATGTCTGTGGATGGAGTTAATGCAACTTGAATGCATCTGCTTGGCATCCAGGGCAGCAAGAGAGCATACTGGCCTAACAGATGGTACCCATCCTACCCGTAGGAAACATCTGTGAAGTGCCAGGTGCTGATAAGAGATGTGGACAAGAGCGCCGATCCGAGTAAATGGTGAGATCTGCTAGCTTCAGATTTTCTTCCGTGCGCTGAAGTGTCCACAGGAAAGCCCAGAGGGCTGAAACCGAAGAAGTGTCTACAGACAAGTTCGAGGAGCTTGAGAACAAACTTGCACAGGGACACTTCTCGGATCCAACAAGACATTGTTGCGCTAGTGGGGTGACTTGCTTCAATGAGCTCGGGGAAAAGACCAAGAAGGAGCAGATCTAGCAAAAGGCATTATTTGGAGCAGTCTGAAGACAAATTGATCATTCTAAACTTGTAGTATTATACTTTGCGAAGTGTAACTCTTGTAAATCAACGATATAAATAAAATGCTCGTTTTGATGACAATACTCTGTTGTCTCAAACAATATAACTGCCTAAATCAACATGCAAGATCATTACACGCCTTGTGTATATAGAATCCAATCTAAAAATCATATGATTTTCTTGAAAAAGATTGAAAAGTTTAAAGGAAAATCAGAAGATAGGAATTTCTAAAAGGTCTCCCCAGCCCTAGTCGGAAGCAGAGTGCTTGATAGCTGAAATGGAGAATTTGTTCAAGCAAACTACTCTCTGCTGACTGTTGAGTCCAAGCTCTCAGCAGATTCCCGACACTTATCGAGTCTGAGCTCTCAGTAAAGACTCTTGAACTTAAAAGATTCAAGGAATCTAAAGAGTCTAGAAGAACTGCTAAATCCAAGCTTTCCGCAGATATCCGGTGAATGCTGAGTCCAAGCTCTCAGCAGGTTGACATGAATTGCTATTCGGCGATAGCAAGCAAAATCAGAAAATGTTTACTGAGTCCAAGCTCTCAGTAAAGAGACTCCCTGCTCCAATAAGGATAAAAATTTTAAGAGGACCTTAATGATTGAGTCAATTGCTGAGTCCAAGCTCTCAGCAAACAAATTCAGAAGGTCTAAGGAATGCTAAGATCACAGCAGAATCAAGGAATCAAATGCTGAGTCCAAGCTCTCAGCAAATTATGTGATCTACAATATTCGAAATAGAGGGGTATTTCTGATAATCGTATGCTGAGTCCAAGCTCTCAGCATAGGCCTTTCACATTGCTGAATACGCTACTCTCAGCAAATGCATTTCTGCATGTTGACCAACAAACAAGGAGAGATAATAATTTCAAATATCTTGAAAGGCGGGATTATCTAAATGACGGAGGAGCTACAGAGTCCACATTAATTGAAAAGGTAACTCTAGCTCAGGGTGGCGACGAATACTCAGGAGACACGTCAGCCACGCACAAGTTTCCAACTTCGTGGGACGTAAGGCAAACCGTCACCAACTGCCCATCCGTCGATTCATCCAGATTAGAAGAAGAAGATCCAACTGCTTACAAAAAACCCGGTTACTTGGGATCATATAAAGGAAGTTTGGTTTGGAAATTCTAAACCCTAATACTCCCATTACTTCTGATTTCGAAATTTCTTCTACTCTACACCTTTTGAGTTTTCAGAAGAAACATCAATGGCGGAATCTTCCAACCGTGCAGGTCCCCTGCTGAATAATCCTGACGACCCATCATACCCGGTGATCCTGAGCAATTCCAACCCATGTTTGCAGGAATCTTCAAGACGGAGGACATTGATGAGTCGATTCCCTACTATCGCCTAATTGCCATAAGTCGTGGTAAGGCGCCTGGCAAACTCACCTACGAGCAAAAGAGGGTGGCTCAAGTTAAGAAGGACAAGATACTCTACGAACCGCTGTTCCGAAAGCACTGGTGTGATATTCTCATAGGCAAAATCGACCGCGAGAATTTGTTGAAGTATCTATTTGCAGAACCTAAGAAATTTCATCTGCATATAGTCGCAGAATTCTTTGCTCGCGCAGTGGTTGATGAAAATGAAGAGTTTTTCACTACAAGTGTTTTGGGTACAAAAATTGTTGTGAGCCCAGAAGTCTTGGAGAAGAAGTATGGACTGCGAGGAGACGGAGAAGATGTAGCCAACTACAAAGTTAACGATGAAGCCGAGATGCAGAAGAGATTGCTAAGGAGGAAAACAGAAACCTTCAAAGAACCATGGAAGATAGCAGCACCCCTGAGGTCACTGGCAGAACCAATGAAGAGCCTAGCACAGGTTGTTATAAGGATGTTAGTAGGAGAGGTTGGTTCGCTCTCAGAACTAAGTACGAAGAAGTTTGCTGTTATGATGGCGATTGAAGATCAAATCCGAGGAAATTGGGCAAAGTTCATCTAAACCAAGTGGCTAGCGCATGTGTATAAGAACAAGAACATGAAGACGGATCATACGTTCACCCAGGATGTGGGGTTCGGACTCAAGATCAGTCACTTTCTGGAAGGCATCATACCAGAGGGAAAGCGCTGCCGTGGTGAGGATTTGATATACTCCGACTACATACCACCAACCAGGAAAGAGCGACCACCGAAGAACTACAAGGAGCCCTTAATTCCAAAGAGAAAGAGCAATGTCAATCCCGATGATCCATGCTCTAATGAAGAGGATCCCTACCAGGGACATGCTGTCATGCCTACTCCTGTTCCACTTACAGCCGAAGAAGTTGAAGAAGAAAGGAGGAAAGCAGAACAGGATGCCCTGTTTGATGAATTTGAAAATCTGGTCGACATCACATCGCTGGAAACCGGTCAACCCCCTGAGCCAACCGTTGTGAAGAAGAGGCACTCACAAAGAAGTCATCAGAAGAGGAGGAGAAAGCCAGCAAGTGATAAGGAACAAGCCAAGAAGAAGGGCAAGCACGACTGATTTTAAGGATCAACCGTGAGGATCACAGTGCCAGAGGTAGACACTTCTCTACCAATTCCCGATGTCGTTCAGGAAAATGAGGCAGAACCTGTTGAGACAGCCTCAAAAGATCCAAAAAGAAGGCTTGAATTTCCCGATGAGAAGGAGTCATGGAAGAAGAGGCGACAACAGAAAGTGCTCCAAAGGGCACGCGAACAAAAAAGATTTTGACAAGTTCGAGCTGCAGATGACTCTTGAGCAGAGGGATGCTCATTATGAGGAAGTCATGGCCAGCTACGCCGAGCGCAATGCCAAGATTCAAGCTGGAGAAAAATCTGGTCGCATCACCCGAAGAGATGTTGGGAAGGCACAATCCGGGAAAGGAAAAACTAAGGTTAGGTTTGCTGAAGAAAGGTTTGAAAACCCAGATGCTATATCAGATGCCGATTTTGAGAGAAGGCAAATGAAAGAAGCCGTGAAGGAATCGAGAAGGTTGCAGACTCCTGCGCAAGGGGAAAGCAGTTCTGACACCCTGACTGCTCAGCCCGCCACCCCTCAAGGGGGAAGCGTAAGTGCTGAAGTGCATACTGGAAGAAGTTTGTCACAGACTGCTGCGCAAGGTGGAAGCAGTTCTGTTGTTGAAAGAGGAAGTGAAGAAGAACAACTGGCTGCGCAAGGAGAAAGCCAGGTTGTTACGATTATAGCAGAAGCCGATCTGGTGAAGGAGTCAGCCCAGATCCCAATTGCTGATCAAGAAGGCAAGGTAGCAGAGAAGGAGAATGCCGACCTTAAGGACGAAGAAGATAAGGGTACTAAGCAACCCGAGGTAGCTATACAAGAAGGTGCTCAGCAAATCATCACTACAGTCGATGGACTAAATACTGATGAACACATTGCTGAAGAGACGCAAATGCAAGAAGAAGCCACTACCTCACTGGATGCTGAAACCCGAGTTAGACTGCAAGCAGAACTCACTGCAAGCGTGCGAGCACGAAATGAGCAGTATCTACGCGCATTGGGAATGGATCCATCTACACTTCCAGGATGGAATTCTGAAGAAGATACTATGAATGTGCTCGAAAGCACCATTGAGTCCATATGGCAACGACGCATTCCAATTCCCAGTTCTCCAGAAGTGTCAGGTATATTATTCAGTGACATTCCTAGTTCTGACGATGAGGAGAATGCAGGAACCACGGGAGCTGCCACAGGAGGTGTGCTACTTGCAGATGGAGAATCCGTGTTTTGAGGAGAAACTCTCAGAGTGCCCATGGAAGGACTACCCAACAGGAACTTCAAACATCCAAAAGACAGTATACAGAGAAGCAGGTTGCTGCCAGACTGCAGAAGATCAAGGCACACAGAGCAATCAATGGAGATTGTTCATTGCCACCATCCGAGTATGCTGCTGAAGACTCTCCACCATTCACTCAGCAATTCAAATCTCCTGCCACAAGAAGACAGATGGCCGCAGCTGAGGAGCTGAAAAGGAAGATAGCAGAAGAACAAGCCGCACGAAAGAGAGAAGAGGATAGGAAGAAGATGTTGGAGTTCAAGGAAAAAGGTCCTTACTCAACTGGCCAACAAGTCTTCCCGAATGGAAAGCTTTAGGCCTCCTTCTACCATCACTGCTGTAGAAGAAGAAAGCAGGGTGAATGAACCTGCCCCAATAGCTCATACCAACCAACCATCCACTTCATCTCAAGCATTGGCTACCGCTGTCCCCATGCCTACTGCCCAGAATCAAATAGTGCTATCCGAGGAACCCCAAGTCATGACGATTGAGCCCTTGTGCTCCAGAACTTATCAGAGGGACCTCCAACAATTCATTCATACCATGGTAGGAAGGAGCATTGGAGAGAAATTGGTACCGATCGTGCGCACCGAAGTAACAAATCAGATGTCCGAGGCAAAAGACGAAATGCATGCTACCCTGCAAGACAACTTTGAGACCTTCTCCACCGGGATTTTTGCTGCGATCAAAGAGGGGGAAGAGAAGAGGTTAGCAGAGGAGGCAGAGAGACGAAAGGAGCAAGAAGACAGATTTCATCGCCTTGAAGCTCGAAGACAACTGAAAGAAGACCTAAGGAGACAACGTGAAGAAGAAGAGAGAGAGGAGCAAAGAAGGATTGAAGAAAAGGAGAGAATCAGAAGACAAGAAAGAGAAGTCGTTGTGGACAACTTCATGAAGATGACGATTGAGGCACTAAAGAATGTGAAGAAGACCACCGCTACTTCCTCAGGTGCCAGAAATGCTGCTGATTCAGACTCCTCAACAACCAAGAAGTAATATCTCTCTTTCCCTCATAAGTCTTCTAATTGAAAAATAGAATTTTTTTGTTTTGATTTGGGTATGTGTTTCCTGTACGACAAAGCATGTTTTTAATGGAAACTAACCCTGGTTGAAGACAACACCTTATTGTCCAACGCTGATCTAATTGAACTAGCTGAAATTACACACTCAGTGTAATCTGCAAACTGCGTGGATTGATGATGTGTGTAAAATGTTCCTGTGTGATTGCTTGATGAGATTATGTGAATGTGTTATGTGCTTATCTGATAGAGGATTTTGAAGCCATTTGCTTGTTGCAAAGTTTGAATAATCGAGCAATACCCTTGATATTTTGAGGGGGAACATTTAGGAACATACTGAGTCTACGGGAGTTGAGATGCTGAGAATAGACTTGATAGAAAATTTTTGTAATCTCAGTAATCAGCTTTCCCATGATCAGTTAGAATTAATGCTCAGGATTGAGGCTTTGATCGCACCAAAAAGGGGTAAATTGTTAGGAATATTGTTAGACATATTAAACCCCTTGGTTGTCAATGATTTCGTAATTATGTTTTGGTGCATCAAAGCTCAAACCAAGCAATAAACAATCTAGCGTCTAGCAACTTAGTATCGAGTCAAATGTAAAAGTCCTGTATAGGGAATATATACTTGAGTTGTAATAGAACTAGAAAAGAACAAGAATCAAGAACGCTGAAGGAAACAACTAACTTGATGATTGCTGAAGACTGCTGAAGAAGACAGCAAAGGCTAGCAATACGGAGGAATGTTAAACAAGAATGCTGAAGAAGTAACTCAAGCAAAATTCGAAGATCTTAACACACACTGCTGAGATGCCAGCCGTATGCAAGCAGCCAGCAAACGCTCATCAGCAATCAAGAGAAACATTGGAATCGTAAATCAGAAGTATCCAAATCACAAGGAAACCTGACGAATCACAGAATAGAACAATCATCAGACACAAAGGAGGTTTCAGGATTAAACAAAAAGATCCGTTCTGACAAAGACGGCTACAGATAGAAGCTACGCCAATCAGAGACGAGGAGACTTGAAGAGTCTCTGTCCACTGCAGAAAAAGGAAGAATGCAGATAGGCGAGCAATGCCTTTGAGTCTAACGGATAAGATTCAAACAGCCGTTTGAATCCTCACCTATAAATAGGTGTCATCCTAACTTGATTCAAAGGTTCGAGAATTTCTACACACAGAGATAACCAGAGAAGATCAAATCACTCTCTATATTACGCGAACTCATCCGAGCTAGTACATGATTGAAGCTTTCCCACAAGCTATCGTATCTGAAGCTCGAAGACCTGTGAAGTTTAGCTTCCAAGGTTATTTTGGGATTCTTTCTACTCTAGAAAAGAATCTAGCAGTCACAATTGCTCTGCAAGCGTGATTCTTACGGGCAACGCCAACACAAGGATAGGTTCTGAGAAAAACTATAAAACTCCCAACAGTCGACGTCCAAGGAGAAGGGAGGTTTGTCCTCAATCTACGGAGCAATGAAGGTGAAGATTGAGGACCGAGGTGCTTGAAGGTGCGCGCTGACCAGGCGGAGGAGCTGCTCAACGTTAGAGATCAGGCCTGACCTTGTACTCAATCTTTTAGTGAATTTTCAGTCGGAGGACTGAAGAGTGGACGTAGAACAGTAGTTCAAACCATTATAAATCCTTGTGTCCTTACTGCTTTATTTTGTTATATTGCGCATACGTGTATTTCAAACTCAACACATCAAGTGTTGTAGTATAAACTGCAAACTAACTTAACGAATATTAGAGCTAAAAAACATTTGATAAACACTTGCTAAGTCGAGACCTTAGCAAGATAAGTGCACGATCTTATTAATACTTCCACTGCATATAAAACACTCTGATCGGGGACCATCAAATCTTTTCGTACTTCATCCCCAATGTGGACAGACTTTTTTTGCATCGTACAATGATGAAGGCATTACATTATCTTCTGGCAGTATTTCTCTTAACATCACCAGCAGATCAGTCAACAAAGTATCACTCCAGCCGTATTTTGCTTTCAAATTATACAGCATACGGTTGTTGATAACTTCGTGAATTTAGTACACTCAGGGTACAGTGGCATTTCCGCTTCCTACCTTTCCTGAAGTATCATGTATTTTATTTAGTTCCATCCCAAGTGATGAGGACGAAGCGCAAATGAGTGAGAGTGCGGAAGCTGCTGAAGGGGTTTTGATGCTTGCTGGAGGGGAATCCATCTTCAGAGCAGAGACACTAAGAGTACCAATAGAGGGCCGACCCGATAGCAGATAAAAGGCAAAGAGGATTGCCAAATGGTGCCCCCCTGTCACGGTCAAAGATGAAAAGAATGATGATCTCATTCCTTGGTCTAAAGAAATCAGTGTCTTTATTGAAGCCCAAATTGTAGAAGAGTTTGAGACCACCTATGCTGCTGAATTTGCTGGTGAGTCTTCTGATCTTAACTGGTTGAAGATAGAGTTCAAGAGGTGGAGATTCTATGACTACGCTACCCATGAACTACATTATGAAGACCGCGCGATAATGATTGCTAGGATGGGTCTGAGTTATTGGAGAAGTGAGGAGGATTGGGCAGATGATTGGATGGATCAAACATCTAAAAGGCAATGCACTTAAAAGCAAGTGGTTGCTAGGCTAAGAAAGATTAAACAACACCGAGCTATGACTGGAGATATTTCGTTGCCAGCATCTGAGTATGCCGTGGCTGAATCATCCTCATCCGTACTGATGTTTAAATCTCCTGCAACAAGGAAGCAGATGGCTGCAGCTGCAGAGTTGCAAGCTAAGTTAGCTAAGGAGAACACCAACATGAAGACAACTCATCTGTTCACTCAGGACATGAGTTTTGGTCTTAAGATAAGCCATTTTGTTGAGGGTTATATACCCAAGGAGAAGCGCTGCAGAGGAGAAAATTTGATATCCATTGATTACATGCTACCTACCAAGAAGCAACAACCACCGAAGGATATGTCCAGACCAAAATTTCTGAAGGGTAAAAGTAACGTCAACCCAAATAATCATGTTTCTGATGAAGAAGAGCCTTACGCAGGCCACATGGTTCTAAAAACATGAATTCCACTGAAAGCTAAGGAGATTGAGGCTGAGAAGAAGCAAGCCGAACAGGATGATCTTTTCAAGGAGATAGAAAACTTGCATGAAAATACCAAGCTGGATCCTAATCTAAAGCCCATCGTGAAGAAGAAAAGAACGCCGATGCACCCCCAGCAAAGAAAGAGGAAAACACCAGACATAGAGGGGGAAGGACGAAAGAATGGCAGGAATGACCCATTTCATGGATCCACTGTTCAAGTTCAAGTATCAGTTGTTGATACAACACTTCTTATACCCGATGTGTCAACTAACCCAAAGAAACTACCTGTTGAATCAGCTCCTAAGAATCCCAAGAGAAGGCTTTTCACCGTTGAAGAGCAGGAGGCTCGAAAGAAAAGCAAACAAGAAAGGGAATTGAAGAAAGCCCGGGAGCAAAAAGAATTTGACAAGAAAATGCTAGAGATGAAGCTCCAGCAGAGGGATGATCGCTATGAGCAAGTCAAAGCTGCTCAAGCTTAGCATACTACCAGGAAGAAAACCACTGCTGAATCTGAAGGTCTTCCTAAGAAGGCTACTGAGAAGGCACGGATTGCCAAGGGCAAGAAGAAGGTTGATGATACAGATGAAGTTGTTGAAAATCCAGATGGCCAGTCTGATATAGAATTCAACAAGATGTATAAAGAAGGAGCCTTCAATGACCTTGAAGATGTGATAACAAGTGGATCAGGCGGTCTTATGATCAAGCAAACTTTCGTGCAAGAGGAAGGAAGTGTTGTTGCACAAGTTAAACAGTTCATCACTGTGCAAGGAGGAAGTGATGTTGCTTGTTTAGTTGATGAAGTAGCTGAGGAGCAGACTGCTGTGCAAGGAGGAAGCAGTGCTGCTAAGAAAAATGTTGTTGAGGAAGAATAGACTGCTATGCAAGGAGGAAGTAGTGTTGTTGCTGAAAATGTGATTGCTATTGAACAACTGGTTGCGCAAGGAGGAAACCAGGTTGTTAATGTTGTTGTTGGAAATGATTTGGTGCAGGTCGAAGACCAAATCGTAGCTGAAACTAGAGGAGCCAAGGCAGCAGAGCAAGGGGATGCTGACCTTGAGAAAAGAATTGCGGAGGTTGAAGCGAATGCTGAGATAGCCACACAGACAGCTGCGCAGCAACATGCACAGTCAGCAGAGCAGGAGGTTGCTGAGAAAGAAGCTAATGTGAAAGAGGTTGCTGAGAAGGAAACTGCTACGAAGGAAGCCGCTACCAAGCTAGATGCCAAGACCAAAGAAAGAATGCAAGCTAAGCTGACAAGGAGTGTGAAGGAGAAGAATAAACAGTATCTCCGCACCCTGGGAATTGATCCATCGACAGTTCCAGGATGGAATGAGACAACAGATCACTCAACCCTGCTCAATGAAACCATCGACTCTATCTGGCGAAAGTGCATCCCTGTTCCTACCACTCCTGGAGTATCATGTATTTCATTTAGTTCCATCCCAAGTGATGAGGAGGAAGTGGAAATGACTGAGAGTGCGGAAGCTGCCGAAGGGGTTTTCATGCTTGCTGGAGGAGAATCTATCTTCAGAGCAGAGACACTAAGAGTACTAACGAAGGGCCGACCCGATAGCAAATACAAGGCAAACAGGATTGCCAAATGGTTCCCCCCTGTCACGGTCAAAGATGAAAAGAATGAGGATCCCATTCCTTGGGCTAAAGAAATCTGTGTCTTTATTGAAGCCCAAATTGCAAAAGAGTTTAAGACCACCTATGCTGCTGAATTCGCTGGTGAGTCTTCTGATCTTAACCGGTTGAAGATAAAGTTCAAGAGGTGGAGATTCTATGAATACGCCACCCATGAACTACATTATGAAGACCGCGCGATAATGATGGCTAGGATGGGTCTGAGTTATTGGAGAATTGAGGAGGATTGGGCAGATGATTGGATGGATCAGACATCCAAAAGGCAATGCACTTAAAAGTAAGTGGTTGCTAGGCTAAGAAAGATTAAAGAACACCGAGCTATGAATGGAGATCTTTCATTTCTAGCATCTGAGTATACCGTGGCTGAATCATCCTCATCCCCACTGATGTTTAAATCTCCTGCGACAACGAAGCATATGGCTGCAGCTGCTGAGTTGCAAGCTAAGTTAGCTAAGGAGAAAGCTGAAAAGAAGAGAGAAGAGGATTAGAGGAAGATGAAGGAATTCAGGGAGAGGCTGCTAATTACTCTGGCTAATATTCCTTCAAGAAAGATTGATTTCAAGCCTCCTTCTCCAGTTGCTGAAGAAGAAGAGGTTCATAACCTCGAACGCACAGAAGCCGAGGCTACTGATCCAGCTGCTGAATCATCTCAGGCAATGACAATGTCTACTGCCATCCCTACCACCTCTGGTCAAATGGTGATATCTCTGGGATCGCCAGCTATGACTGATGAGCCTCTTATCTCTAGCACCTTTCACAGGGATCTCCAGATGTACATACATGTTGTGGTCCAGAAGAAAGTTGAAGAAAAGGTCGGGACTACCGTGAAAGCTGAAGTGGGCACCCAAATGGGATAGGCAAAGGAAGAGCTCCGCCAGTATCTGCAGGACGACTTCGAAACCTTCTCCAATGACCTTTTGGTTGCGATCAAAGAAGGGGAAAATAAGAGGTTAGCAGAAGAAGCAGAGCGGCAGAAGGAAGAAGAAGAAAGAATAAGACGCCTCGAAGCTCGCAGAAAGTTTGAAGAAGATTTGAGAAGACAACAAGAGGAGGAGGAGAAGGCACAACAAATGAAGAAAAATGAGAGGGAAAGAATCAAGCGGGAAGCGCGAGATGCATTGGTGGACAAGTTCACACTGTTAACTGCAAAGTCTATCAGGAAGTTGAAGAAGGCCACCGGCTCTCTGAGTACTAAAGATGTTGATTCTGAATCCTCCTCAACCAAGAAGTAATTACTTTATCCTTAAGTCTTCTTGTAATGGTTTTTTTTATTTAGGTATTGTGTTTCCTGTACTTCAATACTAAAATTTTAATGGAAACTAACCCAGGTTGAAGACAACACCTCATTGTCCAACTCTAAATTTATTTGCTATAGCTGAACTTACACACTCTGTGTAATTAGCAAATTGCATGGACTGCTTGAGTGTGTGCGACATGTTCCATTGTGTATTGCTCTATGATATGCGTGAATGTTGCCTTGTGCTTATTTTGTTTGCTAAAATTCCAGCATTTTTATTAAGCCATTCACTTGGGCAAATTGTTAATCGAGCAATACCCTTCTTATTTCGAGGGGGAACAAATTTGAACTATGCTGAGTCTAAGGGAGTTGATATGCTGAGTTAAAATTGTTAGGAATATCTTGTAATCTCAGTAATCAGCTTTCCCGTAAGTTAGAATTAGGGCTTTGATCGCACCAAAAAGGGGGAAATTGTTAGGAATATTGTACCCTTTTGATCTTAATTGTATTTGTTATAGTTTTGGTGCATCAAAGCTAGCATATCTAGGTTCTAGAAACTTAGAATTGTGTCAAAATTGTAAAAGTCCTGTATAGGATAATCATATTCGAGTTGTAATAGAGCTAGAAGTAATCGCTGAAGGAATCAGCAAAGTTTGAGAAGAACGCTAGAAGACTCAAGCAATGTGAAGAGATTGCTGAAGGAGTCACCAAACATAAAGATTGCTAAAGCGGCTAGCAAGTATCAAAAGGCTAGCAAACAATGGAGATTGCAGGAGGCACTCAGCGAATATGTCAAGATTGCTGAAGGATTGAAGCAAGCGAATTGCTGAATCTCAGCAGAATTGCTGAGATCCCAGCAGACGAACAACTACCCAGTAAACGCCCGATAGCAATCAACAATTAGAATAAAGTCATGAAAAAGAAGGATCTTTATTTCAGAGTTTAAGGAATCTCATGGAATCAGAAGGAAGAATTATCAACAGACAAAAGGAAGATTTCCAGAATTAAACTCAAAGATCCGTTCTGACAAAATCGGCTAATTAAGGAGAGAGCCAATCAGACTTAGAGGAGATCTGAAGAGTCTCAGCACTTCTCAGAAAAGAAGAACAGTGATTGGCGAACGGACAACCAGTGTCTAACGGATAATATTCAAACAAGATGTTTGAATCTTCATCTATAAATAGAAGGATTCTACAAACCATAAAAAGGTTACGAAGCTCAAAAGAGGTTTTTACTAATAACACGCGAGAATCTAAAATCTGATGATACATCGATCGAGGCTTTGCTAAAGCTTCCGAGTTCATTTCAAGACCTTTTGAAGTTCGCTTCTAAGGTTATCTTTGGGATTCTTTCTATTCAAGAAAGAATCTAGCAATCACCTTGATCTGCAAGGTTGATTATTATGGGCTAATGCAGCAAGTGAAGAAAGGTTCCGGAAAGAACTATAAAACTCCAGTTCGACGTCCAAAGGAGATGGGAGGTGTGTCCTCACTCTAAGGAGTGTAGAGTAGATTGACGACCGAGGTGCTTGAATGTGCGCGGTGTTCAAAGGAGGAGCTGTTCACAGTTAGAGATCAAGCCTGACCTTTGTAATCAATCTAAGTGAATTTCCAGTCAGTGGACTGAAGAGTGAACGTGGAACAGTTGTTCGAACCACTATAAAATTGGTGTCTATTTACTTCTTTTACTTCATTACTTATTGCTTATTTTGAAACACAACACATCAAGTGTTGTCCCATAACTTGAAGTGAATCTGAGAAATATCGAGCTTAAACACATTTTATAAACACTTGCAGAGGCGTGACCTCAACAAGTTAAGTGCAAGGCCTATTTAATATTCAGCTGCAACAATAAATACTCTGATCGGGGACCAACAAGTGGTATCAGAGCGGTTGGTCTTTATAGACTAGCAGCTTCTGAGTCTCTTAGGACCAGATCCATTTTCCTTGCATATTTTCTTGTGTTTTGTGTTAAGCTCAGGATAAAAGAGATAGCAAACAATGCAAAGTTGGGAAAGTTCTCTCCGGAAACATATAATGTCTGGAAAAAGAGGTCGCCGATCACCTTGAAGAAGATTCATCCTGAAATGGCGCAAGTAATTGAAGAAGGACCGATCAAAATCCAGAAGGTGAATGCTCGACTCGGTGACAACGTAGATGGACTGGAAATGGTAGATAAGCCATATGCGGAGTGGACTCCAGACGACCGGATTCACGCTCAACTGGACTTCATGGCTATGGAGTTGATCTTAAATTCTCTATCAGAACCCCTGGTGACCGAAGCCTTGGATTGCAAAAATGCCAAAGAAATGTGGGACTTTCTTGGCACCTTGAATCAAGAAACAACTTTGATCAAGCGTAACAAGCTTCAACAGTGCGTGGATAAATACGAGTCGCTCCAGATGCATCCAGGAAAAACAATAAAGGTTATGGAAGTTAGATTTAACTCTATTATATCTGAGTTAAAGGAGTTGGGAAGAACGTACGAACTTCCCGACATGAACTTAAAGATACTTTCAAAGATGCCCAAAGATGATTAGTTTGTCAAAGTGACGAGCCTCAAGGAGAAAGATCTTTCGAGTATGACTACGAAAGAGTTATTCACGCAGCTTCAGGCCCATGAATGGGATATCATGCAGACTAACAAGAACGAAGCTGTGAGGGTTGCAACATCTATTGAAAATCACATCGAGGATGCAAAATATTTCGTAAGAGAGACTTACAAAAGTGGAAGACCAAGAAGCCATTCCACTCAGATCGTCCAGCCCAGTCAAGTCCAGCAAAGGAGACCACATCTGCAAGTGGATCTCAATCTAAAGAAACCGAATGTTCCATCAGTGAGATGGAAGAACAAATGAGAAGACTACAAAAACTATTGCTGAAAGCTAAGGGCAAGAAAGAGGAATCACAGCTAAGTCAACCAGCAGAGCACCGGATAACCAGGAAGGCGCCAAGGACGTGCTATGAATGCAACTCTCCTGACCATTTAAAATTCAAATGTACTCAAATAGATCCAGAAGAAAGGGAGAGGTTGAAAAAGATTTTCGAAAATCGTGCGTTGAAGACCGTTGCCAAAGCTCTACTGACTAGAACAAAGATACCAGACATTCCAGATCATGATGATGAAAGCTATTCCTCAGAGGATGAAGAAGATGTCCTTATGGTATTCATGGCCAAGATCAATGAAGATGATGATGCTGATGAAGAGCAAGTAGCAGAATCAGCCCTAGCGGTCACAAGCAATCAGGTAGTAAATCCTATTATGTCTGCAACTTCTACTTCAGCAAATTTGCATGATACTGCTGAGTCATGCTTTTCTGACTCAAGAGACACAACTATGGATCTTCTTTTAGAAGAATTTTCAAAATTTCATGATTTAAAAGATGCATTAGCAAATGAAAATTCCTCGCTGAAATCTCAGCTTTCTATTTTGACCAGTGAGATTGAAAAATCTAGATCAGCAGACGAGGAACTTTTAAAACATAAAGCTGAATTCTCCACACTCAGTGAAAATTTTAAAAATTTAAAAGAGGAGAATGAAGTTTTAAAGAGCAAAAACTTCGTGCAAAAACCTTGTCAATGTAGATTTTCCAAAAGCACGAGAGATTTAAATGAGATTTTAGATGCTCAAAGGAGTACAAATGATTTTGCTGGAATTGGTTTTGAAGAAGGTGAATCAAGCAATGCTGATCCCCAGAAATCAAAGAAAATAATCTTTGTTCCAGCAACCGGAAAGATTCAACAGAATGCAAGGAAAGACAGAGGGAATAATACTAAATTAGCAAACGGTGCTCAGCAGGAATGCTGGCAGGCTAAGAATCTCCGGCTGACCGATCAACAAAGATTAAAAAGAATATCTGCTAAGAGGAAGTCAGCAAAGTTTGTGTATGTAACCCAGCAGATTGTTCCCAGCAGATTGTTCTATCTACTAGGAAGGTTCATTCACAACCTAGCAAGGCTAAGTGATCTACTGAGATTGCAAGGAAGCCAGCATACACTTCAAGTAAGAGGAACATTTACTTGAGGCCAGAGTCTAAACCAACTCATTTTCAAAAGACTGTAAAGGCTCAGCACACTACTACACATTCCCATACTAATTCATTGCATTACTTCAAAAGGAAGGGAAAAGTAGTGAAGCGTGATGACGAAAAGACTGTCAAGATCTCGAAAGTCTTGATTCCTAAGGGATTAATCCAGAGAACTAATCCTGTAGGACCCGCTGTTGATCGGGTACCTAAGAATTAATTCTTTATTTTGCAGGAACAGGGTCCAACAAGAAGAACTTCGAAGAAACTAAAAGAGTGGATCCTGGACGGTGGATGCTCAGGAAACATGATGGGAGACAAAGATATCTTCACAGATCTTTAAAGAATCAGAGGACCTTCAGTCTCCTTCGGTCATAATTCAAAAGCAAGAGTGATCAGAAGAGAGTGCATTGAGCAAAATGGAATGCGCATGTGGCCCTCGTCGACAGTCTCAAGCACAATCTACTGAGCATCAGTCAGCTAAGTGAAAATGGGTATATTGTTTCTTTCTTTGACACAGGATGCGAGATTGCTGACAAGACTATCGGAGAAGTAAAGCTTCGAGGAATCAGAAAAGGAGGACTCTATGTGGTTGATTAGCAAAGTGGACAGCAAGCTTCATGCTTCATCGCATTCAGCAAGGAAGAAACCAACTGGTTATGGCACAAGAGGCTGTCGCATTTGAATTTCAAACCTATCAACCATATAGCTAGGAACAACATTGTCGAAGGATTTGCCCAAAAAGACCTTCAAGAAGGAAGGAGTGTGCAAAGCTTGCCAGCAAGGGAAGCAAGCCAAGGCATCCTTCAGATCTAATCCAGAAAAGGCCACCTCAGATAGAATCCTTGAGCTGCTGCACATGGATTTATTCAGCCCTATGACTCCACCCACTGTAGGTAACAAAACTCTGGATTTCATTGATGATTATTCCAGGTACACGTGGGTGAAGCTACTCAAGAGCAAGGATGAGGTCAAGATAATCCTACCGGAGTTGATACTTCGAGTACAAAATGACAAAGAGGTCACGGTGAAAAGGATAAGATCAGGCAATGGTACTGAATTCTGTAACGGTGCTCTAACGGACTTTTGCGCCGATGCTGGGATAGTACATGAAAGGTCCACTGTGAGAACACCTCTGCAAAACGGATTAGCAGAACGGAGGAACAGAACATTAAAAGAGGTCGTGCGAACGATGCTTGCTGATACAAATCTCTGTCAGAGATATTAGGGAGAAGTCGTGATGACTGCCTGCTACACGCAGAATCGAAGTGGTTTGAATGTCAGGTACAACAAGACTCCCTACAAAATCTATCACGGTCGTAAGCCTTCCTTAGCTTATTTTTGTGCTTTCGGTCCACCATGTTATATCCAGAACAATGGGAAGTCAAGCTTAAGTACTTTCTCTCTTAAAGATGAAGAAGGAGTGTTCCTAGGATATGGGCATCCTTCTCACAAGGGTTATAGAGTGCTTAACAAGACCACCAATCTTGTGGAAATAACATGCAATGTTATTTTTTATATAGCTACGTTAGTGCGCAGGACTATGAGAAATCTAGGAGAAGTGATTCAGGAGACCAATGATGTCAATGGACAATCAGGATTGAATACTTCCGATGCTAAACCGATTGTTCCGACTAGGTTCATAAGTGAATCTACATCTACGCAGGAGACCTCGGCTTGTCAGCAAATAGCCGAGAAGGCCGGTGATGCAACTGGTAATGCTGAGGCTTCACTAAATCCTCTCAAAGAGATCACAAGTCAAGGGGGAACTCAAGAAGAAGAGACCATTCAGCAAAATGAAGATGATGCTAAGAATCCCCAGAATGGCGAGAGGACTGCTGAAGATAACTCTGCTGAAAATTACCAGGAGCCGACTACTAATAGAAGACTTATCATCGCTCCAGCAGATGCAAACCCAACAGATGGATCGTCAGTAAACAACCATCCAGCGGATGGCTACCCAGCAAGTATTGTTGAAAATTTTAATAACCTACAACTTGTTGACGTTCCTATTTCAGGAAGCCAAATCGAAGAAACCAGCAGTCAAACGATCCCAATTACTGAGTTACAAAGACCAAAGTGGCTGCTGAGGGATCATCCATCAGAAGCAATATAAGGAGATCTTGTTGATCCTATTCAGATTAGACACAGCGCGATGCTAGCTTGCTACATATCCCACAAAGAGCCAACCAAAGTTTTTGATGCACTTAAATCCGCTAACTGGATTAACGCGATGCAAGAAGAACTATCAGAATTCATATAGAATAACGTGTGAGATCTCGTGGATCGACCAACACACCAATCAGTGATAGGCACAAAATGGGTGTTTAAGAACAAGCGTGATGAGAATGGACATATCGTGCGCAACAAAGCAAGGCTTGTAGCTAAAGGATACGCACAATGCGAAGGAATCAAATTCAACGAAACATTTGCTCTAGTAGCCCGATTAGAAGCGATCAGGTTATTCCTTGCGTATGCTGCTCACCATGGTTTTACTGTGTTTCAGATGGATGTCAAGAGTGTGTTCCCGAATGGAGAACTAAAGGAGGAAGTCTACGTGGAGCAACCTCCTGGTTTTGAACGAGGTGACAAGGTGTACAGGTTGAGAAAAGCTCTATATGGCCTGAGACAAGCTCCCAGAGCTTGGTACGAGACGTTGTCACAATTTCTACTGGACAATGGATTCAGGAAGGGGAAGATCGACCGGACACTCTTCTTGATCTAGGATGCTGAAGATATTCTACTTGTTCAAATATATGTGGACGATATCATTTTTGGCTCTAAGAATCTAACCCTATGTGAAAAGTTTGCTCAGCTTATGCAGAATAATTTTCAAATGAGCATGATGGGGAAGATGTCATATTTCTTAGGCCTGTGATCAGATGCAAAACCTGCAACACAGATTATAGCATGGAGTAAATAAATTTATAATATCCCTAAGGTTGTCGAACCCACAGGGATAGTGCTACGAAGGGATTCATATACTGGACACAGTTTTCAGATCTTTTGTTTGGGCAATTCAAAACGAGGTTCTTGGTTTTCAGAACAAAGAAATTAAAGATTTAAAACAAATATTAAAAACACAGATTCCAGGGAATTCGACCAACCTGATCAACACGCAAGAAACAAATATTCAAACCTAGAAAAGATATTTTGGTGAAGAATCTATTAATGTGGAATTAATTCCTTGGTCGGGCAATTAAATCCTAAATTATTAACTAGTGGTTATCTCCTCTCGGTCTCAAACACACCAATTAATCAATTTCAATAAAGATTAGATTTTCCTACGATTGAAATCTTTTTAGTCGGACAGAAATACAAAAGTATTAAATCCTAACTTCCTATTACTAACCTTCACCTCTCGGTCCTTCGATTAATAACTTAAACCTACCTCAATCTTCATCTCTCGATCCTTCGATGAGAATAGACTTAAGACAAAACATTGGATTTAAACCAATTTAAAGGGTTTGAAATATTGGATCTAAACATGCATCACAGATGGAGAAATCCTAGAACCTGTTTAGGATTCTAGCCTAACATATTGAAAATAAACATTGCAGGGAAAATTAAAGATTGCATAAAAAAAACTAAATTAAAACTAAAGGAGAATTCTAACAAAACTAAAGTAAAGAAAACTAAAGTAAAAAAAATAATGTGTAAAACAGGGAACCCTAATTCTGAGCTATTCAAGAGTTTATATAGTGGTAGGGCTAAGGCTTTGAATGGTAAGTTGGCCCCAAAATTCGTCCACCAATTGATATGGTATCTTCCTTCTTTTAAAGCTCCAGCACGTGCAAATTAGGTCTTCAGAACTCCACATCTCGGTCGGGATACATTCCGACTCGGCCGAGATGGGCCGTTTCCCCTTGATCACTTCATGGCCTGAATTGGCTTCATCTCGAGCATCTGTCTCGGCCGGGATGGCCTCTGCTACGGCCGGGCTGCATCTTTTCCACCACGGTCGAGTTAAGCTCCAACTCGGTCGAAACAGAATGCTCTCTTTTGGCGAATTCCTTCATCTTCTTGACCAATTCTTTACTTTTCATCACTTTTTCCTGCATAATCATCCACCACAGGCATAATACCGTCCACTATACACTCATGCTCAATTTATTCAATAAAACAAACTAAAATGCATAAAAGAAAAGAGAGAACAATGCGATAAGAGAGTAGAAAAACGAGCTTATCAATCCCCCCAAACTTAAACACTTGATTGTCCTCAATAAACAAAAGAAAGAATCAAGAGTTCAAGCAGAAGAGAAGTGCAATGCCTCACAAGATTCATCACAATCAAACACGTAAATCCACAAAACATCAACACTTAGAAGGAATCAGAGAATCAGTAAACTATGGAAGACTCACTGGGAAGTGTTTCGCTCATTCACTTAAGTGTTTAGGATAAACTGAGTTCACACAAAAGTCATGCAAATCAAGTTCTGCCATAGGCTTGCAGATATTCTAAATCTCCACTGCATTCATCTGCACACAAGTCTAAGATCAGAAAGGACTTTATTCAAGGTTGTAATGTAGGCTTTTGTGAAGGGTAGGGAAATATTTGGCCAGGTGACTCAAAATCAAATTCAGTGCGTCCACCTCATCAATCTTAATCCACAATCTATCAACATCTACCCAACTCCTTATAACTCACTGCTCTTTTATTCATATATAAAAACTTTCTTTTTTCACACATCCTTTTATGCTCTTAAACAATCTTGAATATTCATTTGAGCTTATAAGGATTAAACACAACAACTTTTTATTTTCTTTTTCTTCTTTTTCTAGAGCCCAACCTTATCTTTTGCTTTTACCCACTAGTAGTATCTTATCCTTTCTCAAACAAATCCCAACCCACTCTCATATACAAGAGTTGATTACCCTATTTATTTCCAACTCATAGACAAAGAAAGCAAATATCATAGGCTCAAAAGGGCTGACTAGGGATAACATTTAATTAGAATAGTGTATGGGAAAATAGGCTAAACAAAGATGGCCTACAATCACTTCCTAAACCTGTGCACACTTAGCAGTCTTGAAAAAGAAACAAAGCAAGTTCTAGAGAAACTTAAAAATGCAGACACACTCACAATCGAATTTAAAGGCTCAAATACTCACACTTGGGACAAATTTTCTTCCACAGAAAACATCAAATCATCTTCCAACATTGTGCCAACGCAAGTATCAAAACAAGTAATCATGCGGTTTTCACATTCATAGGCATTCTCAGCTACTTTCACAATCAATGCAATCTAAGTCAATCAATTCAAACCTCGCATAAAAAGTCTTAGGGTTCAATCATGCTCGACATTCTACTTCTTCTTTTATTCCAAAAACTTCCAATGCAGAAATTAAATAAAGCAGATAAAAAGATAAAATTTAGTTTCAACACCCTAAATCTTCATCCCCCCAAAATTATTCGAAAAGCAGAGAGAATAAGTTTGGAGATCAGATCCAGAGATTGAAACTGTACCTCAATTGTTGGTCTCAGACACCAACTTTTTATCATTCTTCTTCAAACTCTGACCGACGTGGATTTAAGTCTGCTGGCACTCCATCTCGGCCGTGGCGAATTCTGTCTCGGTCGGGATGGAGCCTTCTTGTCGACCTCCTCCTCGGTTGAAGTGTTCCACATCTCGGCTTTCTGTGTCGACCGTGGCGGGCTCTGCCTCGATCGAAACAGACCTCAAAACTTTTTTTTTCAAAAGACAATAAAACAAGTAAAAGCAGCAAAATAGAAATAAATCAAAATTAATTAAATAAAATGAAACACAATGGGTTACCTCCCATTCAGTGCCTTATTTATCGTCGTGGCTCGACTCAGCATCAACTCACCAAGGCCGTCGAGTCCAGACTCGTCGACCCCTCGAATCAATCATGAAGACCCGACGGTTCTGAATGATGGTGGTATACTCAGAAGGAGGCAGCTTAATTGTCAATTTCACTGACTCGTTTCCTCGTTCCCACCGGATGGCTTCTTCTTCTTCCTCCGGTGTCTCGTCATCTTCTTCTTGTTCTTCAGTAGTAGCAACCTGATTGCACTCCCCTTTCCTCTTGTTCTTGTCTATGCAAAAGGTAATTGATTTTTCATTCCCTCTCAGAGTGATCTCTCCCTTCTTGCAGTCGATCAGGACACCAGCTGTGTCGAGGAACTCTCTTCCCAGGATCATCGGAGTGTTGGCATCTTCCTTCATGTCATGGATGACGAAATCTGCAGGGAAAATCAAGTGACCAACACGAATCAAAACATCCTCTACAATACCTTTGGGCTTGGACACAGATCGGTCCGCCATCTGGAGAGTAATTGTAGTGGCTCTCATCTCCCCAATTTCCAACTTTTTGTAGATGGACCATGGCATCAGGTTGATGCTTGCCCCGGTGTCACAAAGCACATTCTGGAACTCTTTTCCTCCAATCTCGATAGGTATCGAGAAGCATCCTGGGTCAAACCTCTTTATCGGGATCTACTTCTGTAGGAGTAAGCTGCATTCCTCATGTATCCTTACAGTTTTGTTCTCGACGAACTGCTTCTTCTCGCTCATCAGCCTCCTGAGGAACTTCATGTATCCCGGTATCTCCCTGAGAGCTTCAACAAGAGGTATGTTAATATTCACTTTTTTTAAATTTTCAACAAAACGAGTGAATTTAGAATCTTCCCTTTTCTTTGCAAATCTCTGCGGGAAAGGCATAGGAGCAACTGGATCAACTCTTCTTTCCTCCTTCTCTTTTTCTTTCTCGCTCAGTCTGGGCCTCTGTTTCGACCAAGATGGCTGAGTCTCGGTCGTCCTGCTTTGCTTCTGCCCCGGCCGTTCTTGGCTTGTCTCGACCGGGCTGGCCTGCTCTGTATCGGCCGTGTTTCCTTCTATCTCCACCGGCTTGATCCTCTCTACCTCGACCGGGATGGGCTCCATCTCGGTCGAAACAGAGAGATCACCTACGAGAATTTCCTCCTCTGCTTCACTTTTTTCTCCTTCCGATTTGCTTGGGCCTTCGTATCTCCTTCCAGATTGAAGCGAGATGGCATTAACTGACTTTGCCTTTGCTGGATTTATCTCCGTTGTGCTCGGAAGTTGCCCCGGCTTGTGCTGAGTACCCAAGGTAGTGGCTATCTGACTCAAATGGGTGTCCATCATCTGCAAATGCTTTGTCATCAATTGCATGTGATTGGCCATCCCTTTGACTTCGTTCTCCACTTTGCCAAATCTATTGTCCGAACTCTTGATGAACTTCTCCAATGTCTCTTCCAGCACGGACTTCTTTCTCTCCACGATTTCTCCTCCTGTACCTACATCAAAACCAGGTGGAGGATGTTCTGCAGCAGAAGGGTTAGAATAAGAAAAACCAGGGTGAGATCGCCCATGGTTGTAATGATACCCTGGATTGCCTCGGTAGTTATTCTGATAACCACCGCCAATGTAGTTCACCTCCGTCCCAACAGTTCCAGATGAACTGCTTGCACCCCGGTTGATGTAGTCAACCTCCACCGGAACAATCGCCATACTAGGCTCAGTAGTAGCAGCTGCAGCTTTCACTGTTCCCAACTTCTCAATTTCCTCTCGGAGCTTCTTTACCTCTGCAACCACATCAATTTCTGGCTTGGCTTCCACAGCTTTGACTGGAATCTGTCTTTTGGTTGGCCATTGGTGACTGTTCAGTGCCATGTCTGCCAGCAACCTCATACTCTCTGCACCGCTCTTCTTCATCAGGATCCAGCCAGCTGATGCATCCACCATCTCCTTCATGTGAGGATTCAGACCCTCATAGAAATGGCAAACCTGCATCTCGAGATCAATTCCATGTCCAGGGCAGAGTCGTAGAAGCTCTTTGTATCTCTTCCAGGCTTCATGCAGGGATTCATCATACAGATGCTTAAATGTGGTGATGGCAGCTTTCCTCTTCAGCAGCAGGCTCGGTGGGAAGTAGTTGGTAAGGAACTCTGCTCGAAGCTCCTCCCATGTCCCAATCTGACTCCTGTCCAAACCAGCATACCAAGACCGCGCCTCGTCTCTGAGTGAGAACGAGAACAGCCTCATTCTGATCACGTCCTGGGGGACTCCATTCTACTTCACTGTGTCGCACACCTCTATGAATTGGTTGAGGTGGGCATACGGATCCTCAACGGCTCTCCCCCCAAACTGATTCTGCTGCACTATCTGTATCAGTCCTGTGCGCAGCTCAAAGTTGTTGGCATTGATGCCAACTCTGAATCTGGCCTCTTTCTGCTGTGGGAGAAAACGGTCCAAGATGGACCTCTGCGGCACCACTATCTGCCTGTTATTCAGTTCCGCCAATCTCGCGGCTTGCTCCGCCTGAGTAGCTTGGGCTGCTTGTAGTTGTATTCTCAGCTGTTGTACTTCATTGACAAACTGTCTCTGCTCCTCAGGAGTCATGTTCTGAAGCGAGGCTTCTAGGTTTGCTTCCATCTCAAAGTTTAATCTTTTTCCTCTTTTTCTGTTGTTCCTGCAGGCTGCTTCGATTTCTAGTATGAAGGATTCGAGTGCCTTCCTTTTGTTCCGCGTGTTCATGCACCTACACAGAAAACGAGGGCAAAATCAAGCTGTCCCGGCCAGGATAGTGTGTATCTTAACCGGGATGGAGAAATCGTCTCGATCGGGGTGTGACTCACCTCGGCCGAAATAGACACGACACAGGAACAAAAACTTACGCACACTAAAACAAATCAACAGACCCAAAAACAAAGAAAAAACAACACTAACTCGAAAATTAATAAAAATTAAGGAAATACAACCCAATCCATAAGTTCTTCAAACAATCCAGTAATAACTCGCCGTCTGACTATCCCCGGCAACGGCGCCAATTTGATCGAATGCAAAACCTGCAACACAGATTATAGCATAGAGCAAATAAATTTATAATAACCCTAAGGTTGTCGAACCCACAGGGATAGTGCTACGAAGGGATTCATGTACTGGACACAATTTTCAGATCTTTTGTTCGGGCAATTCAAAATGAGGTTCTTGGTTTTCAGAACAAAGAAATTAAAGATTTAAAACAAATATTAAAAACACAGATTCTAGGGAATTCAACCAACCAGATCAACACGCAAGAAACAAATATTCAAACCCAGAAAAGATATTTTGGTGAAGAATCTATTAATGTGGAATTAATTCCTTGGTCGGACAATTAAATCCTAAATTATTAACTAGTGGTTATCTCCTCTCGGTCTCAAACACACCAATTAATCAATTTCAATAAAGATTAGATTTTCCTACGATTGAAATCTTCTTGGTCGGACAGAAATTCAAAAGTATTAAATCCTAACTTCCTATTACTAACCTTCACCTCTCGGTCCTTCGATTAATAACTGAAACCTACCTCAATCTTCATCTCTCGGTCCTTCGATGAGAATAGACTTAAGACAAAACATAGGATTTAAATCAGTTTAAAGGGTTTGAAATATTGGATCTAAACATGCATCACAGATGGAGAAATCCTAGAACCTGTTTAGGATTCTAGCCTATCATATTAAAAATAAACATTGCAGGGAAAATTAAAGATTGCATAAAAAAAACTAAATAAAAACTAAAGGAGAATTCTAACAAAACTAAAGTAAAGAAAACTAAAGTAAAAAAAATAATGTGTAAAACAGGGAACCCTAATTCTGAGCTATCCAACAGTTTATATAGTGGTAGGGCTAAGGCTTTGAATGGTAAGTTGGCCCCAAAATTCGTCCACCAATTGATATGGTATCTTCCTTCTTTTAAAGCTCCAGCACGTGCAAATTAGGTCTTCAGAACTCCGCATCTCGGCCGGGATACATTTCGACTCGGTCGAGATGGGCCGTTTCCCCTTGATCACGTCATGGCCTGAATTGGCTTCATCTCGAGCATCTGTCTTGGCCGGGATGGCCTCTGCCATGGCCGGGCTGCATCTTTTCCACCACGGTCGAGTTAAGCTTCCAACTCGGTCGAAACAGAACGCTCTCTTTTGGCGAATTCCTTCATCTTCTTGACCAATTCTTTACTTTTCATCACTTTTTCCTGCATAATCATCCACCACAAGCATAATACCGTCCACTATACACTCATGCACAATTTATTCAATAAAACAAACTAAAATGCATAAAAGAAAAGAGAAAACAATGCGATAAGAGAGTAGAAAAACGAGCTTATCAGCCTGCAAGTTCAGCAATCCAGCGATGGAATCTTCATTCATCAGAAGAAACATACAAAGGATCTCATCAGCAAATATTGTCCAGTAAAGACAAAGACTCTACGGATTCCCATGAGCACAACATGTCAAATTTCATTGGATGAAGAAGGCGAATCCGTTGACTCAACAACATATTGAGGTATAAAAGGTTCAGTGATATATCTAACGGCCAGTAGGCCAGATATTTCGTATGTTGTAGGTTTTTGTGCTAGGTATCAAGCAAATTCAAAAAAATCGCACATGGAATGCGCGAGAAGGATTGTCAAGTACTTAAAAGGGACAAAGTCAATTGGAATTTGGTATCCCAGAGCAGATGATCTCACACTAATTGGATATTCAGACTCAGACTTTGGAAGATGCCGATAGATCAAAAAAGTACGAGTGGGACTTGCCAATTCCTTGGACACAAGCTGATCAGCTGGTTCAGGAAAAAGCAACACTCCGTAGCAACGTCAACAACGGAAACTGAATACATGGCTGATCTGAGCTGCTATACACAGGTGCTGTGGATCAAGCAACAACTTCAAGATTATGAAGTCAGCACTGGATGCGTCCCGATCTACTGCGACAATTACAGCGCAATGTGCATCACAAAAAATCCAGTACATCATTCAAGGACGAAGCACATTGATATCAGACACCACTTCATCCGAGATCACGTGGAAAATAAGAACATTTCAGTGGACTACATTCGGACTGAAGACCAGCTAGCTGATATATTCACCAAACCTCTAGCAGAAAGCAGATTCAAAGAACTTTGTCTTAAGCTCGGATTATTTGAGTTAGATGAGGTTGTGGAAGAATGAGTCCAAGCTCTCATTCTGTTCTTGGTTTTCTTGGACTTCTTGGATTTCTGGAGTTGATGCGGGTCAAAGTGTGTTCAAGCCCACACTTTCAAGCCAAATGCTGAGAAGAATGTTAGTCGGTTCGCTGAGTCCAAGCTCTCAGCAAACTCAATATTGATTGTTGAAGTTCTACCTTTCAGCAAACTCCTTGGTGATTGCTGAGTCCAAGTTCTCAGCAAATGTTCTAGACCGCTGGATCAATCCTTTAGCAGATATCATCCAGCAAACAGGAGTCAGCCTCGAAAAAGGCGGGATTTATCAACCGCTGAAACAGTTTAAGCTACATTAATTGCGAGAATTAATGTGTGCTCGGTCAAAATTTGATATCATTTTCGAAGATTTTGTTCAAGGCTCGAGACGTTTAAAATCTGGATATGGTATCACAAAAAGCCACATGGAAAGTATTTTCGAAACCGTCGGTTCCCAAGACAGATGATTTGATTGATCAAAGGGCCATCAAGGCCGCATTGCCTATTTAAGGGAGGTCTTTCGTTTGGAGAAGAATATACAACCTTTCGAATATATTCATGCCATTTTTTTATTCCTCTTCGTCTAAGGATTAAATCCTGTTGCTCAGGAAAATAAGATGTTTTCCTTTACCATCTCACCAAAATACCGACAAGATGGGTTCGAGCAACGAGAATTGGAAGTCTCTAAGTTGGGAGAAAGGGTCGTTATCTTCACTGAAAATATTTCTAAGAAGATTCTCTCAATTCTCGGTTCGAGAAGAACGCTAGAAGACTCAAGCAATGCGAAGAGATTGCTGAAGGTGTCAGCAAACATAAAGATTGCTAAAGCGGCTAGCAAACAACGGAGATTGCTAGAGGCACTCAGCGAATATGTGACAACTGCAGTAAAGCGGTTAAGCATATAATTTTTTTACACCCTAAGGTGGTCGATCCCACAGGGACTGTGCAACGAAAAATCCAAAGTACTAGCTATGATTCTTAGAACATAGATGTTTGAGGAAATAGAAAAGAGATTTTGTTTTAGAAATTAAAGATGACAATGCGAGAAATTAAAGGGTTTTGAAAACAATTAAAGAGAAGCACAGATCCTAGGGCAGATTATCTAATCATCAACATGCAAATATCAATCAACTCAGCAATGGGGAAAACATAGATTTTTGTGGATTAAATTCCTTGGTTGGGCAATTAAATCCTAGATTATTAATTAGTGACTATCTCCTCTCGGTCTCAAGAACACCCAATTAATCAATCTCATAATTATCTAATTATTCCTACGTAGGTTTCTTCTTTTTGAGACAGAAAGCAAACACAATTAATTCTCTCTTCCTGTCAATAATTTTCATCTCTCGATCCATCAATTATTAACTATAAACCTAGATCTCAATTCACCTCTCGGTCCTTCTTTTAATCTTGATTATAAAATTAAATCAGAGAATTAAACCATGCTTTCAGAGTTGACATCAATTAAACATGCATCATAAAAGAAATCATAACCCTAGAACCTGTTTAGGGTTCTAGCCACAAAACATGACTAGAAATAAAGCAAACATGTTATTAATGAACTTACAAATGAAGAGGAACCTTCAATGTCTTGAAAAACTCCAAAGCTCAATGTAAAATCCAAGGAAAATAGTCTAAAAGCTAACCTAATTTCGTGCAGGTTGAGTTCATATATATAGAGGGAGGAAAAGACCTAATTTGAGTATTGGGTTAAACTAGCCAAAACTGCCAAAACAGGCCAAAAATAGCCTTCTCGGACATATGTGTCGATCGACAGAAATCCTGTCGATCGACACAACCTTCCAATCAAAATCCGGGCTGAATTTGTGTCAATTTTGCAACTTGGTCCTCTGTTTCGATCGACAGAAAGGATTTCGATCGACAGGAATGCATGTGTCGATCCTTCTGCGCAGTCTCACGGTTTTGGCCCTAACTTTTGCTCCCGAACTCCGATTGACCCGATTCCAGTTGCGTTGGAAAGCTAATTCAAAGATCTTTCTCATACCGTGCTCCATTAGCTCAGATTCCACGTGTGGAAGAATTCATGACTGTTCCTTTGAACATCATCTGCTTTCGGTACGGGTTTCCAATGAATTCGGCCTAAAACCTGCAAAAATCACCCATCAAAGGCATAACACCCTCCAAAATAGACTCATGCACAATAATAACTAAAAATATACAATAAAGCACTTGAAACAATGGAGAAAAATATAGATAAGTGAGTAATATTATGAGCTTATCAAACCCCCCAAACTTGAATATTAGATTGTCCTCAATCGAAGAAAAGAAGAAAGAAATCTCAAGCAGTTGAAAGTGCAATGCCTCACAAGATTCATCACAATCAAGGTTCATCAATCCACATCAAACAAGCAATTGAAAGAGATAAGATATTCATCAACTTCGGAAGACTCACGGGAAAGTGTATCGCTCAATCACTCAAGTGTTTAGGTTTCAAATGAAAGCACTCATGACATGTATGAAGAAATTTCTACCATAGGCTTGCAAGAGTTCTAAAATCTCCACTGCTTATTTGTGCACACAAATCAAGAATAAAAAAGGACTTTGAAAGGTTGTAATGAAGGCTTTTTGTGAAAGGTAGGAAAATATGGCCAAGTGACTAAATCAATCAAGTTGTACATCCTCAATCAATCTAACCACCATCTTATAAACATCTACCCTTCTCCTTAAATTTTTCAATTCAACTCAAAACGCTTTTTTTTTCTCTTTTTTTTTCTTAGCTCTTCTTTTGAATCCCTTATACCCAATCAAAAGTTAACACATGATTTTATTCATAGGGCTTATGAGAATTCTAATTTATTTTGAGCTATACAACCTCCCTTCTTTTATTCACCACTATACTACAAATTTCTTTTCCACAACACATACTGAACCACCCTTTCTTCCATCAATCTTATAGACAAGACAAAAACCATTATAACTCCATGTAAATCTCATAGACAAGACACAAAAAATGGAGTTAGGCACAATGGGGCTTACTAGGGATAATTTCAACATATGAAGGGATAGTGTTTAGGATTGGGCTAACAAAGATGGCCTAAGATCATTTTATATCCTTGTGCATACTATGCAGTCTCAAAACAGAACAAAAGCAAGTTCTAGAGAGACGACGAATCTCTCATGAACAAATAAAGGCTCAAAAACTCACTTGGGTTCAAATTTTCTTCCTTAGTCAATTTCAATCCACTCAAACATCATGCAAGTGTAAGTTTCAATTAGACACTATCATGCGGTATTCTACATTCATGGGCAAATCAACCACAATTGAAATCAATTCAAAATCATCAAAGATCGATTCTAAACACACATATATTGTAAGAGGGTTCAATTACTCAAAAATGTTCCTCAACATAATATCTATATATTTTTTTATTAGGAAAAATATTTAAACACACCAATTCAAATAAATGCAATAAAAAATAAAGCAAGTAAAGGGATAGATAGTTCGAATTTCTTGTCCACATCCCCCCAAACTTATTTCGAACTCAGAGAGTAAGAAAAAGTTTGAAAATCAGACAAGAAACAGAACTGTACCGGTCTGTCGATCTCAAACATCGACGTTTTTATCCACCCAAGGAATTCAGCGCTGCGCGACGAAGATTTGGTGCTGCTGGCACTCTGTGTCGATCTAAGAGTTCTCCGTGCGCCATGCCTCTGTGTCGATCGACAACCGGCCTGTCGATCGAAACTGAGGCAATTCCTCCAATTTTTTTATTTTTTTTTCGAAATTGAACAACAAAACCAAAAACAAAGTAAAGGCAGAAAATAAAAATAAAACAAATACGAAAATAAAGCAGAAAATAAAAAAATATATATAAATAATATTACAACCTCAATCCATCAGAACTAAAAATAAACTAATATCTAGACTAATCTGACAAGTCCTCGGCAACGGCGCCAATTTGACAATTGCAGTAAAGCGGTTAAGCAAATAATATTTTTACACCCTAAGGTGGTCGATCCCACAGGGACTGTGCAACGAAAAATCCAAAGTACTAGCTATGATTCTTAGAACATAGATGTTTGACGAAATAGAATAGAGATTTTGTTTTAGAAATTAAAGATGACAATGCGAGAAATTAAAGGGTTTTGAAAACAATTAAAGAGAAGCACAGATCCTAGGGCAGATTATCTAATCATCAACATGCAAATATCAATCAACTCAGCAATGGGGAAAACATAGATTTTTGTGGATTAAATTTCTTGGTTGGGCAATTAAATCCTAGATTATTAATTAGTGACTATCTCCTCTCGGTCTCAAGAACACCAAATTAATCAATCTCATAATTATCTAATTATTCCTATGTAGGTTTCTTCTTTTTGAGACAGAAAGCAAACACAATTAATTCTCTCTTCCTGTCAATAATTTTCATCTCTCGATCCATCAATTATTAACTATTAACCTAGATCTCAATTCACCTCTCGGTCCTTCTTTTAATCTAGATTATAAAATTAAATCAGAGAATTAAACCATGCTTTCAGAGTTGATATCAATTAAACATGCATCAGAAAAGAAATCATAACCCTAGAACCTGTTTAGGGTTGTAGCCACAAAACATGACTAGAAATAAAGCAAACATGTTATTAATGAACTTACAAATGAAGAGGAACCTTCAATGTCTTGAAAAACTCCAAAGCTCAATGTAAAATCCAAGGAAAAAAGTCTAAAAGCTAACCTAATTTCGTGCAGGTTGAGTTCATATATATAGAGGGAGGAAAAGACCTAATTTGAGTATTGGGTTAAAATAGCAAAAACTGCCAAAACAGGCCAAAAATAGCCTTCTCGGACATCTGTGTCGATCGACAGAAATCCTGTCGATCGACACAACCTTCCAGTCGAAATCCAGGCTGAATTTGTGTCAATTTTGCAACTTGGTCCTCTGTTTCGATCGACAGAAAGGATTTCGACCGACAGGAATGCATGTGTCGATCCTTCTGCGCAGTCTCACGGTTTTGGCCATAACTTTTGCTCCCGAACTCCGATTGACCCGATTTCAGTTGCGTTGGAAAGATAATTCAAAGATATTTCTCTTCCCATGCTCCATTAGCTCAGATTCCATATGTGGAAGAATTCGTGACTGTTCCTTTGAACATCATCTGCATTCAGTTCGGGTTTCCAATGAATTCGGCCTAAAACCTGCAAAAATCACCCATCAAAGGCATAACACCCTCCAAAATAGACTCATGCACAATAATAACTAAAAATATACAGTAAAGCACTTGAAACAATGGAGAAAAATATAGATAAATGAGTAATATTATGAGCTTATCAAACCCCCCAAACTTGAATATTAGATTGTCCTCAATCGAAGAAAAGAAGAAAGAAATCTCAAGCAGTTGAAAGTGCAATGCCTCACAAGATTCATCACAATCAAGGTTCATCAATCCACATCACACAAGCAATTGAAAGAGATAAGATATTCATCAACTTCGGAAGACTCACGGGAAAGTGTATCGCTCAATCACTCAAGTGTTTAGGTTTCAAATGAAAGCACTCATGACATGTATGAAGAAATTTCTACCATAGGCTTGCAAGAGTTCTAAAATCTCCACTGCTTATTTGTGCACACAAATCAAGAATCAAAAAGGACTTTGAAAGGGTTGTAATGAAGGCTTTTTGTGAAAGGTAGGAAAATATTGCTAAGTGACTAAATCAATCAAGTTGTACACCCTCAATCAATCTAACCACCATCTTATAAACATCTACCCTTCTCCTTAAATTTTTCAATTCAACTCAAAACGCTTTTTTTTTCTCTTTTGTTTTCTTAGCTCTTCTTTTGAATCCCTTATACCCAATCAAAAGTTAACACATGATTTTATTCATAGGGCTTATGAGAATTCTAATTTATTTTGAGCTATACAACCTCCCATCTTTTATTCACCACTATACTACAACTTTCTTTTCCACAACACATACTGAACCACCCTTTCTTCCATCAATCTTATAGACAAGATAAAAACCATTATAACTCCATGTAAATCTCATAGACAAGACACAAAAAATGGAGTTAGGCACAATGGGGCTTACTAGGGATAATTTCAACATATGAAGGGATAGTGTTTAGGATTGGGCTAACAAAGATGGCCTAAGATCATTTTCTATCCTTGTGCACACTATGCAGCCTCAAAACAGAACAAAAGCCAGTTCTAGAGAAACGATGAATCTCTCATGAACAAATAAAGGCTCAAAAACTCACTTGGGTTCAAATTTTCTTCCTTAGTCAATTTCAATCCACTCAAACATCATGCAAGTGTAAGTTTCAATTAGACCCTATCATGCGGTATTCTAAATTCATGGGCAAATCAACCACAATTCAAACTCATCAAAGATCGATTCTAAACACACATATATTGTAAGAGGGTTCAATTACTCAAAAATGTTCCTCAACATAATATCTATTTTTTTTTATTTGGCAAATATTTAAACACACCAATTCAAATAAATGCAATAAAAAATAAAGCAAGTAAAGGGATAGATAGTTCGAATTTCTTGTCCACATCCCCCCAAACTTATTTTGAACTCAGAGAGTAAGAAAAAGTTTGAAAATCAGACAAGAAATAGAACTGTACCGGTCTGTCGATCTCAGACATCGACGTTTTTATCCACCCGAGGAATTCAGCGCTGTGCGACGAAGATTTGGTGCTGTTGGCACTCTGTGTCGATCTAAGAGTTCTCCGTGCGCCATGCCTCTGTGTCGATCGACAGCTGGCCTGTCGATCGAAACAGAGGCAATTCCTCCAATTTTTTTATTTTTTTTTCGAAATTGAACAACAAAACCAAAAACAAAGTAAAGGCAGAAAATAAAAATAAAACAAATACGAAAATAAAACAGAAAATAAAAAAATATATATAAATAATATTACAACCTCAATCCATCAGAACTAAAAATAAACTAATATCTAGACTAATCTGACAAGTCCCCGGCAACGGTGCCAATTTGACAACTGCAGTAAAGCGGTTAAGCAAATAATATTTTTACACCCTAAGGTGGTCGATCCCAC
Source organism: Plectranthus barbatus (assembly GCA_026898455.1). Lineage (NCBI taxonomy): Eukaryota > Viridiplantae > Streptophyta > Magnoliopsida > Lamiales > Lamiaceae > Plectranthus > Plectranthus barbatus. The sequence goes on from JAPKLW010000084.1 coordinate 205,814, forward strand.
AGGGACTGTGCAACGAAAAATCCAAAGTACTAGCTATGATTCTTAGAACATAGATGTTTCAGGAAATAGAAAAGAGATTTTGTTTTAGAAATTAAAGATGACAATGCGAGAAATTAAAGGGTTTTGAAAACAATTAAAGAGAAGCACAGATCCTAGGGCAGATTATCTAATCATCAACATGCAAATATCAATCAACTCAGCAATGGGGAAAACATAGATTTTTGTGGATTAAATTCCTTGGTTGGACAATTAAATCCTAGATTATTAATTAGTGATTATCTCCTCTGGGTCTCAAGAACACCAAATTAATCAATCTCATAATTATCTAATTATTCCTAAGTAGGTTTCTTCTTTTTTAGACAGAAAACAAACACAATTAATTCTCTCTTCCTGTCAATAATTTTCATCTCTCGATCCATCAATTATTAACTATAAACCTAGATCTCAATTCACCTCTCGGTCCTTCTTTTAATCTAGATTATAAAATTAAATCAGAGAATTAAACCATGCTTTCAGAGTTGATATCAATTAAACATGCATCAGAAAAGAAATCATAACCCTAGAACCTGTTTAGGGTTCTAGCCACAAAACATGACTAGAAATAAAGCGAACATGTTATTAATGAACTTACAAATGAAGAGGAACCTTCAATGTCTTGAAAAACTCCAAAGCTCAATGTAAAATCCAAGGAAAACAGTCTAAAAGCTAACCTAATTTCGTGCAGGTTGAGTTCATATATATAGAGGGAGGAAAAGACCTAATTTGAGTATTGGGTTAAAATAGCTCAGATTCCACGTGTGGAAGAATTCGTGACTGTTCCTTTGAACATCATCTGCTTTCGGTACGGGTTTCCAATGAATTCGGCCTAAAACCTGCAAAAATCACCCATCAAAGGCATAACACCCTCCAAAATAGACTCATGCACAATAATAACTAAAAATATACAATAAAGCACTTGAAACAATGGAGAAAAATATAGATAAGTGAGTAATATTATGAGCCTATCAATATGTCAGATTGCAGAAGGATTGAAGCAAGCGAATTGCTGAATCTCAGCAGAATTGCTGAGATCGCAGCAGACGAACAACTACCCAGCAAACGCCCGATAGCAATCAACAATAGGAATAAAGTCAGGAAAGAGAAGGATATTTATTTCAGAGTTTAAGGAATCTCATGGAATCAGAAGGAAGAATTATCAACAGACAAAAGGAAGATTTCCATAATTAAATTCAAAGATCAGTTCTGAAAAAATCGGCTAATTAAGGAGTGAGCCAATCAGACATGGAGGAGATCGGAAGAGTCTCTGCACTTCTCAGAAAAAGAAGAACAGAGATTGGCGAACGGACAACCAGTGTCTAGCGGACAAGATTCAAACAAGATGTTTGAATCTTCATCTATAAACAGAAGGATTCTACAAACCTTAAAAAGGTTACGAAGCTCAAAAAAGGTTTTTACGAATAACACACGAGAATCTAAAATTCGATCATACATCGATCGAGGCTTTGCTAAAGCTTCCGAGTTCATCTCGAGACCTTTTGAAGTTCGCTTCTAAGGTTATCTTTGAGATTCTTTCTATTCTAGAAAGAATCTAGCAATCACCTTGATCTGCAAGGTTGATTATTACGGGCTACTGCCGCAAGTGAAGAAAGGTTCAGGGAAGAACTATAAAACTCCCAGTTCGACGTCCAAAGGAGAAGGGAGGTGTGTCCTCACTCTAAGGAGTTTTGAGTAGATTGACGACCGAGGTGCTTGAAGGTGCGCGGTGTTCATACGGATGAGCTGTTCACAGTTAGAGATCAAGCCTGCCCTTTGTAATCAATCTTAGTGAATTTCCAGTCACTGGACTGAAGAGTGGACGTAGAACAGTTGTTCGAACCACTATAAACTTGGTGTCTATTTACTGCTTTTACTTCATTACTTATAGCTTATTTTGAAACACAACACATCAAGTGTTGTCGTATAACTTGAAGTGAATCTAAGAAATATTCGAGCTTAAACACATTTTATAAACACTTGCTGAGTCGTGACCTCAGCAAGTTTAGTGCAAGACCTATTTAATATTCCGCTGCAACAATAAGCACTCTAATCGGGGACCAACAATCTATCGTACAATTAAGTTATTAACAATATATATTGGTGTTACACACCTCGGTGTAACGGTTTCCGTTGCCACTATTTTACATATAATTAAGGTTGTCCTTCGTAGTTCACAGAATTCTCCCGCGTTATACATTTTAGTATTACTCTCATATCACACGCATTAGGTAAATAGGTGTTTCACACCTTGGTGTAACGGTTTCCGTTACCACTAACAAAATAATAAATTATAATTTTCTTTATTTTAAAACTAGAAGATAGTGGTTTACAGTTTGTTATTTTTTTTTTTTTAATTTCATATCAGTTTACTTGTTTTAGAGTTGCAAGTTGCATTTGGCATGAATGCAATTGAATTAATTTTTTTTAAATTTCAGATCAGTTTACGACTGAATCTGCTCAATCATACTTCTCTATATGGTTATGGTGGTTGAGTTGTATATTAAATTTCAAAATTTGATATTTTCAAATAAATAATCCATATTTTCAGACAGAGCAAGGCTCTTTGTACGACTAGAAGTTAAATTGATTTTAACACCAATGGTTTGTTTATGGCCTCACAATTTTATGCGTAGTGCGTACTGTGTAACGAACCAGCCTTAGCAAAGTTGTCAAGAAGCTTCTCAAACTGATCGAACTTCTTCTCAAGCATATCCGTTCGCATATTCAGTGCTTCCGCATCTTACGGTTCAGAATAAGAATCAGAATCAGTCAATCAGACGGCTCCTCGCGCAGATTCAACTCGGACTCCTTACCTTTCGCATTTTGCCTCTCCAACTTCTCAAGAAGTGGACCAGTGGTCATTTTTGTAATGCCCCTTATTGAAGCTAATGCTCATTTTTTATTATTATTATTATTATTATTATTATTATTTTGTTTGGTAATAATATCGACAGTATTTGAGATATTTCCTCATTGTAGGTCAAACTGAATCCATAAAACTAACTTCAGAATGCACTGATGAGATCATCAAAGAATCTGATGTTCCTGACCATGCTGAAGCTGCCAACAAAAATAGGAGTGATTTAGTCTCAGTTGATGAAGCCCACTGTAATAACCATGATTCTAATGAAGTTAGCTTGGAAAAGCTGCATCAGCCAAATATGTACCACCTCTTGATGTTGAAGTTCTTTCCAGTGTAGAAGATACTAGGGTTCAGCAAAAATCATGTCATGGTGTACCAGAATTGGCTTCAGAAGACCAAGATAGACTTATTTTAGGAGATACTGAGACTCAAGCCTGTCAGGGCGCTATCAAATTCCAGTGGAGTTAACTTTGATGCACATGACAAAGAGGCAACAGCTGAAACTATTGTTCTGAGGCCATGTAATTCTGTGGAAGACCACACTGACATGGCAAAACCTGCATTGAGCCCGTCAAATGATGGAGATGTCAAATCTGACATCTATGTCGAAGCTACCAATGGAGGGCAAGAAACAGCAAAGCTGGGTTTTTCTACTGAGCATGCATGCAAAACTTGAGTAAGGAAATCTCATTATATGGCATGCATGCATATCTCTCTCAAGGAAATTGCATAATGTGTCAAAGCTAACCACTTGGGTGTTTATCCTTCCTAATTTTTTGAGATTGGGTCTACTTTCATATGCTGCTTTTTTTTTTTTTTATCTGAATTCCTTTCACCAGTTGCAATTTGCATGCGACGTGTATTAATTTTTTTTTCATCCTATGCTGCATTGATGCATTTATTTCCTGATTTTTCTGCCCTAGCTTGTGCTATACTCAATTACTAGAACACTTTGAAACTAACTAGACCAATATCAAGCATGGAATTAATAAGTAGAATAGATGCCCAGTTCATGTGCAGAAAAAATGTAAATAGGAACCGATAAAAATCTTGGATATATAAATATCCTTTCACAGAAATTTTGGCTTCTTATTTGTGATAATTGATGATTTGATGTCAACAGCCTTTATTTAATGGGAACATTTAATTTAGAGGGAAAATCTAAAATAGCCAAAATTTAAAAGTATGTGCAATGTATAGCCACCCTTATGAAAAACTTAAAAAAATAGCAAAAGTACAGTCCTTTAGGTTAAAATATCTAAAATGGGCAATCAAATCTGTTGAATTGTGTGAAATGTTTTACGGTTTGATTTTTTACTAATATTGTATAACACAACTCTATTTTTTATTAATTTTTAGAGTTGTTATGAAATAAAATATAATATTTCTATTAAAACAATCCGGCTTGCATTCGGCCATTTGAGATATATCTCGTCTTTGTGGGATATATTTCGAAGGGTTCTATCCTAATATTGTATAACACAACTCTATTTTTTATTAATTTTTAGAGTTGTGATGAAATAAAATATAATATTTCTTTGAAAACTATCCGGCTTGCATTCGACCATTTGAGATATATCTCGTCCAAGTGAGATATATTTCGTCCAAGTGAGATATATTTCGAAGGGTTTATTTTAAAAAAAATATAATTCAATTTTTTTAAATTTAAAAAATAAAATAAATGATAAATAAGTCTCAATTGGGCAAAATTTCGGCCAATTGAGATATATCTTGGCCAAGTGAGATATATTTCGAATTTTTTAATTTTAAAAAATATAATTCAATTCTTATAATTAAAAAATAAAATTAAATAAAATAAATGATAAATAAGTCTCAATTGCGCAAGATTTCGGTCAATTGAGATATATCTTGACCAAGTGACATATATTACGAATTTTTTATTTTTTAAAAAAAATATAATTCTAGTTATTTAATTTTAAAAAATTAAAATAAATGATAAATAAGTCCCAATTGGGCAATTTTGGCCAATTGAGATATATCTTGGCCAAGTGAGATTTATTTCGAATTTTTTATTTTTAAAAATTATAATTCGATTCTTTTAATTTTAAAAAATAAAATTAAATAAAATAAATGATAAATAAGTCTCAATTGAGCAAGATTTCGGTCAATTGAGATATATCTTGGCCAAGTGAGATATATTTCGAATTTTGTATTTTTTAAAAAAAATATAAATTGAGTTTTTAAATTTTAAAAAATAGAATAAATGATAAATAAGTCTCATTTGGACAAGATTTCGGCCAAATGAGATATATCTTGGCCAAGTGAGGTATATTTGGATTTTTTAAAAAAAATAAATCGATTTTTTTATTTAAATCTGGGCTGGAATAAATCCAGCTTTATTTCGGTCTTCTATTCGGCTTGATTACAGATCGAATTGAGCTAGATCTCGGTGGTTTTTAAATCCAGCTGGATCTCAGTATTAAATCCAGATGGATTTCGCACAACTACCCCACTGTAATTCATTCATTCACAAACCTAAAAAAAACAAAATTGGGCGTGAAAACAGAGAGGCATTCGGCTGTAGTTAGAGACGCACGTTCGAACTAAAACACACACCCCTGAACCAACGCAAATTATCCGCGAACAATGTCGATGGTGGAGGTTAGTTTATTCGGCTTGTTTTTTATTTTTTATGTGCGATTTATTTGTTTGGAATTTTTTTTTTCAATCAGTTGAAGCGCAATTTTTTTTTGGTTGTATATATGTATTGGTGGTTGTTGATTTCTTCATTTGGTATTCTGAATGAATGTGCACAATGAGTTAGGTTGCTTTGGTTTTTTATCTTGTTTTGTTTGCTTTCCAGCTGAATGAGTATGAGTCAGTTTTCTTTGGTTTTTTATTTTGTTTTGTAATGCACATGGTCGTGTCTATTAAGGGTGGCAAATGGGTCGGGTTCGGGTTGGCGGGTCGGGTTGTGACCTGCTAATAACAAGCGACACGCCAACCCGAACCCGACCCGTATATTTTCGCGGGTCAGAAATCTCAACCGAACCCGACCTGTTTATTTTCGTGTCGACCCGAAACTGACCCGAAATGACATGTTTAATTATTTTAAAAATAAAAAAATATATATATTAATTAATTTAAAAATTAATAAATTATGTTAATTATTTTAAAAATTAAAAAATGTGTTAACTATTTAAAAAATTTGGTTTTAGGCTATATTTTATTTATTAAATTTTTATTTAATTATATTTTATAAATAATAATAATAATAATTAATATTATTGGTGGGTCAAATGGGTTCGCGGGTCAACCCGAGATTGACCCGAACCCGACCTGAAAATTAAATGGGTTGGACGGGTTGACCCGAAACTGACCCAATAATTAAATGGGTTGACCCAACCCATTTTTTTCGTGTTAGGTTCGTGTCGGGTTGTTGTGTCGGGTTGGAGATTGCTGCCCCTAGTGTCTATATATGTGTGTATGCATGTTACAGAATTTTGTCACATTTAATAATAAAAAATACCATATAATGTGCAGCCTCAGTGGATAAGATACGGGCTTCATGGATGCAAAGCCAAGACAAATTTCTTCTATAAATGTAATGTCCTAGATACAATTAAGAAAACATTATTTTCAGTTGGAGAACAAACCTTAGTTGATGAGTTTACGAACGGGGTTTTTGGTCATTTATTGGGTTGGGCTTATAATGGTCTTAGTTCTTCTCAGTCGTTATTTGAACTTTTTACTCATCAAATTAAATCAAACAATGCTGAAGTCTTAAGGTTCCGAGTGGGTGGGCGGGATCTCATGTTTTCACATAGTGAATTTTCCCTTATTACTGGTTTTCGATTTGGTAGTTCTCGTTTTGATCCTACTGCTAAGCATTCTTTAGATGTTAGTACTATTTTTCGAGTCTTTTGTGGGGGACAACAACTTAGTGGTAAAGAGCTCTTGGAGCGATTTGAATGCAAAAATGTTGATATTACCCATAGTCATTTGTACCTTAGGGTTGCAAACATATTAGCATTTTGGTTTGTTAGGTTGGGATATACAAAAAAGAGAAAAATAGAAAATTGGATCTATGTCCTTAGTGAAGATTTAGATGCATGGAACGAATTTCCATGGGATACGTACACATACAAAACACTTTTGTATTATAGTACGCATGTACCTACTAGTAGGAATGGTGCTGAGAAAGGCTATCATCTTCCTGGACCGTTTTGGGTACTACAGCTATGAAAATCCAACTCTTCACCATTTGATAAAGTACTATATGATTCAATATAATCTTTAATTTTATGTTTAATTATGTTGTTAGGTTTGGGCATATGAGGTTATTCCACAATTGGGGCAGGCGTGTGGTAGGATAATAGACCGTAATGCCCAGCCACGTATGTTGAAGTGGTGTTTTAAACAAGCTAGTATCAAAGATTGGGTAGCTTTCTTTTCTCAACAGGTAATATACTTATATGTGAGTGTGTATATTTGTTTTAAATTCATTATCTTATCTTATTTGACACCAAAACTTGCAGCTAATAAGTTGGAAGAGTTGGAAAGGAAAAAGGTGCAAGTCATAAAAATGAGCACCCACAAAAATTTTGTTGAGAGAAAAAGAAAAAGAAAGAAAGAAAAGAATGAGGAAAGAAAGGAAAAGAAAAGAAAAAAAAGAGAGAAAAAGAGAAAATGGAAAGAAAGAATTGAGAAGAGAATAAGCCTCGGGATTAGTGGTTCGAAGTTGATAATTGGGGGGTTCTTGGGAAATTGAGGAGTTTAGCTACTTTGGCCCAAAACCACCTACCTTTTAGTTAACTACGTTATAACCTAAACAAAGACCTTCTTGATTCTAGGATCTAGCTCATTGTAGTATAGTAGTGAGAATTGATGCAAGCCTATGGAAATTGAGCTTGAAATCTCGTGCTTGTATGAATTGTCCCTAAACAGGTAAGGGAGTGCACTTCATTTCTTTTATCAAATTTTGTTGAGTGGATTAAGTCTTTAGCATTAACCATGTCACAAAGTTAGGTGATAATCTCGTTTGACTAGGGCATACTAAGATGGAAAAGATGAGCTATGAGGTATTGCACGAGGTAGAACGATTGCTTTGCTTTGTTTTGATTGAGGACAATCAAAGGTTCAAGTTTGGGGGATTATGATATGTGCGTAAAATGACCTATTATTCGATGTGTGTGCATGCTTGTTTGTGTCCATTTTACACCCATATCATATGTTTTTCGTGTGTTTTTGCTTTGTTTTCGTGTTTGGTATTGTTTGTGCTGTGTAGGGTCATGTTTGAGCATATTTCATCAAGTTTGGCCATTTTTCGGTGAAAAATCGACCCATCCAAGGTTCTAGCACTGCAAAGATCGACCCGGATGAGCAGGGGAGCAACAGGGGTGATTTTAGAGACAAATTTTGGTCCGGCCAATTTTGAGTTCGGTCGAGCTGCGTCTCTGTTCGGCTCAGTTCGACCGAAGTTCGGCTCAGCTCGATCGAACCCTGCCATTTTAGAGGCAAAATTCGGTCGAGCTCCCTTGGGACCGGTCGAACCCGTACATGCTGCCTTGGCGGTTTTTCAGTTTTAAACCATCTCGGTCGAGCTGATCTGAGCCGGGTCGAACTCTGTGTCTGGTAACTTACTATATAAAGAGATAAATCGCAAATATTGAGGAGGATTCAAATTTTTTGGCAAAATTAGAGTAGATTCTCACGAAATTCTCACTTCCCACTCATTCACATCCACAACCAAGGTGGATCTCAAGCTAAATCAATTCAATTGAAAGATCAATGAAAGCTAAGGAGTAGATCAAGTCCTAAATCACTCAATTGGGGAAGTTCTCTACCTAGATTTGCTATTGTAATGGATTTGTACTCATTTTGTATTCAATTGAATCTAATCAAAGGTATGTGTAGCTAAATCCTTGAGCATATTGGTAGATTGAAGCATTGAAATGTTTAATTAAACTTGAATTGTATGTTTACTTCCATACAATTGATTGCACTCACTTGATCCTTTTCCTAAATCACATAGTGGAGGCATTAACCAACTATGTGTGTTTTAGACACCGAAATTGCAGCCAATACGCGGATCAAGGTGTTGTGAGAAGTGTAGATGCATATAGGTTTTGATCCAATCCCTGTGCGGAGATTGCCTATAGGTCGATAACTTACGGTCTATTTGGAGTGGAATTAGATGCTATAACGTAGTGTGTTTAGTTTCATCTACTCTTATCTTGCCGGTGCTAAGGGAGATAGGAAGCTTTGGGGGGGTAGGTTGATCATCTTTGAATGGATTAAATACTTATTTGCATCATTCAAATTAATTTCATGGTTTCAATGTGGATATCTTACCAATGTCCTTTGTTTAATCATTGTTGAATTTGATCCCTTGTGTTTGTGAATTTTAATTGCTAAAGAGTGTGGAAGTGATTAATGTGCCAATATGATGAATATTGAGAGAATGCATGTTTTAGTTAAAGCTTTCCTAGTTAGGTAGTTAGATTTACTTTTTGCCTAGGATAAATAACACTCAACGACTAGTTCATTCTTAGATATGAAGCAACACATGATTATCTAGTATTCTAGCGGGCGAAGCGAAAAGAACCTGGATTGATATTTTATTCTTGTAGTGCATTAGAAATTATATCGAGTTTTTGGTGTGATCAAGTTTTGGCGTCGTTGCCGGGGAACTTCATTTAGTAGGTTGCTAGATATTGGAGAAAGTGTATTGATCGTAGTCTAAGTGTTTGTGTAATTGTTTGATTGATTTTTGTTTGTTGGTTGATTGGAGCTTGTTGATTCTTGTAGGTGGTGTAGATCACAAGGTCCAAAGCTCGGTTGTTCGAAGTGGAAGCCGAAATGGAGAATCATCGAGGAGTTAACTCGGAGAGACTTGATAACTTACAAAGGTAATTGGAGGAAATGAAGGCCAAAATGCTAGAGAGACAAAGGCCACGAAGGACACTCCGAAGTGTGTATGAAAAGATGTGGGAAGATGATTACCAAAGGCCGGGAAATGAAAAAGACTACCGAATGGTGAAAACCGTAAAAGTGACTAGTGAAGATGATTGGTTGAGGAGAAAATTGGATTTAATGCAAGAAAAACTTAGGTTGTTAAGGAGTTCAAGTAGAAAGAGTGAGGTGGTTAAGGAAAGGACATGTGAATGGAATGATGAGATACTTGAGGAGACTCCGATGCAAGAATCAATCATCTCAAAGCAATGGTGTGAAGCAAAGCAAGATGAGAAACATTCGCATGAAGTGTTACCACAAGAAGATAAAGAGGATGAAAGCACCGAGGAGGAGATGATAGTCATTGAAAATGAGAAGAATGGTGCTATTTAGAAACCTTCAATTGAGGAGATGCAAAAAGTTTCAGCCTTGGTACAACTTTACAAAGAGAATAATGAGGAGGAAGCTATGTCGGAAGATCCATGTGGCGATATGGTGCTTACCTTTCCTTCGCAATTGATAGACAAGGTGGAAAAGGAGGTGGTATTAGAAGACGCATTGAAGGAATTTGGTGATTTGATTGGAAAAGGAGGTGATAAGAAGTCGATGATGAATCCAAACGAGGAACAAGTTGAGTCTTTTGTAATTTGGATTCATTTGGATGATGACTTGGAGATCAAATCAAATAAGGAATCACCACCTTTGATAGTCAAGTTTGTCAAGACATGCAATCCTCCTTGGAAGGATGAGAGGGGTGCAAGGAAGATCTCCATTGACAAGTTGCTTCCGAATAAATACCGAACAAGGGAGAAAGGTATTTTAAAAACCCACAAGATCTTTGATAATGGGTGAACAAGGTATGAAAGTCTAGCTAATGACTTAAAACAAGCGCTTGTTGGGAGGCAACTCAACCATTTTTCTTTCTTTTGTTCATTTGCTTTTAGTTGCTTTGATTTTGAATAAATGTTTATCTTGCTTGGTTTTGTTGATTAAGGTAGATATGATGTTTCGAAGAGGGATGAATGATCTTGTGTGGTGTTTTTCCAGATATATTATGTTTGGGTGTTGAGAAATTGAAGTTTGGGGGATGTATTTTTGCCTAATTGCTGAGAATGTGGTTGAAAAGAAGGAGGGGAGCTGGAAATCAGAGAGATATTTCGCCCCGGACTCAAAAATCTCGGCCCAGACTACAAAATATCGACCGAACCCAGCCTTGTTCTGCCCTGGGTTCGGTCGAGATCGACCGGTACTTAAAAAATGGCTGGGGGAACAAAAGAAAAGATCGACCGAACTCGACTTTGTTCTGTCCTGGGTGCGGTCGAGATCGGTCGAAAATTTTCAAAAAAATGATGTGGACGACTGCCGGTTTATTCTTCTCCCTATCCTATTCTATCTACCTTGCTTTTTCATGATTTAGAGATGATTAGTCGAGTATTTTCCCCATGAGGATTGACTTGTTACATGTGGATTTGGAGGGAGACGATATGGTTGTTTTGTTTGTACTTGTTAGGGGGAATCACAGGACCGAGAGGAGTGATGGAGCACCGTCCACCTATTTGACAAACTTAGTCTCACTTGACTAAGTTTGGGGGGATGTGCCGGTTGCCGGTGCTTCGGTTTACTCTTCTCCTCTCTTACCTCCTTTATCTACTTTAGTTTGTTGGATGATTTTCTCCCTTGGTGATGGATATGGAAATTGATCTCATTTGATTCGATATGTGTTGGTCCCCGATCAGAGTTATTTTATATGCGGCGGAAGTATTAAATTTACCTTGCACGTGTCTTGCTAAGGTCTCGACTTAGCAAGTGTTTATTTAAATGTTTTAGCTCGTGTATTCGTTAGATTGATTGCAGTTTATACTACAACACTTGGTGTGTTGAGTTTCAAATTATCTAACTACGAACAAATAGCGTAATAAAGCAGTAAACGACACAAGGGTTTTTATAGTGGTTCGAACAACTGTTCTACGTCCACTCTCTAGGCCTTGACTGAAAATTTCACTAGAAGAATGAGTACAAGGTCAGGCCTGATCTCTAACGTTGAGCAGCTCCTCCGTCTGGTCAGCGCGCACCTTCAAGCATCTCGATCTCCAATCTTCAACCGGTGTCGCTCCTTAGAGTGAGGACAAACCTCCCTTCTCCTCGGACGTCGACTGCTGGGAGTTTTATAGTTCTTCCCAGAACCTATCCTTGTGTTGGCGTTGCCCGTACGAATCACTCTTGCACCGTAATAGTGACTGCTAGATTCTTTCTAGAATAGAAAGAATCCCAATGTTACCTTTAAGAAGATAAACTTCTCAGGTCTTCGAGCTTCTATTATAAAAGCTTGTGAAAAGCTTCAATTAAGAACTTGGCTCAATTGTGTTCGCGTGAGACTGAGTTTGATCTCTTTTGATATCTCTTGTATGTATGAAATCGCGAACCTTTGAATCAAATAAGGATGACACCTATTTATAGGTGAAGATTCAAACGGCTGTTTGAATCTTATCCGTTAGACTCAAAGGGAATGCTCGCCTATCTGCATGCTTCCTTTTCTGCGGTGGACAGAGACTCTTCATTTCTCCTTGTCTTTGATTGGCGTAGCATCTGTCTTTAGCCGTCTCTTGTCAGAACGAATCCTTTGTAGGTCTGAACCCCCTTTTTTCATGATGATTGTTCCATCCTCTTGATTGGTTGGTTCTTCTTGTAATTTGTAATCCGTCTGATATTTGGCTTTGTAACTTCTCTCTTGATTGCTGATTGTCGTCTGCTGGCTACTAATGTGCGTTGGATGTCTCCGTAGTTTGCTGGAGTTCCTTCTTCAGCTTCCTTGTCGCTTCCTCCGCATTGCTAGCCTTTCTTCTCTTTAGCAATCTTCAGCAATTAGGTAGGTTTGCTGACTCCTTCGACAAACCCGATTCTCTCTATTTTTTAATCTATTACAACTCGAGTATGAATTCCTATACAGGACTTTTTACAATTGACTCGATACTGAGTTGCTAATAGCTTTGATCCACCAAAACATATCAAACTATGATAATGAATTGGTATATTCCTAACAATTTCCCCCTTTTTGGAGCAATCAAAGCCTATATCTTAAGCTTTAATTCTAACTGATCATGGGAAAGCTGATTACTGAGATTACATAAAAATTTTCTATCAATTCTATTCTCAGTGTCTCAACTCCCGTAGACTCAGCATTGTTCCTAAACATTCCCCCTTAACGTATCAAGGGTATTGCTCGAAAACAAATCAATCAGGTAAATAGCTTCAAGGTCATTTTACCAAGTAAGCACAAAGCATATTTACGCATAATATCATCAAGCAATCATGGAATATTTCACACACATCACATTCCACGCAGTTTGCTGATTACACTAAGTGTGTAATTTCAGCTTATTCATTTAAATCGGCGTTAGACAATGAGATGTTGTCTTCAACCTGGGTTAGTTTTCATTGATAGTCATATATCCTTTCATACATTCACATAACCCAAATTGAAAGCAAAAAAATTGTTCAACCAGCTAGGAGATGTAGAGTTTAGAGAGATATTACTTCTTTGTGGTTGAAGAGTCTGAATCAGCAGCATTCTTGGCACCTGAGGAACTGACAGTGGGCTTCTTCATTTTGCTAAGAGTTTCTGTTGTCTTTTTCATGAAGTTGTCCACGAGAGCTTCTCGTTCTTATCTTCTGATTCTTACCTTTTCTTCAATTTTTCTCTGTTCTTCTCTCTCTTCTTCTTCACGTTATCTCCTTAGCTCTTCTTCCTTTAGTCTTCTCGCTTCCAGTCAATGAATCCTTTCTTCTTGCTCCATTCTTCTTTCTACTTCTTCAGCTAACCTCTTCTCTTCCCGCTCTTTGATCGCAGCAAAAATTCCAGTGGAGAAGGTCTCGAAGTTGTCAAGTTGGATGGCAAGAATTTCGTCTTTAGCTTCAGACACTTTGGTAGAGATTTCCTTGTGCATGATTGGTATCATTTGCTCTCCGATACTTCTTCCTACCATGGTATGAATATAGTGCTGGAGATCCCTATGATAGGTGCTGGTATTCAAAGGCTCAATTGCCATGAATGAAGATTCCTCAGCACGTACAATTTGATTTTCAGTGGTAGACATGAGAGCTGTGGTTGCCAATCTTGGAGTTGAAGTGGATGGTTGATCAGCCGGAGCCATTACAGAGTGTGTGGTTTCCCTTCCTCCTTCTTCTTCAGCCGGATTCTGTTCGGATGGCCTTAAGTTCTGTACTCTGAAAGGCTTACTGGCGAGTTGGTTTAGGATTTTCTCCTTGAATTCCAACATCTTCATCCTATCTTCTTCTTTCTTTCGTGCAGCTTGTTCTTCTGCTAGCTTCTTCTTCAGTTCTTCAGCAGCGCAATTTGACGTCTGGTGGCAGGAGATTTGAATTTCTGAGTGAATGGCGGAGAGTCTTCTATGGCGTATTCTGATGGTGGCAGAGATCGATCTCTGGTGGCTGCTCTGTGAGCCTGGATCTTCTGTAGCCTTGCAGCAACTTGCTTCTCCGTATACTGTCTCTTGGATGTCTGGTCCATCCAATCATGAGCCCATTCTTCTTCACTTCTCCAGTAATTAAAACCCATCCTAGCCATCATGATTGAACGGTCCACATAATGCAATTCATGAGTGGCATAATCAAAGAATCGCCATCTCTTGAACTCTGTTCTTAACCATTCTTGATCGGACGACTCTCCTTGGAGTTCAGCAGGATATGAGTCATTGACTTCTGCGGCAGCTTGAATTTTGATGAACATGCTTAAGTCGCGTGCCCAGGAGATTAGATCCTCGTTCTCCTCATCTCTTGCTATGACAGGAGGACACGACTTCGCAATCCGCTGTGCTTTGTAGTTCCTATTGGGTGGTCCTTCCATGGGCACTCTTAGGGTTTCTTCTCGAAATATGGATTCTCCATCTGTGATAATCCCTGCATCTTCTTCATCATGAGAGCTAGGAAGATCAGTGAAGGATATACCGGAAACTTCTAGAGAGCTGGGAACCAAAATGCGTCGTTGCCAGATGGATTTTATGGTTCTTTCGAGCACACTTGTAGTATCTGCCTCTGTATTCCATCCTGGAACGGTGGAAGGTTCAATACCCATTCGTCGTAGATATTGCTCATTCCGAGCTCGCACACTTGCTGTGATCTCTTCTTGTAGTCGTGCTCTTGACTCAGCATTAAGTAAGGTGTTTATTTCAGCAGTAGGTTCCTCAGCAGCGGCTTCTTCATTGGCTGTGGTGATCTGCTGGGCATTCTCTTGCATGACTGTCTCTGAATCTGCATTCCTCTTCTCTGCTTCCTGATTTCCTGAATCAATAGCCGGGATCTGGTCTGACGCTGTTTCCAGATCAGCTTCTGCCATGATTGTCACAATTTGGCTTCCTCCTTGCGTAGCCAATTGTTCTGGTTCGCTTTCCTTTTCAACAACAGGACTGCTACCTTCTTCCTCAGCAGCCTGCAACAAACTTCTTTCAGTAATTTCTTCAGCACTTACGCTTCCCCCTTGATCGGTGGCGGGCTGAAATTGTGTTGTGTCACAAATCCTTTCTCCTTGTCCTGGAGTTGGCAATCTCCTTGATTCCTTTAGGGCTTCTTTCAGTTGTCTTCGCTCAAGATCAGCAATTGCTTCAACATCTTCAGCGAATGTGACCTTACTTTTCCCTTTCTCGGCTTGCATTTTCTCAACATCTTTCTGAGTGATGCGACCTGTTTTATTCTCCAGCTTGAATCCTAGCATTGCTCTCTTCATAACTGCCATGACTTCTGCGTATCTTGAATCCCTTTCTTCAAATGTCATCTCAAGTCAGAACTTGGCGTAGTCTCTTTGTTCTTGTGCCCTCTGGAGCGCTTTCCTTTGTCGCCTTTTTTTCCGAGATTCTTCCTCATCGGAAAATTTAAGCCTTCGCTTTGTAGTGGCATCTGTGGATTCTATCGCCATGTCCTTGCGACATCTGAAGATGGTAGAGAAGTATCTACCTCATGTACATTGATTCGGAGAGTGTTACTTGAAGATCTTCTTTGCTTGCTCCTTATTTTGACTTTCTCATCGTCACTCCCTGGTTTCCCTTTCCTTTGTTGAGGACTCCTCTGCGTTCGCCTCCTCTTCAAGTTGGTTTGATCTGAGAGTTGACCAGTTTCTTGTGATGGAATGTCGACCAAACTTTCAAGTTCAGTAAACAGGACATCCTGTTCTGCTTTACGCTGTTCTTCTTCAAGTTCCTCGGTAGTAAGTGGAGCAGCCTCTTTAGGGTTGACGTTGCTCTTTCTCTTCGGTATCAATGGTTCCCTAAAATTCTTCGGTGGTTGTTGTTTTCTGGTCGGCGGTATGTAGTCGGAGTAGATCAAATCCTCACCGCGGCAGCGTTTTACTTCTAGTACTATCCATTCCACAAAGTTACTTATCTTCAATCCAAAGCCTACGTCTTGAGTGAACGTGTGATCCTTCTTCACACTCTTGTTCTTGTAGACATGCGCTAGCGATTTGGTGTAGATGAACTTTGCCCAATTTCCACGAACTTGATCTTCAATGGCCATCATAACAGCAAACTTCTTAGCACTTAACTCAGAGAGTGAGCCAACTTCGCCCACTAGCATCCTTATGACTACTTGTGCTAAACTTCTCATTGGTTCTGCTAGAGATTTCAGTGGTGCTGCTACTTTCCATGAATCGGTGTATGATTCCGACTTCCATCTCAGCCATCTCTTCTTCATCTCAGCTTCATCGTTGATCTTGTAGTTGGCTACATCTTCACCATCATTGCGGAGTCCGTACTTCTTCTCCAAAACTTCTGGGCTCACTACGATTTTGATACCCAAAACACTCGTGGTGAAGAATTTCTCATCTTTATCAACAATTGCACGCGTGAAGAATTCTGCAACTATGTGTGGACGAAACTTCTTCGGTTCTGCAAATAAGTATCTCAGCAGGTTCTCTCGATCGAGTTTACCTATGAGATCCTCACACCAGTGCTTCTGGAACAGTGGCTCGTACAATATCTTGTCCTTCTTGACTTGAGCAGCCCTTTTCTGTTCATTTGTAAGTTCACCAGGCAATTTTCCATGACTTATGGCGATTAGGCGGTAGTATGAAATTGACTCATTAATGTCTTCCGTCTTGTAGATGCCTGTGAAGGTTGGCTGGAACTGTTCTGGTTCTCCGGGCATGTTGGTGTTTCCGGATGATTCGGCAGGGGGACTGGTGCGATTTGAAGATTCCGCCATTGATGTATTCTTCTGAGAGTTTCAAAAAGTGTAGAAGAACTTTGAATCAGAAGGTATGGGAGTATTAGGGTTAGAGTTCCCAAACCAAATTTCTTTTATACGATCCTTCTTTAACTGGCTTCCACTGTGAGCGGTTGGATCTCCTCTTCTGATATGAATGAATCTACGGTTGAGCAGTTGGTGACGGTTTGCCTTACGTCTTACTTCATCGGAACCGTGTGTGTGGCTGACGTGTCTCCTTGGTTTTCGTCGCCGCCCTGTGCTAGATTTACTTTGTAATGAAAGCAAACTCTGCAGTTTCTTCATCATTAGATAATCCCGCCTTTCGAGATATATTTGAATCAATCATCTCCTTCTTGCTGGTCAACATGCAAAGATGCATATGATGAACACTTGATAACCAGCAATGTGAAAGGCCTATGCTGAGAGCTGGGACTCAGCATACGATTTTACCCCCTTTGATATGGAATGTCATATGTCACCTATTTTGCTGAGAGCTTGGACTCAGCATTCTTTCTTTGAGGTGAATGACATAATCCTGAACCTGATTTGCTGAGAGCTTAGACTCAGCATTCCGTCTTTGCGGTCTGTTTGTTCAGTAGATGCTTATAGCTTGCTGAGAGCTTGGACTCAGCATTTTCATAAAATTTTTAAGCAATCTACCAAACTCTGCTGAGAGCTCATGCTCAGCTTTTCGGGGTTCCACTGAGAGCTTGGAGTCAGTAGACAAAATAGACTCTTCTAAATTGTGATCCATGTAGGAGCAAGAGTCTCTTTACTGAGAGCTTGGACTCAGTAAACTGTTTCCGGTTTGTCTGCTATTCCAAAATAGCAATCATTATCAATCAACTGAGAGCTTGGACTCAGTAAACACTAGATATCTGCTGAAAGCTTAGATTCAGCAGTTCTTCTAGACTCTCTAAATTCAATGAACTTTTAAGTTCAAGAGTCTTTTTACTGAGAGCTCAACCTCAGTATTTGTCGGGAATCTGCTGAGAGCTTGGACTCAGCAGTCAGCAGAGAGTAATTTGCTTGAATTTATTCACCTTTTCATCATTCAAGTACTCTGCTTCCGACGGGGTTGGGAAGACCTTTGAGAAATTCCTATCATTTTATTTTCCTTTTCATTTTTCAATCTTTTCTTGGAAAATCATATATTTTCTTTTTGATAGGTTTCTATACACAAGGAGTGTAATGATCTAGCATTTGATTTAGGCAGTTATTTTGATTGAGACAACAGAGTATTGTCATCAACACGAGCATTTTATTGATATCATTGATTTACAAGAGTTACACTTCGCAAAGTATAATACCACAAGTTTACAATGATCAATTTGTCTTCAGACTGCTCCAATAACGCCTTTGCTAGATCTCCTCCTTCTTGGTCTATTCCCGAGCTCATTGCTGCAAGCCGCCTTGCTTCCACAGCAATGTGTTGTCTCAAGGCTGTGAGATGTATAGCACCAAGTTCATCCTCTGCCCTCTTGAACTTGCGCTTCCTCCAGGACATCTCTTTGGCTTCAACCTTCCTTTCCTCCTGCAGATCTTCCAGTATTTAGCCAGGAAGTCCGAGTCTAGCAGATCTCACCATCTGCTCAGACAGATGCTCGATCTGCATCTTTCCCCTATCAGCGTCCAGTGCCATGCGAATGTATCCATGAAGAATATCATTCGTATCACAAGCACGTTGTCGTAGCTTCGGGTGCCAAGTAGATGCTAAAGAGTTGCATCTCCTCCACCCGCAAGCTTTTTCTCCATCTCCTCTTCCTTTCCTTGGTTTCATCGTGAAATCCTTGAAGAAGAGAAGAAAAAAGAGGTTGAGTATACTGATCTCCGTGTACCATTTTGTACAGTGCAGAAGAGCTACCCAATCCATGTGACTAAGGATTATCCAT
Organism: Plectranthus barbatus; assembly: GCA_026898455.1. Lineage (NCBI taxonomy): Eukaryota > Viridiplantae > Streptophyta > Magnoliopsida > Lamiales > Lamiaceae > Plectranthus > Plectranthus barbatus. The sequence continues at coordinate 224,735 of JAPKLW010000084.1, forward strand.
CCTCAGACCCACCTGACAAGTTTTTATCTCTCCAACGAGAAAACTATCATGGCCTGACAAAATGGACCGCCTATCTCCATTCGGTTCTAATATGAGAAAACTCATCGTCCATGGTGAACCGAGAATCGAGAGAATCTCCTTAGATGTGATCTCTGTGAAGATTACGACTCTTCCTCTCAATTTGGAGACCTCTAAGTCACGTTGCTCGAACCCATTCTGGAGGTATTTTGGTGAAATGGTAAAGGACAACATTTCTAATTTCTTCGAGCAGGGTTTCTGGAAAAATGGGAATGAAGGCAGAAGATAGATCTAGGGTTTTGAGGTTTTGAGATATAAATTTCCTAAGGAAGACAACCTCTCTTAAATAGACATAACCCCTCTTAGAGACTCGATCTTCTAATTACTTTGTCTGCCTAGGGAACCGACGGTTTTTGTTATTACCCTTCCACGTGGTGACTATTTTTAGAACTGAATCGTCTCGAGCCTTTGAACGAGATCTTCGGTAATGATAGCAAATATGTATCGTCGCTTTGTCACTGATGATGATCTTAATTAATACGTCGGTTGAGTATCCCGATATTTATTCCCATATCTGATCAATTTCCCAAGATTGATTCAGATTTGTAATGATTCAGTAGTCCTCTATCTTCTACTGAGAGCTAGGACTCTGCAATCGCCTGACTTATTCTGTTGAATTCAATGTTCTCCTTTACTGATCGTCTGGACTGCTGAGAGCTGGGACTCAGCAATCTGTTAAGATTTCAATATTTTCTTTCTGAAGAGCATGAGCTTGGACACACTCTTATTCCGCATCATCTTGAGAAGACCAATAGAATTCCATAAATATTATCCAAGAACAGAATGAGAGCTGGGACTCATTCTTCCATAACCTCATCTAATTCTAATAAGCCGAGCTTAAGACAAAGCTCTTTGAATCTGCTTTCCGCTAGAGGCTTGGTGAATATGTCTGCTAGCTGATCCTCTGTTCTGATGTAATCCACTGAGATATCCTTTTTCTCAACGTGATCTCGAATGAAATGATGTCAGATATCGATGTGCTTTTTTCTGGAGTGGTGAACAGGATTCTTCGTGATGCAGATCGCACTGTTGTTATCGCAGTAAATTGGAACGCAACCAGTGCTGACTTCATAATCTTGAAGTTGTTGCTTGATCCATAGCACTTGTGTGCAGCAGCTGGCAGCAGCTACGTATTCTGCTTCCGTTGTGGATGTTGCTACGGAGTGTTGCTTTTTGCGGAACCAACTTATCAGCTTATGACCTAGGAATTGGCATGTTCCGCTCTTGCTCTTTCGGTCAATTCTGCAGCCTCCGAAATCAGAATCTGAGTATCCTATGAGTGTGAGATCGTCTACCCTGGATACCAAATTCCTAAAGATTTTGTTCCCTTCATGTTGGTCCCGATTTATCAGGGTATAACTTGGCAGCGGAAAATGTGA